>OZ023274.1:28991477-29199011 GCA_964007475.1 Hybos culiciformis
AAAACTGTTGCGAAAAATTTATTCAATTTATGTCTTACAAATTTTTCAAAAATAAAATAAAAAAAGAAAGAAATTTATTTTTTTTTCTTAATGAAATAAAATGAAATCAATAATAATATTGGGAAACCATATTTTCAGATTTAGAAAGTCCAAATAGTTTTTTTTTGAACTTCTTGAATCACAATTTTTTTTGTTCAATTCAGTTGGATGATTAGATAAATTATAAACATTTTGCGGGTACCTAAGCTACTACTTAGGTATTGTACATTTATAATTTTATTTTCCCTCAGATAAAGTTTTTTTTTTTTTAATTTAAATCAATCTGAAGAATTTTTAAGGGTTAACATATAACAAGCTTAACAAATATCCAAAATATATACTTATGTTCTAATTTTTTTTTTTAGATCGGTTTTTATCGGTTTTTTGTTAGATCGATTTTTATCTCTAAAAGAATTGAAATAAAAACAAAAATTATTTTTCTAAATCGCTAAAATATATATAATATGGAATTGCAAAAATAAAATTACATTTTATACGTACATAAATGGCCAATCAAAGAAATATAAAAAATGGGTTAACATATGCACCACCTGCTCTAAATGAAGCAAATCATAAACCTTTTTTTTAGAATATCCAATAAAATTGTATTATACTTATTTAACGAAAAAAAAAGTTATATATACATATATGTCTATATACAATTGATTTTATTTTATGAGAACTGTAGTTTTTATATCTTTAATATAGTTCAAGTTATTATCTTTCTTTTTTTTTTAACTTTAAATTTGCATGAATTTATACTTAAAAATATTAAATTATAATTTAATTTCGTCGATGCTTGTGTCCGAGTATGTAATAGTAGTATATGAAACCAACGACCAATGCGTATACATAGTCAAAGTTTGTTCTTCGTTTACTCCTAAGATAATAACTATAGTCGAAACCCGTGAAATATTCACGGAAGTTAAATAAATTTGGAATTTTTGAAATACATTTTTTAATAATATTTTCCGAATTGCAAAGTGTTTTTTTACTTACCTCTCTATGCCGTTACTCTATCTCACTAACAAAATTATTATTAATTCTATTTCTATATCATTAAATTTATTTTGAAGATACTATATTTTTTTGAAATATATTTTATGAAACTTTTGACAACAATAATTATTATTAATTCCTCAAATTTTAAATTAAAAAAAAATAATTACATGCGTAGATACGGTCGAATGCCTATTAATATTATGATTAATAAATTTTTTTTTCTATTTTGATCAAACAAGATTTGAAATTAAAAATGAATTTTAATATCAGATTGAATTGACGTATTTTTTATTAATTAGAAATTTGATCATTGCAAAATATAATACTGACCTAATGGAAAACATTGATTTGTATTTAAACAATTAAAATAAATCATTTCTTCAGCAGTATTTTATTACATATAAATATAATCGAATCGTAAAGCATTATAGATACAAACCCTAAGTTATTTCTTCGAAACATGGCAAATGGTGTAACTATGTAAGAGTTTTCTCTTGTGTATATGAAATAAAATTCAATTCCATAAATCAATAATAATATTATGTTACTAAAAATATGACTATAAACGTTCTCTTAAGGGTTAAAATTGTGAATTCAAAATTTCAAAATTATAAAATTATAAATTTTTATTTTTTTTTTAAATTTTTGAAAATGATCGTTTTACAAAACAATATAACATATTAAATTGGAAAGAAAATATAAATCTTAAAAATCTAAATACATAAATGAGAATTGAGAACTCATTTGGAAATCCATATAGAAATTTACCACAAAAAGATAACGGCATATGGTGGAAGAGGACCATTATAAGATGAAAAAAGTATGTATGTACTTTGTTTGATGTTAGTGGATCAAAGAACTGAAATTACGTAATTTTTAATTCTTGAAACAAAATATAGTTCTGACTAATAATAATAATCCCTTTCTTGCCCCACAGAGATAATATATAACTTATTTTGAGTATTTGTCTCAGATTTACACTTTGTTGAACTCATTTTTGTAATATATAAGAACATATTATTTACATAATGTATGCGTGAGTAAATATATATTCATATTTTTACTAAAACATTTTCAACAATATTTATTCTATTAAGATTCACTTTTCATTTCGATATTCAATCAATTATAATGATATCAGAGATATTATTTTCATACCAATTTTATATAAAAAATTATTTTAACTGAAAATTGTGATTTGCTACTTTTATTTCAAAATAATTTTTATAATTTTTTAATTATAAAAGATATATTATTTCAAATGTGTACATAATTGTATTGGTGAACATTACGCTTTCAACTTAAAATCCTAATAATGATTTTCATCAAAGAAATAACTGTAATGCAATAAAAAATTAAAGTTTAACTATATAACGCATACAGCTGAAAAGTCAAAACTTTTATATTTTGAAGTGTAATGGATATGCGGTAATTTGTAAATCAGTAAAAGTTGTTGCTTCAAATCAAAGGGGACAAAATTATTTCTAATGTCTGTAATAACCGGAATCAAAATAATTATGCTTATTTTGATATAGTCAACAGTTTTTTTTTTGGTTTTCACGGCTTGTGTACGCATCCCGCAAGCGTCAAGAAAATGTTCAACAATTTACTGGGAATTAATGTAACATATCATATAAGGGACTTCAATATACGAAAATTTTCTTTTAGTGCCAATTATTTTGGACTTTAATTCAACTTTTTTTTCCCTTCTTTCTATTCAAAACAAGAAAAGCTAAATTATAAATAACATTTTCTTATGGTTTTTGTGTGCGGTGAAAAAGTAAAATTTAATTAAATCATGTCAACTGTCACATCTCTCAATATTTTTAAATAAACATTTTTATGAAAAATTGTAGCTTTTCTAAAATACTGTGGCAACAAAAAGTCATACAAATATGAACACTTTTTCATTTTTTAATATATAGAAAACATATATGAAATACTGGAAAGAAAAGTTAAATGAGAGAGAGAAAACATTTATTATTTTCATTATTCAAAATTTAAGAAGAAATGTGAATGCTTTTAAAATAAACAAATATATATATGCGGGTATATTCCATTAAAGATTCAGAATTCAGAACTTATTGACATTTATTATTTATGACAAAGTTCTTCTAGAAATCGCTTAAATTTTGAAAAAAAAAAAAAAAAAAATTAATTGGATAATAAGTTTAATAAGTTTAAGTTTTCTAATCCAAAAATTCTTATAATATATAGACATAAAATTATTTAAACGAGAAATTCTAAATTATTGATTAAGTCTAGTTGAGAAAAGCAGTGAAAACTCTAATCTTTTAATCTTCAACATTTTAATTTATTTTTCTTTTTAAATTAAAATCAACAATATTATGCAAACCTATTCTTTTTATTTGAAATTATTTAATTTAATAGCACATTCATATGCATAGATACTATATGTTTGTACATAACGTAACATAAATGTATATTTAATATTGTGAGCTTTAGATTTTAGAATTTTAGTTTCCATTAGTTATACAATTTTCAACAAGTTCAATGCTCAACTCTTACATACCAGTTACTTCCTACAAGCAGGGTTGCAAAATGAAATTTGTTAAATTACCCAAAAAAAAAATTGAAAATACTCAAATTCGAGATAAAATAATCAAAAAAAATGGTTTTGTCGAAAAATCTAAAAATTGCATTATCCACAATTTTCCTTCTGATTGTTGATTTTTTTTAATCAAAAAAAAAAATGTTCTTTCCTATAAAAAAAAATCTTACAGTAAGAATTACAGAATTGCATAGCTTGTTTTATTTAATTGTTCTCTGTTATTCTTTTCTTTCTTATTGTTAATTATTTAAGTTAAGGTGCTTTTAGACGCGTTGAATGTTTATTCACCAACTTGAGTAGGCGAACTTAATATTGACTCATATGCAGTGTTGTTACAGTGTGTTTCCTTCAACTTGAAAGTTGAATAAACTGTGTGCACTTTTATGTTCGGTGTTTTGTTTACATAAAATCTACAGCAGACTTAAAATGAAAAGGATATATCTCGAATAGAAAAGAAAAACATCATAAAACGTTTACTTGAGAAACTTAATTTCTTAAGGATTTGTACTGAAATGACAGAAATACTCAAAAATACTCAAGAAATACAATACTCAAAAATTACTCAAGGAGGGTTCAAAATACTCTCATTTTGAGTAATTACACACGATTCGGCAAGCCTGCCTACAAGTGAAGCTAGTGTGTATTGCAACAAGCTTGGGGAACTTTAACGCTAAACAAATAATAATAAAAAAATACATGAACTAAAAATTAGTTTAAATAATCAGAATTAATTGCCAACGATAGTTTTGAATAACGTTACGTAAATTATATATGTAAATATTACCAGGGCCGGCCCGTGACAACAGTAAGTGCCCAGGCACTTATTGGTTTAGGAGCTTATTCAACGACAAACAAACAAAGATTGAGTTTTAATATATAGATTTGATTAAAATTACTACAAATTAGAATTTGAGTTGGTCAAAAACCAAAAGAATACAAATCAAAAACATAATATTTTAGGAAATAACAATTTCCTCTCCTTTTAAAAACAATAACAAATAAATTTCAATATTCCCTTACTAAGCAATTTTTTTGTTGCTTTTAATTCAACAATATGCAAAGCACAAAAATCAATTGCCTGTTTTATATCACATCAAATTTTCTTCTTTGTTTTGTTTCTTATAAGAAAAATTCTCTGTTTTAAAACAATAACAAATAAATTTCAATATCGCCTATAAGCAAGCAATTATTTTGTTGCCTTTAATGCTACACAAAAAGGTTTATGAGAAAGCATTTCTTATGTTGTTATATTTGCATATGGCAAAAATATATAATAGTTAGAATAAAATATAAGCAATTAGGAGAAATAGAAGCACCCAGGCAATGCCTGGGTTGCTTAGTACCACCAGCCGTCCCTGAATATTACATGTATTACTTATTTGGTAGATAAAAAAAACGGATTCGAGAACCAGCTCTGAAGTTAATCATCAGGTGTAGAAAAATTAAAAATTTCTTTCTACTTTTTGTGATTCTAAAAGTAAAATTCAGCTAGTATATGACTGGTATGTCAGTCAACAGCCAGACGAGGATTGTTTAGAATCTTGAAACAGTAGAAACACAAAAAAATATTATGTAGGTATGTATTTCCTTTTCTGGACGCGGTTACGAGCTGGAACTATTTATTTGACATTTGAAGCTGATTTTAGAACTAATGTAGTAAACACAATTGGGGCGACAGCGATAGCGACTATCAAAAAAAATTAAAAACCATATATTTGTATGAGAATGAACACAATTGAGACGACTGGCGACAAACGCCATTGTCGCCTGGCGACAAATTAGAATGTTTCTATTTTGTCGCCGGGCCACAACGACAACCATATATTTGCTTTATTTATTTTTCTGATTGTTTATTTTTTTCCTGTTTATTTATTTCGTCGCCGTCGCCGTAATTGTGTTCACTCCAGTGACATCGCTGTCGTTGTCGTTGTAGTCGTCGTTGTCGCCGTCGTTGTCGCCGTTGTTGTCGCCGTCGTTGTCGCCGTCGTTGTCGCCTCAATTGTGTTTACTCCTTTATTTTTAAGAAAATTTATTGAGAACACCAATGGGATAATTTTTCTAAATATTTACAAATTTTTGAAATAAACTATTCTATTTTTATATGAAAATTTTTTTCTGTCTGCTACACCTGATCCTAAATTGTTATCTTGAAACCACTCATATTATTTATAACAATATTTTTTTTTTTTAACCTTTACTTGGTTTTCATAAATAAAATATCATATATTCATAAGCGGGCAACAGTTGTCTTTCTTCATGTCAAGATAAATATATACCAAATGTGATAAACATGAAGAATTTTTACATGTGTGAAAAAAATTTAGGTTAAGCCATAATGAGAACAAAAATTCTGATATTTAAAAAAAAAGCTGAAAATGTGATTTATGAAGCTACACATTTTACATAATATTTGTCTCATTAATTTAGGTTTTTTTTTTGTTCTTTACATATTTTTTAATAATGTTTTCCATTTAAAGTTTAATTTTAAGATTTTTATCCTTTTTTTTTTTTTTTTTAAATACAACAAGTGTTTTGAATTTTTAATTCATAAAGTATTTATTTAATATTTCATTATTTTACAATTTTACAATTTGATACTATAGAGTTTTAGACTTAACTTAGCCTTTACAACTATGAATTCAGCTTTTATGTTATATAATTATTTTTCTTATTTATAATATGAAATTTTTTTAGGAAAAATTTGAAAACCTAATAAATGTTTTTTTTTATTTTAATAACACTTAAACTACCTGTAGAAAACCTAAACTACGCTAATATAATCTTACGATAAACTTAACACTACTGGGTTTGCTGAATTTTTACATTTTTCATTAAATTTTATGTTTAATTTTTGCATTTTATCTGAAATCATGTCCATATTGGCCCTATTATGAATATCCTTGGTTGAATGGAAGAAAGGTAAATTGAAAATCATTTTTAATATTTTATTTTGTTTTGTTTGTAATTTATTAACATGACATTTGGCGCAGTCAGCGAACATCGGGCAAGCGTAAAGAAAAGTAGGATAAATAATAGTTTTTAAAATTCTTAATTTATTTTCAATATTTAGAGTGGAATTCCTGTTTATAAAAGGATACATTGCGACTATTAGTTTATTGATTTTGTTTATAAGATATGAGACATGCCTATTAAATTTAAGTTTTTTATCCAACATAATACCCAGATATTTCGCTTCGTTAACCCATTCTATTTCAATATTGAATAAATTTAAATTTTGTTGGGGTACATAGCAATCTTTGCGCTTTTGAGTGAAACACATTGCACTGGATTTGCTTAAGTTTACATCAATTTTCCATTTAGTGTAATAGTCAAAAAGCGTATTTAAAGCGATTTGTAAATTATGGCATATTTCGACACTGTAAGTACCTGTACTATATACACAGGTATCGTCAGCGAATATTGAGTTATTACATAGCACTAGATCAGGAAAATCAGAAATAAAAATGTTGTATAATATGGGCCCTAGTACTGATCCTTGGGGTACCCCAGCTACTGCTAGACAAATATCAGAATGAGCCTCGTTTACGGAAACTAGAAATTTGCTATCTTTTAAAAAACTATGTATTAATTTAATTAGGTTTATAGGAAATTTTGCTTTTATCAATTTGTAAATTAAGCCGTTATGCCAAACTGTATCGAACGCAGCTGTGATGTCGAGTATTACCATACCGGTTGATTTCCCTTCTTTAAACCCAAGTTTAATGTCTTTTTTAACTCTAACAAGAGCTTGAGTGGTATTGTGGTTGTTTCTGAAGCCAAATTGGCTATTAAGTAAAATTTTATTTTTTTCAGTATATTCTTGCAATCGACTTCTGATAAGTTTTTCAAGTATTTTTGCAAAATTATTTAGAAGACTAATTGGTCGGTAATTTTTTGGGTCTCGATTATCTTTATTAGGCTTAGGAATTGGTATTATTTTTGCAATTTTCCATTCATTTGGAAAATAATTTATGTGAAAACATGCATTGATGTTTTTTAGCAAGTGTTTGATAATTTTTGACGGTAGATTTTTTATGATGACGTTTGGCACTTTATCTAACCCAGGAGATTTCTTAACTTTTAGATTTTTAATTATTGTTTTTAGTTCTTCTAATTTAATAGGTATATAGTTATTTGCTGGCATTTGGTCCTTCATAAAATAACTTGTGATTTGATTTACTTCTTCTTCGAAGCTATTGTTACTCAGATTTCTTGTTAATGCGTGGTTTTTTTTAAAGTGTAGAGCAAGCGCATTTGCCTTGTCTTCATTTGTTATTATGGAGGAATTATTAACTTTAAGTGGAGGGAAACTTTTATTTTTATGTTTAACTATTTTGCAAACATTCCATAGGGTATCACTATTAGGAACTATTTTTTCTAACATCTTTTTCCAGTTTAGGTTTCTGTAATCGGATATTTCTTTTTTAATTAAATTGTTAAAATGGTTTATTTGTGCTTTGAATATGATTTGTCTGTACCTAAACCAGTGTCTTCGTGCAGTATTTCTTTTTTGTATAAGTAATAAGATGTGAGGGGGTAATTTATTTTGATAGATGTTTCTAATTTTTAACTTAGGAACACTATTTTCGATTGCATTTTGAACTAAATTGTTTAGACTATTTATCTTATTGTCAATTTCAGTCGAAATTAAAATAGATTTGTAGTCAAAATCTTCTGGCTGATTTACTAGAAAATATTTATCGAACTTTTCCCAGTTCGTTTTTTTGAAGTTAGGTACATATTTAACACAGCTGCTTGGGTTTTCATTTATTTGTAGTCCCACAGGCATGTGATCAGATCCTAAGTTATTGTATGTTTTTGGGTGTTTGCAAAAATCAGGGCAATTTGTGATAAATAAATCAATTGTGGAGGGGTGAAGTTTTTCGTTTTTAGGTATATATGTGGGTTTATTAGAATATAGTAATTCGAAACGTCCATTTGAAATTAAATCAAATAGAATGTTACCCCAGGTATTTGCTTTAGAGCAATTCCATGTTGTATTTCTTGAATTTAAATCGCCTCCAATTATGTAGTTTCCAGATAGCCTGGAAAATTTAAGAAGATCTGATTTAAATTTCCTTTTCTTTATGTTATCTTTTCCGGCGGTACCGCCAGGAAAATATGCAGAAACTACTTTAAAACTAATACCTGAGTCTGCGTAAATTTCAACTGCCATATTTTCAATTAATTCTGTTTTTACTGCAGGCAGCATTTTATGCCTAACGTCTTTACGCACAACCACTGCCACACCCCCACCATGTGTACTTCGGTCATTTCTGTAGCAATAAAAATTGGGATTTTTAAATTTTATAGAAGGGTTCAAAAAAGTTTCAGTAATAAGGCCAATATGAATATTTTTTCTTTCTAAAAAATTAAAAAATTCTAAACTTTTATGCTGAATGCCTCTTGCATTCCATGTTATTACATTAATTTTCATATTATTTCTTTCCATTATAAATATATTTTAATGATAACTGAGTAATGACATTAAATTGTTCCTGCTTATTCTTACAATTTGCTAATTTATTTAATAACTCATTTGTTAAATTTGTTATTTCTTCAAGTGTAAATAAACTACTATCTGAATAATTAGAGCTAACTACTCTCTAAATAAATTTTGGCTAGATTGTGCCCAAGAAACATTTTTGGTCAAACGCTGGACGATAATGGTCAAATAAAGGTGATTCATAGTTAAATACAAGACTTAGAAATAAAAGTAGTAAAACTTAGTTAAAATACAGATAAATTATTTCCAAACAAAATATTTAGGTTTAATATAAGTTATACTTTGACTAAAATAAAAGTCTCTTTATATTATCAGAATCTAGATAATATTATTACTATAGTTGGACTTTCTCGTTAATTTTAAGTTAAGCGACGGTAATAATTTTACTAATTTTTAACCAAACTTTTGAGTCAGTTAACATTAAAATGTAACACTTTAATTTCTCTTGGTAAAAGTAAAATTACAGTAAGGGGTGCGACCATGAATAAATATGTTATAAAACAAAAAAACTTGACTCTTATTTGACCATAAAAAAAGCTAAGTTTGACCTTTAATGCAGCTGCATTGTGTTTTCGTAAAAACATTCAAGTGTAGTTGTGTGGGAGTGAGTTTTTTTTCGTGTGTTTTATTTTGACATTATCAAAATATTTAAATTAAAAAAAAATTTTTTTTTATTAAAAATAATTAAAAAAATGTCAGAAAAAATTTTGAAAAAAAGTTATTTAAAAAAAAAATTTAAGCATTCTACAAATTATTACCGAAAAAAAAATAAAATAAAATCAGTGATAATGGGAGGGCAAGATGTTTCCTTCGAGAGAGCAGTAACCTTCAACACAAACCAGGAAAACGACGGAACAAAGCCTTCAGATGACACATCAAATTCAAAAGTGAAAGATAATGATGATGACCATCATATTAAAAACATAATTGACAGTGAGCTAGCTCAAAATCTTTTAAGAAACTGGGTTATTTCAAATGGAATATCGCAACGAGCATTGGCCGAATTGTTATGTGTTCTAACAAAAGGTTAGAAATATTTTTGGTTTACTTTCCTACTTTGTGAATAGACCTGCTATCTGTTAAGTTTTCGTTATAATATGACTAGTCGAAATACCCGGAATACACGGAAGTGCCGAACTTATTCCCTTCCGCTCACCTTTCCGCCCCTCCCTTCCGCTCACCTTTCCGCCCCTCCCTTCCGCCCCTCCCTTCCGCCCTCCCTTCCGCGCCTCCCTTCCGCCCCTCCCTTCCGACCCTCCCTTCCGCCCCTTTCTTCCGCCCCTCTCTTCCGCCCTCCCTTTCGCTCCTCCCTTCCGCCCCTCCCTTCCGCCCGTCCCCTCTTCTTGTTTGGCCGGATACCATTCCAAATTGGTGCGAATCATCAAAATCGGTCCAACCGTTCTTGAGTTATAAGCGTTTTAAAAAATTCGGGGTTTGAGTTTCGGCTATTTGATTGTTTTATTTATTCTATTTGTTTTTTTCTTTTTTTATGAAAGCCTTTGATATAAAAGGATTACCAAAAGATGCTAGAACATTTCTTTGCACTAAAACATTGAGAAATAACACAAGAAGTATCAGAGAGATCGGAGAAGGGAAATACTGGCACAACGGTTTAAGAAATTCCATAGCCTCATCACTATTAAACTTAGATGAAAAGTTAACAACATTGGTGTTGTCTTTTAATATTGACGGGCTTCCAATATATAAGAGCTCAAAAATGGAATTCTGGCCCATATTAACAAAAATTGTTAATTTGGCATACACTGATCCGGTCATTATTGGAATCTTTTGCGGGGATAAAAAACCTGACTGCAACATTTTTTTGTCAGAATTCGTCGACGAACTAAATGACTGTATCCAAAATGGAATTAGTACCAATGGAAGATTGCTTAAAATTAAAATAAGTTGTTTTATTTGCGATACTCCTGCTAGATCTTTTATTAAAGGTAATTCTGAATGAAATTTAAATTATTAATTGCTGTATATTAAATTAATACAATATGTAAATATTTTTAAAATTGAAGGGATTGTTTCATTCAATGCATATCATGGATGCCAAAAATGTATTGCGATTGGAGAGTATGACAAAAAAGGACATCATATGACTTTTCCGCGTTTGGGCTTGCCACCAAGAACTGACTTAAGCTTTCGGAATAAGGAAGATCCGTGTCATCATAAATCTGAGTCCGTGTTAGAAAAACTACCTATTGACATGGTTAAGGATTTTGTTATTGCTGACAGCCTGCACTTACTAGATTTAGGTATCTTTAGTAGTAACTAGTAACATATTTTAAACAATTTTAATCAAATTACAAAAAAAATAATAATTTTTCGGAAGTCCGTACCTAAGTTAAAACCTAATCCTAATCGTATTATTAGTTTTCAACAATCGTTTTTAAAACGTCAAATATTGGTTTATATTTATTATATTTCACTATGTTTGTGGAATGTCTTGAAAAATAATTTCTAATAATTTTGTCGAGAAATCAGTTTTTGATAGTTTACCTGAAAATTAGTAGAAGCCATCTAGCGCCACTGTATTTTTAAACAATAAAATAATATGAATTAATTCAATTTAATTCAATTATTAATATTCCTTTAAATTTATATTTTTGATATTATCTTAGCTTTTACAACTGACCACATTATTTTTAAAAAAAATATTATTTTCTTTTATCATTCAGAATCCTCATGAAAAATTTCTTTTCAGGTATCATGAAAAAATGTTTACTGGGGTGGACATCTGGTAGCTTCAATTTTAGAACAAAGTGGTCAGGGAAGGATATGGAAAGTATTTCGACTCTATTGATTCAGTGTAACGAAACAATTCCTACAGAAATACATCGTTCAGTGAGAAAACTAGATACGTTGAGGTATTGGAAAGGCTTAGAGTTCAGAACATTTTTATTGTACATAGGACCCGTTATTTTGAAGGATTTTTTGCCGTATGACGTTTATCAACATTACTTGTATTTATTTTGTGCAATCAGAATTTGTTCAAGTGAAAAATACTATAATAAAAAATTTCTCGATGTAGCCAGGAATTTATTGATTGATTACGTTGAAAATTATATACTTATTTATGGCATCGATTCTATTAGTAGCAATGTTCATAATTTGAGTCATCTAGTAGATGACGTAGAAAGATTCGGAATTTTACCATTAATAAACGCATATCCATTCGAAAATGCACTTTTTTCAATTAAAAATTTGTTACGGCACGGAAATCTGCCACTTTCTCAAGCAGCTAACCGAATTTCAGAAATTTCTTCATCATACCAACAATTAAAGTATTCAAACAGGAGAGAAAACTATAAAAAATATCCATATGTTGACAAGCCAATTAATAATGAAGAAACTGCCTACAAAAAGGTTTATGTGGAAGGATATGTTTTGGCTGATAATAAAAAAGATTGTTGGTTTTTGACTCAAAGCAATGAAATTGTTCAGATGCAGCATGTGAAAGATCAACAAAGTATTATTGTTTATGGATATAAATTAAAAAAGAAAAATTTTTTTTTTGAAGATCCCTTTAGATCAAGCTTTTTACAAATATATTCATCGGACGGAATTTTAGATGAAAACTTGGAAGAGTTTTCACTTGCAGATATAAGTTGTAAACTTGTTCTTCTAAGGTATCACGATGAAAAAATTTTTCTTCCTTTATTACACACTTTTCATTGAAGCAAGAGCTTTACTAAGCTACGTTAATAGATATTTCTTTTAATTTAAGACTATAATGTTATCATTTTTATTTTTTGTAAGTTGATTTAGAGAAAAAATAAATAAAACAATAAATCATTATATTTTTCTTACAAAAATTTTTTTTTAACTTCATTCATCCTTAATAATTTATTTATTTTCTAAACAAAAAAATCTTAATTTAGAAAAATTTTAATAAAAAAGATTTTGAATAAAAATGTCAAAAATTAAAAATGTGCAAAGTAAAAACTAATATGAAACTAAAAAATCAAGAAAAATACCTCATAAACAAGGTACGGAGCTCGTTAGCGGCAATTAAAATTCAAATAGGAGCGGATAGAGCTTTTCTTCTGAAATATCGCAATCGAACTCTATTACATATTTCAATTTTTATCGAAAACCGATTTAAGTCCCGTGTTCGAGTTCTTGAACGCAATCGGAAACAATTTTCTTTATAGTTCCTCTAATCGACTTCTATCTATTTAAAAATTTTTGTAAACGGCTGACTAGCTAACATTTAATGAAAACGTAACTCGTTTTTGTTTTTTTCATGCAAATCGAGAAAAAAGCTTGTTTAAACTTAAGGCCTAAGGCCCAATTACACATTTCCTTCCAAGTTTAATGCCATCCGACAGTTATATTCTCTAAAATTGTATTTCGATTAAATTTCAGCAAAATAGATTTGAGAATAAGATTTAAGGACAATTTAAAATCAGAATGGAGTACGTAATAGCGTCACTAGATTGACATGGAGAACATGATTTTAGGAGAAGTACCACTTTACAGTTAGTTCGATAATACTTAGAAGATGGGTCAATAAATTAAATATCAGATTAATAAATATATTTCCAAGAATATGTTTATGAATAATTATGAATTACGATCAAACGTAAAATTTTGTTCTTTTTGCTTCATACGTTCGATTTGAACTCGCAAAATCTTCAGAAAGATAAAATGTTGAAAATTCTCAGTGAAATAGACAATGTTTTTTTACTTTCAGCAACTTTCTTTTTTCCTGTAACAATATTTTAAAGTATTTGAATAATTAAAATTTAACAAATTAATCACCTTTCTTTATTTGTAACTTCATTAAAATATTAATTTAGTAAAAAAATTCATATAATTCAAATAATTTCAAAATAACTAATTTTATTAGTTTTTTTTATAAGCTAATGCTTTATGCAAATTAAGATTAATTCCATACCATATAAAAAATTATAAAAAAATGTATTTTGTTTGCAAAGGAATAACTAAGTCTAATACTAATATTATATTACAGGAAATAAAGATTTCCTATTGAACTAAGAAAAATTATAAGTTAGAAAAAAATTTATCAGTTTCAGAATCAGATAGATATTCATCTAATCTATTAATATTTTTAGATGATGCAGATACATTATTGTTCTCAACATCTATTTCTTTTCTCTGAAGCAAAGATTCATTGTTTTCTGCACGACGTTTTTGCTGTGTTATTCTATTTTTTTCTTTCCCAGCTTTTGTTCTGCTTCCAGCATGTTTGATTAGTTGTTTCAACAAAAAATTATGATAAGTTTCAGTGTATGATGAATCCATCGAGTGTATTATGGAAAATATTAAACTGCATATAGATCCCATTTTTTTGAAAGAATTTTTTGCAGTTGAGTTGAACTTTGAAATGCCGCGCCAAGAAAAATAATTATTTTGAACTTCAGGAACAACTATTGCATCCAGGATTATCTTACAGCTTTCTTTAGAATTTCCTGGCTGTCGGAAGCGGGAAAAATAAAGAAACTAAAAAATAAATAACGAAAAATATATTAGTTTAAGCACATTAAATATCGCATTGTGAATATTCGTCCAACGAAACGCGCAGATGAGTTATATAAAATAGCTGCATTAAATTTTTAAATTTTTGGTTGACTTTTTTCAAAAAATTCTTTTTAGTCTTTTTACAACATTTTCGATTAAAAAAAGAGGAAAAATATAAAACTCAAGAAAATTGGTAAAAATATTGACAAAAAAAAAGGAAAGAAGCTGCTAATTAACACAGCTGTACTGTGTAATTTTTAATATTATTATAAAGAGTATTTATGTAACTCACCAATTTATTTTTAAAGCATTGTTCTATGTCGTCGGATAATTCACTATTCAGAGACTTAACTGATGTGAATTCAACTAAAGGAAATTCAAAATTGTCGATTTTGTTGCACTCAAATTCTTGGGTAGCTTCATATAATACTGTCATTTTTTGCATTGCATTTTCAAATTTTTCAAATCTGGTTGACAAATCATCCATTTTAACGCTTAAGCCAGATAGTTGATCGTGAAGTTTTTCACGAAAAGGATCAAATTTCGACTCAGCTGTTAAAATTAAATCATTTAAAATTCGATCCAAATCGTCCAAATTTGTTTGTTTATGACTCGTAATTTCGTTTGATTTTGAATTTCAAAATCATGATTTCTGATTGAACATAAGTCCTGATGGTTGTTATTTTTTTTAGGAGGTAAAACGTACGGTGACTTTGTGGATGGGATAGAATCAGTTTCAAATTCAGGTCCGCATAATTTACTTAGAACTTTATCGTACTCCCCTCGGTGCCGTTCTTTTATTTGAACCTTTCTTTTCGTGGGATCAATTTTAAATAGTTGCATATGCCTAAAAGAATTCTCAATTGATAAGAAAATAATTTTAAATAAATTTTAGTATTATTTTCTATGGGAAATGCAATAGTAACCGGTCACTTAAGAATTTTTGGACTTTTACTGGCTGGATTACTAGTACAACTAAACTGTTTATTTTAATAAAAAAAATATACTTACATTTCTTCCGATTCCGTATCCGTAAATAATGAACATTGCTCTTCAGCCGAAACGGCTTCTTTATAAGTTTTAAATCCTTCTAAACGGATTTTGCATCTGACTTTGGTCCATTTAATAGTGTCAGCCACACTATATTTATTAGACTGCTGCAATTTTTCTTCTCTTTTATTTTTCGGAAAGAAAACGTGCTTTTTTTTGGGAGACATCCATCCGGTGGGAATTGAAGTTAGTACTCCATCCTCTCCATCTTCTTCATAAAAGGAGATCACAGCAAAAGACATTTTTTTTTTTTTATAATTTTAATAAAATTATTAAAATTTATTTAAATATTAAAACCGAAATATTTTAAACGACACGATCTAAATATGTCAACAATACAACTGAGCCAATGCCGAGCTAAATATCGAGTGACTTACACAAAATATTGTTCCGGCTGCGCTGAAGTTTGTAGCAGAATTTATTTTTATATACAATTTTTTGGTTTTTGATGAAAATTAGTAGTGGGTAGATACATTAGAGGAACCTAAAAAATGTTAAGCCCAAGAATATTAGGACTGGCGGCTGAAAATTGATTCCCCTGAAAATTGGTATGAGAGAAAATATCGATTAATGCCAGGATTTTGACCAGTGGTGTGGAATCGTCAAAAAATAGTTCCAACTCCGATTCCGACTCCGACTCAAACCGCTAAAATTTTTAATGTACGACTCTGACTCCGAGAATTTTTTTTAGCATATATTTAAAAAATTCATTAAATTTAAAATATTTTATACATGCACGTGCAATACCGAGAAATTCTACTATTTGAGATGAATGTGTATAGGAACTCTGACTTTAAGAGTAAAAATTCTCGGTATTGCATGTACATATTCAAAATATATAAAATTCAAGAAATTTTTTAAATATTTGCTGAAAAAAATTTTTAGAGTCGAAGTCGCGAGTTTTGCTGAAAACGGGCTATGAGGTAGTGTTCTATAATTTTTAATTTGCAGCCAATTTTTCGAACTTGTTTTAAAAAGTGGAGATGTGGAAACTAATTTTTATTTCCAAAATTTTTTCTTTAGGCAACTTACCTATTTTCTTTAGACAACTTAACTTTTTTGTTCCTTTTTTTTATTACTTAAAGGTATTTTTAAAAATCAAGAAGCGTTTTAAAAACCAATTAAAAAAATAATAAATTATCACATGAAGTTCTTTCTAACGACCATCGCGGCACCGGCGTCGTATCACGGCAATCATAATATGACATTAATTGCGCTGTGTACAGAGTGTGCATGTAGTAGTATAAAAAAAAATATATGAAAAATAATTACGGCCATTTTCTGATTTCAAATTATGGTCAAACGTAGTCCAATAATTATTTATTTAGCAATTAATTTCGTGATATTTTGAGGCGCGCAATATTTAAAAGGTTAAATTTTAATAACAAGACGATAAATCGGGTTTGTCTTTACTTTTAAATTTTATATTTCCTTAAAAATAATTATAAATTATATTAATAATTAACAATAAATAATATAAATATTTATCACACAACAATAGTATGCGTAACTCACTTATACAGTTTTATTGTTTTTTTGTTTCGTATTGCGTGTGTGAATATAATAAAATGTTTGTATTTTATTATAATATTATTATAGTATGTGTTTTAAAAAGAATATGGACTATAAGATTTAAGTCAAATTTCAGTTAAACGATGGTTGAACATTAGTTAATTTCAAGGTAATAATCGAATGACTTCAATTCGAAAATGTTTCCCCATTTCTAGTAAAGTCTTAGTCTTATATTATAGAGATAATAGTAATTTATTTTACCTTATTTAGTTAAATTAAGTAAAATATTGTTTCTTGGGTGGGTAAAAAAACTAGATTGAGCAACTAGATTGTGAGCAACTACGATCTAGTTGGAAATCTAGCTTCCAAAATTTACCTAGATTCTAGTTAAAATGCGAAACTAGATTCCTAGTGGAATTCTAGCTACCAAGGCTAGATCTTCCATTTTTTTAACTAGAATCTAATGACTTTTTTAAAAAAAAAAAAAAAAAAAATTTATTGTAATATTTTTTTTTATTTAATACAATTTCTTTATTAGATTTGTTGTAATTAAATTCTAATTTAATTTCTTACGCCTTCTTCCGGATTCGAACCTGGGTCTTTAACATTGCAATTCGCCAACACTACCACTCAGCTACGGTATTGAAATTTAAAATGTACATAAAATAGGAAATATAAATTTGGTATACACATTTTCTTTGTGGTGTGTTATTTATTTGCAATTCTAAGGACGCAGGTTCAAATCCCGAAGACATCAAAAAAAATCTGGTATCAATAATTGAAATCTAGCAAGGCGAAATAGATGATAATTGCGGAAACTAGATTTTAATAATTTTTCAAATTTGTCTAAAACTATTTTAAAACTATATTCTAGTTTTAAATTTTCAATATTGTAATCTAGTTTACCAAAATAACTGGAATATTAATGATCTGAAATGGAATCTATGTTCGGTAAATAATTTGTAAAATTTTACCTAGAAATCTAGCTTTTGAGAACTAGATTTTTGCGTGAACTAGCTTCTAAAACTATAAAACTATTTTCAATAATTGAATTTCCCAGTAAAAATCGTTTAACTAGATCAAAGCTAGGGATTCTAGCCAAAATTTATTTAGAGAGTTCATTACTATAAGTAGTAGTATTAGTATTTTTATTATTATTATTATTAATATTATTATTGTTTACCCATTGATTATTAAAGTTGTAACTATTTGGGTGCCTCGTATTTCTTAAGGGGGGGTACATCGTACTATAATTTGATTTGCTCGTTGATGGTCGGAAAAGTGATTGTTTTGATTTATTTTTCAATTGTCTTGAATCAATGTATAGTTGTCTACTAGGACACATTTCATCGGTTGAATGATGATCTCCATGGCAATTCGCACATTTGCTATAAATTGTAGTATTTTCCTTATTTGGACATTTAGTTGTGAAATGTTTCTCAGAGCAGTAAGCGCAATATGGGGTTAAACGACAACTCTTAGATCCATGCCCATACATTTGGCAATTGTAGCATTGCGTAACTTTTTTGTAGTTCCTGGTTTTATGTTCCCATCGAACTTTAGTATGATTTATTACATAATATCTGTTTTTTAATTCGTTCACAGTGATAGACCCATGTTCGAAATATACAATGTATAAAATTATTTCATTGTTGTATTTGGTGGTTTTAACTATTTGTTTCACTTCAGTAACTTTTAATTTAAGTTCAAGCAATAATTTTTTAACATCTGCAGGTTCTAACTTCTCGATACCAGAAAGTATAGCTTTGACGGGTTTGGATTCTTTAAATTCATAAGTGAAGTACTGATATCTTTTTTTTTCTAAAGCATCACATAGTTTTTTGTGATTTTCAGCATTTTCAGTGAAAACTTTTATACCTATAGAAATTCGCTTAATTAGGTATTTTTCTATATTTTCGTTTATGATTAAATCTGAAATTTCTGTTTGTGATTTTTTAACTATGGTGATCGGAGGAATCTTCACCTTTTTTTCCTCTACTTGAGGAGTATCATCCTCAGATTCATCCTCCATTTCGAGGTCATCTACGACCTGAAGTGGCTTGAAATAATTATGAAAATTATTGAATTTATTATTGATTTTATTATTTTTTTTGTCTATTTTTATTTTTTTCATTTTGTCTTTCTGTTTTTTAATTTTTTCTTTTTCATTGTTATCAAAATTATCTGCTGATCTTTTGCCTATGATTGAGGAACAATCTTTTTTTTTGTGACAAAAACAAAAATTTTTATTTTTTTATTTTTTTTTTTATGACTAATGACTTTAATTTTTAACTTTTGTTGCAAATTTATTTGTATTCACTCAACGAGAGATAAATTCAAACTGGTGTTTTGAATTAATTTCATTTTTTGTTTGGCTTTAACATTATGATCTGGGCGTTTATAACGAATAAGAATATTAATTATAATTGGAAAAAAAAAAAAAAAAGTTATTGTCAAAGCTAAAATTATTATTGACATTTACCTTTATTATTTCGACTGTGAGCAGTCAGTCTCATACAAAAATTAAGGAATCATTTTTCAAAATAAAATAAGGCCGCTGGGATGATTCCAAGTAATTAAATAATACACGTCGTGTGCGCAAGTTAGATTATAAACTTTATTGTACAAGATATATTTACAGACTGACCTTAAAATAGTGAATGAATTTTTTAAAAATAAAGAAGAGAGAGAGAGAGTAGTCCCAAAGCCTATTCAATGTGTCACTCATCACTCATATCATATCCTAAATCCTAATGATATTCTATGAGTAAAGAGTGTCACACTCAAAGGGCGGACTACACTTCCCTCCTTGTGAAAATTAAACTTACTTGGAAAGGGATACTATTGTGCCTCCTTTTTTTTTTAAAAGTAAGTTTAATTTACCAAAAGTAAAAAATTTTCAATTTAATTCTTAAATTAGATTATTAGATTATTAATTTTATTTAATATTTATTTTATAATAATAATAATATTACTTATTATAATTTATTAATGTTGTAAAGCTAAAATATTAGTTTAATAGTAATAACTATATAAATTACAACCTAGTATTAATGTTATTAACATATCCAATTCAATTCAAATTATTTATTTAACATCCTGATTAACATTTCTTTTTATAATATAAAAGCACTATCTAAGAGATAAGAATAATTTTGATTCTCAACAGCTAATTAATTACTATTATTTACAACTTGATCAGTGTTTTATTATCATAATCTATGTATCTAGGGGAAAAGGATAAAAACCCCTTTATGAACACCTTTTTTTTTGGTTTTTATATTTTTTTTTTTTTTTTTTTTTTTTTTATTTAAAATAAAACTTATGAGAACTCTACTTCCTAACCCTATATCTAACCTTACTACTAAACTTAACTAATTTTGTATAATGTATTTGACCAGTTCATTATTAATATTATTACAATTTTCTAAAAATTTTTCATTAAGCAAATTAATTTTTTTATCAACATACAAAACATTTGAAAATTCATGTACAGCAAAAGTACTAGAAAACCACGGTGCATTTAAAATCATTTTTAATATTTTGTTTTGCTTGATTTGTACTTTTCTTATATGTGATTTGGCACAGTCACCCCAAACTGGACAACCAAATAATAATATGCTCTGAAATATACTTTTGAAAATTAGGAGTTTATTTTCTGTGGACATTTTGGATTTCCTACATACGAGAGGATATAACATTTTTATTGCGATGTCAGTTTTTTTTATTGAATAATCAATATGTGCATTGAATAAAAGTTTCCTGTCTAAAATTACCCCCAGGTATTTAATGTTGTTGTTCCATTCAACTTCTGCCCAATCCAAAAATAGTGGCCTATCAGGAAGAAACGACGATTTCCTTCTGCGTGTGAAAAACATTGCTTGGGTTTTAGATGGATTTATCTTAATTTATGTTATTAACATATTAAATTCTTTTATTATATTTTTATTTTATTTGGTACCAAATTTAAAAAAAAAAATTTATATGACATTGTAATTATAATAAAAATAATATTAAAATTTATTAATTTTGATTTTGAAATTTTATTTAATCCTTATATTTAATAATTCACCCTAATTGGTTTATTTTTATTATTTACAAAAGATACATTTAAACCATCAATTTCTGTAATTGTGTAGGGGCCAGAATTCTATTTTGTTATCTAACAAAAAATCATGAGAATTTGGTTGTTTAGCAAATATTAACTCATAAGGAGAATATTTAAAATTAAAATTGGAATTTGGTGTAATATTGTAATTATAAGTATATTCATCCCAATTGTCATGATTTTCGTTAATATATGATCGAAGGTATTCGTTGAGAACACAATGGTTTCTTTCAACAGTTCCAACTGTTTCGTGGTGGTACGGTGTCGAAAAACTATGTTTAATTTTCAGTAACTTAAATAATTCTTATATACTTATTTGCAATGTTTTAAAATTTCTTTTGTAGTAATTAATTTAAAAATATCATCTTTTTTATTTATTTGAATTTTATCAATATTTATTTTAATTAAGTTTTCTTCTAATTGAAGGAGAAACAATGCTAGAATTGTCTCTTTTTTAAAATTTTATTACATCCAGGCTCTAATGTCTGGTAAATATTTGAAATGTCTTTTTTATATATAATAATTTACGCTTTTTGTATATTTTGCAACTATCTATTGAGTTAAAGATTAATTGAGGTATTTTATAATTAAATTTATCCTCATATATTAATATATTTCTTTTTTGTTCTAAAGTTTTATTAGGATTATCATTATTATTTTTATGAAATTTTGAATTTTGTGATTTTTTAATTTTATCCATTGATTGCGTCGTTATATTAACTATGTGTTCATTATTTTGCATTGCTTTTAGCTCATCTATTGAGATACGAGAGAGTGCATCTGCTACTGTAAAGTTTTATTCTTTTATATCTAGCCTCATTCTAGTTAATTTTGAAGATGGGTTTTTTAAAGAAAACAGATAAACTTGGGGTTTATGATCAGATCTAATAGTAAATTTTGTTCCATAAATGTACGGTCTATAATGTAAAATTGCGAAGTGTATTGCAGCTAATTCTTTTTCGATTGTTGATTTATTCATTTCACCTTTTGTGAAACTACGTGAAGAATATGAAATTGGTAAATCGTTGTTATTCATCTCCTGACTTAGGGTGGATCCTATTCCCAAGTTAGAAGCGTCAACAGTAATGATAAAAGGTTTTGAGAAATTGGGATAATTTAAGATTGGAGGATTAACTAAACAATTTTTTTAAATTTCAAATGATTTTTGGCTCTCTTGTGTCCAAAAAAAATTTACTCTTAGTCTTGTCATATTATTTAAGGGTTTTGCTATGGATGCGAAATTTGGTATGAATTTTCGATAATAGTTCATAAATGCGACAAATCGTTTGGTAGCATCTTTATCTTTTGGTACAGGATAATTTCTAAATGTATCTATTTTGCTACTATCTGGGTAGATATCTCGATCGGTACATTTATGTCCTAGGTATGTGACATCATTTTTAGAAAATAGAAATTTTTCAGAATTAAGTTTAAGATTGAACTTTTTACAAACTTCGAAAATAGATTTAAGATTTTTAAGGTGGTGTTCGACTGAACAGCCAATACATATAATATCATCAATATATAGAAAACATTGTAACGGTGTAAGACCAGAGAACGCTAACGCCATCATTCTAGAAAATGAATTGGGTGAGACATTGAGACCAAATGGAAGAACTTTCCATCTAAAAGAACCTTTGTCTGTGCTAAAAGGTGTTATATCTCGTGAGTTCTCATTACGGGGAACTTGATAAAATCCCGGGTAAAGATCGAGTACAGTAAAAAATTTTGTTCTGCCTAAATTGTCTAATATGTCTTCTATCCTTGGCAGTGGATATTTCTCTGCAATTAATTTTTTATTTACTAGACGGTAATCTATGCATAATCTCCATTTCTTATCTGTACCTTTCTTAAGAACTAAGATGATAGGGCTTGGTTCTATCAGGTCATTTTTCAGTAATTTATTGACTTGGTCGTCGATTTCCTGTTTTTGCGAGTATGGAAGTCTATAATTCTTCACATATACTGGGGTATTATAAGCGAGTCACACTACAACTAAAAAGCCACTACTCATGACGGCTTTTTTAAATGCGTTCACACTTGCACTTTTTGGTTTTTTTTCTTTTTTTTCTCGTTTTGTCATATCTTTTTCCTTTTTTTTTGGGAATTTTTTTTGTTTTTATATTCGTTTTTTTTTTAAAATTGCCGCCAACTTCCTGAAAGTATGCAATTGTTAGTTTATTTTTTTCTCACAGAGCTCATTTGCTTTTTGAAAAGCCACTAGCTTTTTTTTCTTTTTTTTGTATGGAAAAAGCCACGAAATAGCCACAACGATGATAGCTTTTTGAAAAAGCCATTAAAAAGCCGAAGTGTGACAGCCTTATTATTATCTATTCTTAAATTTTGTGTGTAAAAGTTATTTGTTGACATTTTGTCGTCTTTCATATGGAAAATATTACTATATTGTTCTTGTTCACATAAATTTAATAATTTGTCCTTATATTGTGGTTTGGTATTTTTTGCTATTATTTGAAGCAACTCTTTTGTTCTATTATGATTTCTATTTGTGTCAATTTTTAAAATGTTAAAATTTGAAAGAGGTTCTGATTTAAGTGAAGTGTTTTTACGAATTATTCGAATTTTATCTGATAAATTTAAAACTTTAATTAAAGGAGTTTTGGAAGAAACTATCGTACGTGGAATGAAAATATCAGTTGCGATTTCTGATCAAGCACTACACAAGGAGAATCATTTGGAAGTATAAAAGTACGAATGACTTCACATCTAGAAGGTAGAACAATTGAATTTACACTAGGGTTTTCTAAAATTGGAATTGAAAAAGAATAAGAATTATTGTTGAGTGTTAATTGCATAGAATCATAATTTATTTTACACTTATAAAATTTGAGAAAGTCTTTGCCTAAAATACCATCCGAAGGGATATTAAATTCGTCTGGAACTACATGTAAACAAGATAAAATTTGATGTTTAAAATGAAAGTTGACGTTGATTGTACCTAAGCTTTTTATAGAATTTTGCGTGATTCCCAAAATGCTTATAATATTATTTGAATTTAATTTATTTTCTAAATTAAAATTTGAATTGATTGATAAGATTTTTATCAAATAAATATCTGCTTGAGTATCGACTAGAAATTTTGAGCCTTGGAAATTTATTTAGAATTTAAAATTATAAAATCAGAAAAATTTGGATTGACGTTAAAAACATTTTTAATAATTGATTAGGCTTAGTATTTAAATTTGAATAATTTCTGGAAAAAGTTTTATTTCGTTTTAAATAATTATTATTTTGACTAAAATTTGATTGCAAATTAGAATTACTAAATTTATTTTTATTAAATTGTGAATTGTAATTGATGTGACTTGTATTAAAGTTTTGGTTATTATTTAATTTTGCTGTAAACGTATTTGATCGTGTTCCCCCTGGCCATTTTGGGGGGACTGGTCGTTTCCCGCGTATCTTACGTAATTATTTTGATTAAAATTTCTATTCGCATTCCCTCTATTACCACTATTGTTATTAAAAACCCACGATTATTGTTAAAATTTCCCGGATTATTATTAAAATTACCTCGATTGTTGTTACCATTTCTATAATTATTGTTTTAAAAATTTTTATTTATGAATCTTTGATTTTGGTGTCTAAAACTGAAATAGCGCCGCCGCATTTTCGATATTAAACTAAAACTGAAATAGTGCCGCTAGATCCGATTTGATATAAAACTGAAATAGTGCCGCCGATATCAGTATTCTAAATTGGCGGTATCATTTCAGTTGAAACTGAATTAATGCCACCAATTTCAAACTGAAATAGCGCCGCCGATTTCATTTTTCTGAATTGGCGACACTAATTCAAATTTTTTTGAATTAGCCCCGCTACAAAAATGTCGGACGATCCAGAAAGCTACAAAATCAAAACAACATACAAAATCCCATTTTATAAGAGCAAAAAACAAGTGTGAACCATCATATTTGATATCTAAAATTTAGTTTTATTTGTACTGATATATCAGAATATAATTATAAATTCAACTTATTGTCAATAATTTATAATTAAGCCCTCATTTGAACCAAATACTTCAATCTCATCCACTGCAAGGACGTCTTTACGGCACATCGGGCAAAAAATTTTAATTTCGTTGTTGGGAACATCATTCGTAATTAATGAGTCTGTTTTCATTTGTTGAAAACAAACCCCGCACAAACACAAATGCTTACATGGCACAAAACTACCGAATTTCAATTGGATAAACATACGACGCATACATTTGAGGTTGCCTCAGGGGCACTGGCGGGATATGACACGATAGCTTCGATATCGTCTTCAGATTGATCTTCGTCGATTTTGTCAACAACGTTGCCGAAATCATCGAGTCCACGGTGAAGTTTGTTCCCTTCGAACATCGAACGTCGTAGGAACTCCATTGGTGTTATTGTTCCCTTCGCCAGCAGATTACAAGCTACCTCAATGCGATTATTGAGGCCCCGGTATCGCCGCTTCCGAGCGCAAGCACCACCAGTACAAATGAGCTCGGCAAAATCTCTACTTTTTCCAAATTCTTCTCCCAACAGAGCTTTGATAAAATGGAAAAAAAGTCCCTTCTTCGCCATTCGCTGACTGAGCACGCCGTTGTATGCTTCAAGCGCATTTGTGGTGCGCGTTTGGCGTTTATACACTGATATATTCCTCGCCCCTTACTGTAAGAAAGAATGAATTAATACATGTGATCAGTGGCAGTACTATTTCAGTTTCAACTGAAATAGCGCCCCTACATTGTATGCGTAAAGACGTACCTTTTTCAACCACTGGTTCCCAAAATATTTGTTAAACGCATCGAACAAACCAGGACTTTGCTTCCAAACTGAAATCGAAAATAAGAAAAAAATGATTTAATTTCCCTGTGAAATAGCAAAATGATTACATTATTTAACTATGAAAAACAACACAAACACTTAATTCAAGTGAGACAAATTGAAAAATTGACACAAATTCCAGTCCGAGGTGGGAATCGAACCCACCACCGAACACGCCGTAGGATAATGGTAATACCACTACACCATGACGGCCGACAAAAGGTACTTTTCCGTTAGCCTGCCGCAAATGACGGCGCAAATAATTGTGAACCAAGTCGCAAAGCAAAGCGAATAAAAAAAAAAGATATGGTCATTAAAAATGAATAGTTGTAATTGACAAAAAAAAAATATTGTCCGCGAAAAAAGAATCGCGCGAAGCACCCAAACAAAAAAAAAGTACTCCCCAAAAAAAGAACAATCTCCCGTCTCACTTCCGCCCTCACTTCCGCCCTCACTTCCGCCCTCACTTCCGCCCTCACATCCGCCCTCACTTCCGCCCTCACTTCCGCCCTCACTTCCGCCCTCACTTCCGTGCTCACTTCCGCACTCACTTCCGCCCTCACTTCGCCCTGACTTCGCTCTTACTTCGCCCTCACTTCCGCTCTCACTTCCCCCTCACTTCGCCCTCACTTCCGCCCTCACTTCCGCTCTCACTTCCGCCCTCACTTCCGCCCTCACTTCCGCCGTCACTTCCACCCTCACTTCCGCCCTCACTTCCGTCCTCACTTCCGCCCTCAGTTCCCATCATTTTGCCCGCACTTCCCCCTCACTTAGCCCTCACTTCCGCTCTCACTTCCGCCCTCACTTTCGTCTTCACTTCCGCACTAACTTCCGCCCGCACTTCCGCCATCACTTTCGCCCTCACTTCCGCCCTCACTCCCCTCCACTTACATCTTACGGCGTTATGTACGAATTCTGGTAAATGTGAGTTTAACTTTTGGTAAATGTTAATATTACAGTACATATACCGGCCCGATTGGCCCTATTTTCGTGTAGGGCTAGAGGGTTTACCCCTTATCGAAATAGGGGGTCCGGGGTGGCGGGCGGCTAACTGGTGGTCGGTCAGTGGGATTTGCGGCGTTACCTACACAAAAATAGGGCCAATCGGGCCGGTAAATGTAATGTAATATTAAAATTACGGGTTTTTAAACTCACATTTACCGGAATTCGTACATTTACCGTAACAAATATAAAATAAATTTAGCTCCATGAATAGGTGTAAAGAAGTACAGAATTAATGACAAAATTTATTTTCATTAAAAGATCTTTAAATAAAGAACACTATTAAATCCTGTTTCACTTTAACATAAAGAAATGACCGAACGCCACGAGAGTTTAATTGAAAGTGAACTTTTATTTTCTATAATAAATTTAATGTACTGTACAATTATTTTACAATTACAAATGCAATTATTATGAGAACAAAAAAAAGACTTATACAAAAGATATATTAAATATCAGAATAAAATTCTTATCGCAAAAAGACGCTTAGTCTTCAAAAAATTTTAAAGCAAATTTACAAATTTATCAAGTTTAAGCTACTTTAATTTTCTACTGTACAAATGTTTTTTATTTCGTTTTATGTTTGGGTACAAATGTTTTTTATTTCGTTTTATGTCAGGATTATAACTCGATCTCTGATGAATCAGCAGCATGATGAGTGATGTTTGTTCTCTTCCATCTTGGTGGACTCAGTGGCTGGGTTGGTTTAGATGCCTTGCGAACTCGCATGAAGACTGTATATGCAATTGTTAACATCACCAAAGTATGTAGGTCATTGAGTAATGGTGGACATCATGTATGTTGAGTGTATCTATCATCTCAGCCCTCTTTAGTGCGTTGACAATTTTTTCTTTTGTAAAAAAAACTAAAAGAACGAAAAAGAAACCGAAAAAAATTTCGTTCCGGTTTCAGTTACGGTTTTTCGTTTTTACTAAATTTCGGTTCGGTTACGGTTACGGTTTGGCATAAAATTTCGGTTTTTTCCGGTTTTCGGGTTTCGGTTCAGTTCCGGTTCAAGTCTCTGTTTTTAATGCGCTTAGCGGTTTTCTTTCTTTTAGATGCCAATGATGACTGATTATTAACAGATAATTTCCTCTTTTTTATATTTTTTCTGCAACCGCCTCCATCCTGTAGTGCTTGGAGCTTTTTTATGCCTTTTTGAGTCAACTCTCCGGCTGCTAGTTTGCTTTGCTCTCTAATAATTTCTTTGAACACCTCCACGCCCACTTTGAATTATTTTTGGATTAGTGTATAAAACGCCAATATCACTTAAGCCAGCACCCGATTGGGATAAATAATAGTTTGTATATGGTTGTATATGGTCCATAACTTATTTTATTCTGATTAAAAATTGATATAATGTGATTATTTATACTTTTTTAAAGTGGAGAGTTGTCGGTATTTCACTAGCTCTGAAATTAATTTTTTTTGCTTGGTCGTTTGATATTAACATTGAAATACTCGTAATGATGTTTGACTGGACTTGATAATACTCTATATTATCGAATTTTATGAAACTTTAATTACTTTGTATAGGAATCACTCGTAGACATCTTGTAAGATGATCACCAATACGCCTTGGATGGATTATATCGCTATATATGTAAATAAGATCCGTAATTTCTTGTGATTTTTCATCATTTTTTCCATCTATTAAATTATGTATTGCATCTATAAGTTGATATGTAAAAATAGGTGGTAAAATTCCAACTTCTTCATCTGTAGATCGAGTTTTAGCTTCAATTAATGCTGGTTTATTTTTGGATTCAGATTGTTTTTTCTTTTTGTTAACTGCTTCCATTGCTTTTTTCTTTTTAGCATTATTGATTGCAACTAGAAGTCTTTTCTCAGATTCATTTTTGATTTATTGGAACATCACGCTTTTTTCTCTTTGAATCGAGATTATTAAAATATATTTCAGTTAGACCAACTACCCTATTTTCATTTAAAGTCACACTGTTTTTAATCAAGTTCGTGAATGAAGATAAAGAATTATTAGGGTAAGCTTCTATTGAATTATTACTCAGTAATGTAATATAAAAGTCTGACATCCTTTCTTTTTCACTTTTAATTTACAAATGAGTATAATTGCACATAAGATATTGTTTTATAGAGCTATTTTAACGAATGCCTTCGAATGATGCTTTCACCTACTTGTTCTTTCATAGCTCTTGTAGTCTTTTGTCTTTTTTCAGGGTTTATTTTCTTCTTCCTGGGTTTATCATCGGCTTCGTTCTCTTTCTTTTTCCATGTTTTTAGAATAGAATCAACTTTTTCTTTTTCAGCGTCTTCAATACCTTTTTCCATTATTGTGAAAACTTCCCCATTTTTTTCTCATCGTCATTCTAAAAAGAAAAGTTATTATCACTTTGCCGCTTCAAAATTTTTGCTGCCTTGTTTGCTGATTGAATTTTAGGCTCAAAAACATAATCATTATGAGTGTCAAAAATTTCTTCATTTGGTGATAAATTCGCTTGAACACCTTCTTCTTTTAATTCTGGTGTTGATTGCATTGTCTTATCTTTTTTAATTACAAAAGGTGTCTGTGTAAAGTTATCGGAGTAAGCTTTAACTGAATAAGAATTTGAAGTATTTGATCTCTTTGATTCTGCATATTTTAAAAGCTGTTGTCGGATTTCATACCACTTCTGAATATCTTCAGCATTATTTAAAATCGGTAAAAGATAATTTTTAATAAAAAACGAATCAGGTTTATTGATTTCATCTTGTTTTATTTTCTTGTAAGCATTGGGATACACGAGAATCATTTTTTTTAATTTATGTGACATTTTCAATAATTTTTCCAATAACTCCTGATAAAACTGTTGCTAATAATGCGGGTAAAAATCCTCCTTTCTGTAATAGAAGTTTCCTCTTTGAGTTTAAAGAACGTTTTGGACAACTCAAACAGCGTATCGGTTTTTTATATCTTTTTAACTCATTTTTAGTTTTGTTGCTAATGGGATTGTGTCCATATTGGGTGTTGTATGCAATTTCGCTTATAGTCTTAATTATCTCGTTATCACAGTTTTTTAAAATAGCTTTTCTAAGTCTCGGATTCGCCATTTGGAGTGAGTACAACATATGCTTGTTCTTCGTTAACCGTTTCAGTTTCGACTTCATTTTCATTTAAATTACAAAAACAAATACAAAATTCTTTGTCAAAAATATTTGTTCGAAACCTCAATACTTCGTTAACACCTTGTGTAAGATCAATTACTAAATAATTATGAGGTATTTGTGTTACCTCTTTATATACTCTAAACAACTCAGTAGAGTTTTCTGGATATACCTGACGAGCTAAATGATGAAATAGCTGTTTGTCTCTAGGATTTTTAAATACAATAAAATATTTAGCATTAAGTGATATATTTCGGGTATGCGCTCCCTTATGAAATAAATTCTGTGTAACTAAAACGACTGAAATATTTCGATGATGTGATCCATTTTTGAAAATCTATGCTTTTATTATTTGTCTCCATCATCAAATCATCTAATATCAGTAATACAGGCCCTCGTTCTAAATTATCCAAAAAGTCTGGCACACCTTTATGAAAAGTAACACCTTTGATATTGGGTACTGCTCCCTCTTCTGCGTAGCACCAAATTATTTTCTTGAAGTCTGCATTTATTAGCCAGCCTTTATTTTTAATCAAATTGGTAAGAAAGGTAGTTTTCCCGCAACCTGATTGCCCACTTATGATCATTGAAAACTGGTGTAAAAATTGATAAAACATTTCTCTTGCGTGGTCAAATTTTAAATAAAAGCGAAGAAGACTTGATTTGTGTATTTATTATAAATAAAAACCTAATTTCTTATCATTTCACCTTTAACGATGAGTAAAGAAGTACTTGTTAATGAGCTACACAAACCAGCTCGAAAAAATTATACTCGACGCAAAGTAATTCAAAAAGGTTTAAATGATACTTGGCAAGCAGATTTAGTAGAAATGATTCCGTATTCTAAGTTCAATAAAGGTTTTAAATATTTATTGACAGTCATCGATATATTTTCAAAATTTGCATATGTTCAACCTGTTAAATCTAAAAGTGCTGCTGATATTATACAAGCCATGGAGAAAATTTTTGAAAATGTACACCCTAAGAACTTGCATACAGATGAAGGAAAGGAATTTTTTAATAAAAATTTTTTCAAACTTATGAAAAAGTATGAAATAAATCATTATAATACTTATTCCAAACTCAAAGCTTCAATTGTTGAAAGATTTAATAGAACTTTGAAAAATTTAATGTGGAAACAATTCAGCTTGCAAGGAGATTATAAATGGATATTTGTTGTTAATGATTTGGTCGAAAAATACAACAATACTAAACATAGTGCAATTAAGATGAAGCCAAAAGATGTCAAAAAATCCAATGAAAAAAAATTGTTAAAAACAGTTTATAATAGATTGAAAATTTTTAAACGCGGTCGTTTTAAAATTGGAGATAAAGTTAGAATAAGTAAATCAAAAGGAATTTTCAGTAAAGGTTATATTCCAAATTGGTCAAATGAAATATTTAACATATCAAAAGTAAAAGTTACTAATCCGGTAACTTATGTTTTGAATGATTATCAAAATAAAGAAATATTAGGAAGTTTCTATGATGAGGAGTTGCAGAAAGTGAAGTATCCAAATATTTATTTAGTGGAAAAAGTTCTTCAAAAGAAGGGAGATATGGTTTTGGTAAAATGGCTAGGATTTGACAAGTCACATAATTCCTGGATAAATAAAAAAGCTGTAATTTAAATAGATACATTTACTTTATTTTTAATTTTTATTTACATATTATCTTAAATTATTACCTTTAAATTAAATAAAGAATTTAAATAACAAAATTTCTTAAAATTATTTTAACTTAAATTACAAAATATCAATATCGTCTTCTAAATCTAATATATAATGACCATACGCATAAGTATTTACTCCGTCCACGCAAATTTTTCGCTTATCATCAAAACTATCCAAAGATTTTTTACTTATTCTCTCCGTATACAGATTATGAAGTCGGCATCTAATATTATAATACACTATGAACTATTTTATTAAAAAACAAACAATCTTTATACATATTAAAATTTAAATTTTTTACAACACAACTATTTATTCTCTTAGCTTTAAAAGTAGGTTTTTGTTCATGAACTGTAAAAGAATACATTTTAGATCTAAGGCCTACAAACTCTGTTAATATTTTTCCATTTAATTCATCTGAAAATAATCAAATTACTTTTTTGTTAACTAATGGATAACCAAATTGATTATTTGGATCATAAGCAGATGTATCAAAATGGTCGTTTATCATATGTTTGATTTCTTTGTAAAAGTTAACATTTGTAATTTTGTAGAAAAATGAATCGGTATCCATGTAAGCTATTTTTATATTATCTTTAAAATGAGGCTTCATAATACCATAATGAAAGTCATACATTCTATGTTTTGATATTTCTAAAACAGTAAAACCTAAATATATTGGCTTATTGTAGTAACATTTTACCCTACTCATCTGAACTGCTGCCATATCGTTATCAAAGATGGAAATACTATGAAAATTTGATTTAGCTGCAAGAGATCTACATCCATACTGTCTTTTATAATTTTCCCAATCAGTAACAATCTTGATGTCTTTTCTTTTATCAACATTTTCCATTGTCTTCCCATAGACAATATTATTGAATAGTTTAAATTGATTTTTCCCAAAGTCAGTAGTCGCCTTTTTCCTACATTCTGTATTCAAATTAATTTACTTTCTGAGCTAAGGTTTTTGATCAAATGATAAAATTCTATGAATTGTTTTAAGTTTAAGACCATTTTTTAATGCTAGTTGTAGATTCATATAATTAGAGTGTCCAAATTACCCGATTTTCAATTACCCGGGTAGTCGAGTATCAATTCACCAACTACCCGGGTAACCCGGGTAGTATTTTTTTTGGAGTGAAACACCCAAAAAATATATATTTTTTTAAATTTATTAATTTTTATTGTTTTTTAAGAAATAATATTTCAACACACCTTATGCATTTAACGTTTCAGTACGCCAAAACAAACTAAATTTAAGTATTTTGCAATAAAAGTACCAGTATACTGTTACTGCAAAAATTCTGTAATATTTTCTACAATGTACTGGTACTGGAAAAAAATTTCAGTTCCAATATACTATATATACTGCTACTGAAATTTTTTGCAGTACCAAGACATTGTAGAAAAATATTGCAGTATTTTTTCAGTACCAGTGTACTGGTACTTAAATTTTCTGCAGTACCAGTATATTGTGAGAAAAAAATACTGCAGTATTTTTCCAGTACCAGTATACTGGTACTTATATTGTATTCAGTACAAAAATACTTAAATTTATTCAGCTCTGAGTCAGTACCCAATAAAAATTTGGAAATAAAAACCCGCTCAGAAGAGACCGATAACGTTTTTTGTAATCTCTTCAATCTATTAGTTCCAATCACTTTATAAACCTCTAAAAGCTTTAACTATATTTGAATTTTATTTTATTTTTAAGTACTCGATACTCGAACCGATTACCCGGGTATTTGAGTACTCGATAAAATAACCTAAAACATCGGGTACATAAGGCTCCATGAATTTTGACCGCATGAATTATGACCGCGACTGGCGGTCAAAATTCATTTTCAAAATGAATTTTGACCGCGCCTCAATTTAGAAAACAAATGAATTTTGACCGCTACAAAATGTGCGGACAAAATTCATTTTTAAAATGAATTTTGGCCGCAACTCAATTTAGTAAAAAAATGAATTTTGACCGCGGAAAAATGTGCGGACAAAATTCATTTTCAAAATGAATTTTGGCCGCGACTCTATTTAGAAAAAAAATGAATTTTGACCGCGACAAAATTTGCGGCTGTATTATGCAGAAATAGTTTCATCAAAAATATTACTTAACAAATATTGAAAATAAAAACAGCTTTTTCATACATTTTGTACGGCATCCTTTTGGAAAAGGCCTAAAATCATTTTTAAAACGACACTATTTATGGTATGTGAGTAAAAAAGATAAAATATTTGTGGGGTAGACACAAGGGGAAGGTGTGTACCTCACAATATATTCCGATAAAATATTGTGTTCTAAGCAAAAGGGGAACGGGGCAGCATGTCTGCGGGCAAGCGGTTGGTCAGTGGGATTTTCGGCTGGCGCCCTTGCCCTTTTGCTTAGAACACAATATTTTATCGGAGGGTTGAATTCATTTTTCAAAATAAGTCATTTAAAATGAATTGTATCTTCTCCATAACTTTTGTGCATAATACTGGCGTTCCCCGCAACAACTCAATTTAAAAAAAATGAATTTTGACCGCGGTAAAATGTGCGGACAAAATTCATTTTCAAAATGAATTTTGGCCGTGACTCAATTTATAAAAAAATGAATTTTGACCGCGAGAAAATGTGCGGGCAAAATTCATTTTCAAAATGAATTTTGACCGCGACTCAATTTATAAATAAAATAAATTTTGACCGCGCGGTCAAAAGACATTTTGTTGCGCGGACAAAATTCATTTTAAAAATGAATTTTGCCCGCACATACAAACTTTTTCCGCGGTCATAATTCATGCGGTAATAATTCAGTGCCCCCTCGGGTACCCGGGTACCGGAACTGGACACTCTACATATAATGTATTTTATATTTTATTTTATCGTTTAAAGTTAATAATAATTTTGGAATTTTTGAGCCTGGGGGTGTTTCGAGCTCTGGACAGAAAGGAAGATCATTATGAGCATCGTGAATTTCGATAAGGTATTCTAAATCAACCTCAAAAAAGTAACCTTGATCAGAATTTTCAGGTATTGATAAAATTTTTTCAACATTCCACTCATCAAGTTTTGTTTCCCAATTGAAATTTCTGTAGGGTAAATATGCATTCATGGCAAATCCATATAAATTAACGGCATCTATATAACTTCCAAATACCGTCTCTTTTGTTGGATCGAAATTTGGTAAATATTCATTATTTGCAGCGATATGTCTAATAGAACATTGTGAAATTCCTCCTCTGATACCCGATTTAATAAAATTAAACATGTCTATGTCGGTCAATAATTCTAATTCAATCTCGGTAATTTTAAGCATAGCATCCCAACCCATCCCAGGGGCAGTATAATAGTGACAGGGGTCCAGTTTGAAATTTTTTTGACAGATTTTTCGGAAGTTCTCAAAGACATCGACTAATAATAAAACATCAGTTTTTAAATAAACGAGAAGATAATCTTCTAGAGTATTACAATTCAATTTTTCCCACACTTTACAAGCATACTCGTAGTCTTCGTCCGAACTTGTACTATTTGTTAGTTTACTATTAAATTCAACTTTTGGAGGAAGGCAATTGTCTTTTAAAAGATTGATGTTTTCTAAATATTCATAGGGGAAAACGCCTTTCTGCAAATGTAAGTTATGGAATGCAGCTTCCGGAAACTCTTGATTCATAGATTTAAAGTCAAGACTATCGGATATATTTGCGAGACTACTTGGCATAAACCTGTAAGAATCTATAAATCTAATTTCTAAAGTTAAGATATGCTTCTCATCATTTTCTTCATCTAGGGCAACAGAGTCGGTTTCGTTAATGCTAATTTTTTTTGAAAATGATATATAATTTTCTTTAGTAAGACCTAAAACATTTATCGAACCGTTTTCTAAACCTAATTCCCTCAGAAATAGACGGGCATCTACAGGGAAAAATTTTGGAACTTTAAAATTAATGTTACATTTGCTATGCGCTGGACCCCTGTACTCCCCAGTAAAATGACAATGATCCCTGACTCTATCGGACCCCATTTTTTTGCAACAAATATGACAATTTTCTTCGCTTGCCTGTCTCAAAATTTGTTCTCTTGTTAAATTTCATTGGCTTATTTTTACTAGTATGCTGATGATACAAATCCCTAACCTCCTTAGATAAGGTTTTCATGAAATGAGATGCACAGTCTTCACCTACGTAGGGTTTATAAACTGAAAGATTATCATCGTAATTGCATTTTATATAAAAGCCGTAAGCACAGGGCTTACGAGTATGCACTACGACAGTTGAAGACTTTGCAGGGTCTTGCAAAGCAAATAAATTTTTTTCTAATACGGATTCAAAATCTGCGTATATAACGAAAGGTAATTCGAAGCATCTCTCAAAATGCTCAAATCGGAGAATAGAATGGTCTTCATCAGGCATTTTTGTAACGATTTTATTGCATTCAGATTCGTGATTCTTTAAAGATTCTTCAGATCGAAAATAAAGTAAACAAAAATTACAAATATATTTTTTCCCATTATGATTTGAAAGTTGGGTTCCTATTAATCTAGACAAATCATTTATTAAAACGTAATGAAAATTACTTTCATTTTCTATCCAAAGCAAATTTATATGATTTCGTTTCAACTCTTTTGTTTTGTAAGTAGGCCCAACAATAGAAATATTATTTTCACAGAGCTCAAAAACATTAATACTAATATTCTCATTATTTTCCTCAAATACCTTAATGTCATTTTGCATCAAGGGAAATTTGAGTTTTTCGAAATTTATATATCCGAAATCAGGAATATGAATTTTAGTAGATGCAATATTAGTAATTTCATATGACTGAGGAAGATTTTTATTATCTGAAACAAACTTTTTAAGAGCTGCAATTATACACCACTTGAAACAATAGTTATCACTATTTTGAATATTAGTACATGCTTTTTTATTGGAAATATTTTTAGGGAGTTCAATGAAAGATCCACCTCGTATATTTATTAATATTTATTTCTAAATGTTCTATTTTTGTTAATGCCCAACATGAATTACTTTCCTGAAACTCGTCTGTTTTCGCATTTATATCAGAAACCATTGCCTCAAAAATTGAATCGAATTCGTCAATATTCAACAATACCTGCATTTTTGTTTGAAAAGATTTCAAACTTTCAATCATTTCATCTGTACTAATAACTATCTTAACATACCAAATAAACATTTCTAAATTAAATTTAAGGAAATTATGAACTATTAAGTGGTCCGCGAGTAGGGTAGATACTACATTTTTGGAGTTTTGAAGAAATTCAGTTGGTATTACTAAACCCTCATCTGAATTTTTATAACAAAATGAACTGATTTGAGATTTAAAGCAATGAGAGATTTTGGATAGATTCTCAATATTGTCAATATTACTACACGTCAAATTTTTATGGGAAGTTTTCCTAATATGCGATGGCCAACTTACATAACTAACCTTACAAGTATCACAAAAATTAGTTTTTCTTAAATCTAACTGCTTACTTGTTGACAAACCGCCATGAGATGTACCGGGATAATTACCAATATTGTCAGCATTATCTGAATTTTCATCATTATCAATTTTATCACCATCACTTTCAATAATTTTATCACCATTACTTTCAATATTATTAATGGAATCATCATCGTCACTCTCAATATCAGCAACAACTTCATTATCACTGCCATATTTCGCCTTTTTAGATGGTTGAATATGCTGCGAAATAATGTGACGCCTTAGCACATCAGACCTCGAAAATTCTGCATCACAAATTTGACAAATTACACACTTATTTCTTATTTTGATTTGAAGATTCCATATTAACGGGGGTATGTTTCGATCGAACATGGCGAAGAAGATTTTTGTTCATTGTAAATTGTTGATTACAGATTTGACATGTAAAAACCATTTTAAAATATTTCGTCTGAAATAAAGTTTTTTTTGAAAATTTTCCTCGTTTTTTTATTCTTCGAAAAATGAAATAAAATAATGATTAATTTTTTACTCACTTCTTTTATCTTTGAATAAATTTTAGTCTAAATATCTCTTTAAGAGTAATTTTTGTTTATTGTTGAGCTTTATTAATTTCAGCTTTCAAATTATTTATTTTAAAATTTTTAAATGCTTAAATTAATTCTTTTTAATTTAATTTATTTTACAAATATATATAATTTGTTCTGTTTAAATTCTATTTTTTCAAATTTATTAATTTCTGCTTTCAAATTAATTATTTCCAAATTTTTATATTTTAATAATTCTTGTTGTTAATTTAGTTTTAAGCACACTATATTTTATAGGACTTACACTGTTTGATTTAAATTTAAATTTTGAGCAAAAAAATAAAATTTTCCTCCTTAAATACCCACTGAATCCAAATTTTATAACTGGCTCAAGTTACGATTTAATTTTCATAGACATAAATTGTGAAATTCATTATTCAATTCGTGGGAAAATATTTAACTGAAGTCAGCATTTTTCGATTTAGTACGAGTATTAGTACAAAAGCTTAAGGATTTATTTAATAAAAATAATATTTCAAATTTTAATTTTTCACACATATACGATAAAAATACGAGGAAAATTAAATTATAATCAACATTTTTGGAATTTAAATTTGGTATTAGTGCAAAATTTTAGTGAAAATACATTTTTTTCTCACGCGAATTTTTTTTTTTTTTATATATATGTTTTAATTGCTTTTGAAAATCTTATTTTTCCTTTATAATTGAATAAAATGAAATTTATTTCGAATCTCAAATTACAATCACCAGGTGCATATCTCAAATTAATTTTAATAATTTAATTAAATCAATTACATTTGTCAGCACTTTTACATAATTTCACAATTATTTAGACATTCACTTAAACATAAAATATTTTTCTTAACTAGAATCATGTTTGGACAAGTTTGAATAATTAATTTTTACCTTTATAATTTAATCTGAAAAATTCGAATCTCAAATTACAATTATTGTCTAAATCATTTCTTTTTCTTCGACATATTTTTGAAAAATAATAATTTTTATCTCTGTTATTAATTTAATAAAATAAATTCGAACCTCAAATTACATTTATCAACATTTTTTCACCTCAATTATAATTTCACAATTATTTGAAAATACATAATTATGTATACATACATATTAAATATGGCTCCACTTAAATTTGATTCAGAACTATCGTACTCTCGTATGCGGCTCCACTTATAATAATAGAACTTTTCTCCACTTAAATAATTTACTTAAATTTAGAATTTTTCATATAATGCACAGCTCCACTTAAAAATTCATTTAAAACTTTTATATAATACGCGGCTCCACTTTAAGTAATCCAATTAAATAAGTCACTTTCATAAAATACGCGGCTCCACTTAAAATAATTCACTTAAATACTTCACTTTCATAAAATACGCGGCTCCACTTAAAATAATTCACTTAATTTATCTAGAACTCTCATATAATACACGGCTCCGCTTAAATTTATCTAGAACTCTCATATAATATACGGCTCCGCTTAAATTTATCCAGAACTCTCATATAATATACGGCTCCGCTTAAATTTATCTAAAACTCTCATATAATACACGGCTCCGCTTAAATTTATCTAGAACTCTCATATAATATACGGCTCCGTTTAAATTTATCTAGAACTCTCTTATAATATACGGCTCCGCTTAAATTTATCTAGAACACTCATATAATATACGCCTCCGCTTAAATATATCCAGAACTCTCATTATTTTTTTTTTTGTAGCTTGAGTTTAGTTTTGTTTCATGTTTTGAATTAATTTATTATACAATGTTTGATTGCTTGACTTTTATTTTTTATTTTTTTTTTATTTTTTTACCTTTTTTTATGTATTTTCTTTTTTTTATTTTGTTTCTGTATTTGTCTCATTGCTTACCCCACAATAGTATCTCATTTATATTAAATTATTAAAGATGGTGCATTCGATACAATTACATTATTAATTCAGAATGCTCCTAACTATTTTTTCATCATTTTACTTTAACTTTAATTTTGTATTATTCTACGCTTTGAAGAACACTTGTTATTTAGTAATTTTAATTGTTGTTTTTGAAAGTTAATAGAAAAATAAGGATATTACTTATTTATTTATTTATTTATTTTATTTCAATATTGCATATCCTTTTAATAGTTATTTTATAAATTTTGTTCTTTATATTGTATATTTATTCTTAAGTGTTGATGAAGAAATAAAGATTAATTACTTACTTACTTACTTATAATACGCGGCTCCGCATAAATTTATCCAGAACTCTCATATAATATACGGCTCCGCACGGCTCCGCATAAATGGCTCCGCATATTTATCCAGAACTCTCCTAAACTATCTACTAACTTAATAAAATTTTTACCGTTCTGGAAAAAATATATGGGATTTTTTTAACGGTAAAAAAAACCGTACTTGGTAAGGTAAGAATTTTTTGAGTAATAGATTAGTTACAAATTCGTATTCAAGATCTTGTAGGAGGTTTTGGATACTTCTGTTTGGTCTGAAACCGAATTGTTCTTGTGTGAGTTCTTTCTCTAGAACCCAACAAAGACGTTTTCCTAATATTTTTTCTTGTATCTTCGAAATACATGGTATTAGTGTTATAAGTCTAAAATTATTTACTTCTACATTATTGTGTTTTTTTTTTTGGAATTGGTACGATAAGTCCCTGTTTCCAGGTATGGGGGTAATTTCCGCTGTCAATAATATTGTTAAATAATGCAATTATTCTGTTTTTGAAAAAAATTGGTAAATTTTTTATCATTGAGTATGATATTTTATCTTTTCCTGGTGTTGTTCCGCTGAAAGTTTTCACTGTCTGTTCAAATTCTGTAAGTGTTATGTGTGCGTCAGTAAGTATGGATTTGTGTTATGGGTTTTTAATTTGTTTAGATTAAAGCTTTTTTTTTCTTGTAAAAATTTTTTGGAAAAATTTCTGTCTGAGCTGTATGAGGTTCAAAATTCTTCGAAAGCTTGTGCTATTTCTTCGGAATCGATTAGTGATTCGTTTTTGTAAGTAGTATTGGTAATTAAGTTTGATTTTTTCTTTCCTTGTATTCTCGAAATTTTGTTCCAAATTGTATTTGAGTTACTATTTGGAGTAATTGTGCATATACATTTCTGCCATTTTTCTCTTTTGGCTATTTTAATTTCTCTTTTTACGTGTGCTGTTAATTTTCTATAGTCTAGTTAATTTTTTAGTGTTGGGTGTTTTTTAAAATATTTCCAGTTTGTTTTTATTTTTGATTAATTTAATTAAGTTTTTGTTCATCCAAATAGGTTGTACTTTATTTTGTTTCTTACCTGGGATAGGTATAGACGCTGCTGCGGCAGCTCTAATAATTTTGGTTATTTGAGCGCTTTCTTTATTAATGTTTTTTGAAATTAGTCGAGTTTCTGATTCATATTTTATACGTACCTCAAAAGGGACCAGTTGGCTTTAGTTTCATTAAATGTTTTTCGTTTGAATCTTTTGGCAATTTTACTTGGGAGAGAAACGATAATTGGGAAATGGTCGCTGCCGTATAAATTGTCTAAAATTTCCAAGGGGAAATTTAGCGCGATTGATGGTGATGTTAGTGTTAAATCAATGCAAGTGAGTGAGGCATAATTTGAGAAATGGGTTGGTTGGTCATTGTTTAAGAGTATAAGGTCAGAGTCGTTAATCCAGTGATAAATAATTTAACCATATGAGTAAGTGGTACTGTCTCCCCATACTGAGTGTCTCCCATTGAAGTCACCCATTATGATGAAAGGAGGTGTCATTTGTTGTATTAAGTTTTTAAAATCTGAGACGTTAAAAGTAGTATTATGTTCTAAATAAATGTTTGTTACTGTTAATAGTGGGTTTTTTTTAAATTTTTATAGCTGTAATCAGAAAGTTAGTGTACAGAAGTAAAATGTCAAAATTTATTGAGTTGTGAATTAAAAGTCCACTTTTATGAGTGTTAGCAAATATTATAATTCATAAAATTTCCTGCACCTTCGCTAGTTTTTAGATGAGTTTCTTGAAGTGCAATGATTTTAGGTTTTTTTTCATGTATTAGGAGTTCAAGATAAGGTTTATTGTTATGAAAACCTTGTATGTTCCATTGTAGGAAAGAGATATCTTCGGTTGATTGTATCATAATTTTTTACATGTTATCTTCATTTTCTGCTGGTAAATCGGAATTGCAGCAGTCTTTAGTTACGTCAAGTGCTGTATTTGTATTATTAAAACTGTTGTCTAAATCCGGCCACATATAATTTGATTGATTTATTAATTTTGAATCGGAAATTGAACAAAGGTTTATATCAGATTGTTTGTTGGTTTTTCTATTTGTATTGTCTAATTCTGAGTAACTATTTTTTGCTTGTTTTTTGTTATTTGAATTTGATTGTGAAGTGGGAGTGAAGCTAGATAATTGGTTTCCTAAATTAAAGGACAAAGTTTCGATAATGTTTGATTCTTGAGTCTGTTGTAATTTTTTTGTGTTTGATCCATATCTATTTTGTTAGCTAAAATTAGAGGTTTATTATTGTTAATATTTTTGTTAGTGGTTTGATTCATTGGGTTATTTGTTATTCTGTTCAAGATAACTTTTTCAGGTATTTCTGAATTTTTAATTGTATTGTTTTTTTGTTACATTTGCAAAAAATTCTTGTGAGTTTAGCATTGTAAAATTTTGTTTTCGTATTCTCTGTACGCTTCTGTGAAACTACATCTTAATTGAGTTTTAATTTTTAATATCTCTTTTTTTTCTTTATATTTTTCACAAATGTTTGAATTAGAGCTATGTAATTCTATTTTGCAATTTACACAGTAAGTTCTTAAACAACTAGAAGGATTGTGGATATTGAAGCCACAGGTTGCAAAAATTTTGTTTTCGGTTCTACAGAACTTCGCAGTGTGCCCTAGTAACTGGCATTGGTTTCGGGTAATAGGGTCTGACTTTGGTTTTGAAAAAACCTACGTCTACCTTTTCTAACAGTTCTGGCATGTCGAATGTCAACATGATGACACCGGTTGGGTTTAGAACGCCTTTATCTTTTTTTTTTTTAATTAATAGATTGAGACTACTGCTTGAGATGTTAATTCTGTTTTTATGTGATCTTCATCTTCGTTTATTAAATATGGTGCATAAATTGTTCCTTTGGAATAGTTTAGAGTTCGGTTGTACTTACAGTTAATTTTATCGACGTTGCTTAGATTTTTGTTTTCTCCCATGATTTTGTTTTCTCCCATTGGCTACCAGCATATTTTTGACCAATAAGAGTAGAGATCCGTTTCTCAAGTAAGTCACATTAATAATGTCTTTGCTTCCAGAATCGCTTTTTTTTTTATTGGCTGATTTCGCTTTGTTATGGTCAGATCTTGATAAGTTGATAGGTCAATTTCATCAAAGAGACTGAAGCTGTTGGTAAGTGTTTGCTTACCTGGCCCTGAATGGCCGGTAGTAAATGTTTATATCAGTAGTGTTTTGTTGAGTATCAGTAGTGTTTTGTTGAGTTTTTTGAGTAACCACGTGTAGAATAAGATGAATAAATTTTTATTACTTTTTTTTTTAGACTTTTTTGCTTAAGAGGACTTGGTACCAGTTTCGATTTTTTGTCCCAAAATTTGATTGTAGAGCCGTTTTAGATTATTTTAAAGTTTAATTTAAAAAAAAACATTTCATTCACAACCTCAGGAATGTTTCATAGTTTAAAATGACATAAAACTTTTTAGAATCGGTTAAGGCTAAGTGCTCGAAATCTCTTCAAAACCATTTTGTGACACATAACAATGGTTTTGAAGAGATTTCGAGCACTTAGCCTTAACCGATTCTAAAAAGTCTTATACCATTTTAAAGTATCAAACAGTTCGGAGGTTGTGAATGGAATGTTTTTTCTAAATTTAACTTTAAAATAATCTAAAACTGCTTTTCAAAAAAAATTTGGGACAAAAAATTCAAACTGGTACCAAGTCCCCTTAATAGCAGGTAGAAATTTTAGGAAAAATACTACGAAATACAATCATACGTCTTATTAGTTTCGCAAATAATTGCAAACTGCTTTCGACTTTTATTCTGAGCCAATATAGAGTAGGTTATTACGCTGATAAGCTTCATTAAGTTGCTAGCGGCTGTCGGTTTTATCATCAGCTGACACATACATTTTTTTTTTTTTTTTGACAATAATCACATTTTTGACAATAATCGTCACATTTTTTTCACTCTCAATAATCACAATGCCCCTAAAGAAGTTTCACTTCAAAAAAAAAATTTCTCATACATTTGATTTAAGTTGCGATATTACCTGAAAAAAATAAATTTTCAGAATAATTCAGGGATATCTAATTAAAATTATTTTACCAATTGGATTTTTTTTTTTTAATTATAAAATAAACTAAACAATTGAAAAGGCAGAAATACTTTTTTTCTTTTAATCAGACAATATTATAAAAATGCCATCGAAAGACTCTTTCAATAAATTTATTTAAAATTCATATAAAAAAAAATTATACGAACGCCTTTCACTGTAAAAAAAATACTAAAATATTTTTTTTTTCTATTTCCTCTTTTTCTCAATGTCCTTATTATTATTATGATTTTATAAAAAAAAAAAAAAGCAAAAAATTTTCATCCTTTCATTTTATGAATTTTTAAATTTTTGAAAAGCGATGTTACAATGAAATATATTTTCCTTTACTATCAATTTATACAACACCGACATAAATGTAAAGCCATCTAGACAAAAAAAAAGAGAAAACAATAACCTCATGAGAATTAAAATCATTAACAAAATGTATTAAACTATATTAAAATCAGGTAAAACATCGCATTGAATTGAATTAAAAAAAATTATCTCCCAAGCCAAAGATATGCTTTCATTGCACAATTTATTTCGCATCATTTATTTACATTTCGACTGATGAATGTGCCTAACTGCCACACTAATAAAGTCTAATAATTTCCTAATAATTTCCTTTTACGCACAAATAGAAAATTTACAATTTTTATTAAATTTGATCAAATTTCATTATTGAATACTAAATATACCTATATTGAGTACGGTCCCGGGGCTGATAAGCTCACTAATGTAAAACAAAATTATTCAATACTGAATTATATTTTACCAATTAGGTTGATCATACGCAAAGACAAAAACAAAACACACGAAGCAGTCATAGAACTGCCGACAGAAGTTAATACTTCAAAGATTTAAACTATGAAATAACAGTGGCTACAAATGATGGGCTGCTCAGTACAAAATGTAAATTAAAATAAAAAGTAACAATAGAAAATCATGCCTTCAATAAAAATAATTTTTATTTTAATTTAACTTTTGTACTGAGCAGCCCTTCATTTGTACCCACTGTTATTTCATAGTCTAAATCTTTTAAGTATTAACTTCTGTCGGCAGTTCTATGGCTTTGTGTGTTTTTCTTAAATTTAAGCTGGGAGGACCCTAATAGTAGCTCCATATTCAAAATTTTTGGTCAGGTAATCTTTATTTGACCGGAGCTACCTATTTTGAAAATTATTTTTTTTGCATATTTAGAGCAGGGAAGACCTTAACTGTAGCTCCCTAACCAAAATTTTTGTTCAGTTAATCTTTTTATTTGAATTGCACTTTGCGAATTCGTTTATAACATCGTCATAATAACTAGTATTTTTTACAATGTTTATGCCTTGAGCACAGCTAATACCGCAAAGCAATTTTTGAAGGAATGTTCCGGAAACCTGTTCACAGCTAATTTTACCTGAAAGCAAAAAAAAAAAAAAAATCCAGGGGTGGAATTATGTAACTTTGTGGTCTTTGTGACAATCGACAATTTCAAACACGATCAATTTCTTTGGACAATGAAAATTATGCTTCACGTAGTCGCCTGGGCGACACTAGACGACAATCAATTGAAAATCCGTATTACTGAAGTGGCTTTTGTCGCCTTTTTAATAAATTTCCTTTCGCCTGCTTTCAAGTAGACGGCTAACTAGTATATTATTTTGATGATTCAAATTTGAAGAAAAATTTTTTTTGAAAAATATAGGGGAAAGTAGCCTAAAACGGCATACCCAAAGTTTTTCATCTGGAAAAATTTTCAAATAAAGCCAAATCAAAGACATAAGAACATTTTTCGATCTGTAGAACTAGAAAATGGATCAAATCCAGCCGTTACTCTGGAATGATTTTTCTACGTAAAGTCTCACTTTTTGGAAAAAAAAAAAAATCGTCGGGTAAAACGGACAACACGATCGGGCAAAAAGGACTACGACATTTTTTGCTAGAAATGAAGGACAAAATATCGAAAACATTTTTTTTTATTTTTTATTTTTATTTTTATTTTATAAAATATATAAAAATATGTAAAAGAACAAAATAAATGATGCTTTTCTAAAGCTTGAACAAAAATATATATATATATATATATATATAAAAACAAAATACAACCAAAGTATGCTTTTTAAGCCATCAAGCCCCGGAAAAAGTTTACGTGATTCAGCTGGTGCGGTGTCTTAAGGTAAAGGGACATAAAGTAAATTTACTTTATGTCCACATGAAAGCGACATAAAGTAAATTTATCTTATGTCTTTATTAAAAAGTGACATAAAGTAAAGAATTAAAAGGACGCAAGATAAATTTACTTTATGTCGCTTTCACGTGGACTTAAAATAAATTGTACGAAACTTAAAAAAAAAAAGATCTTTGAACAACATCCTTTTGGAAAAGGCCTAAAATCAACGAAGAAATTTTGAATAAAAAAAAATGAAATTCCTTTTAATTTTGATAAACAATCTTTAATTAATTATGATTATTATAATTATGTACATGTGAATTTTTTTCTCTACAATCAAAGTACCTTATGTCACCATTAGTATAAACCAAAAGATTTTTGCTGACATTATAACTATAATATTTATAGGACTTCTTTGGATTCTGCAGCATTTCGTATAGTTGGATTATTTTAATTCTGTCAGTACCTTTCAAAGGCTTCCACTTCACGAGATTGAAAATTTGATCAACTGACAACCCGTTAGTGAAACCAAATGTGGCAACTAGGAGCCTAGTTTTATACGTGCCTTCTATAAAAAAGGCATTCACTATGTGTTCTGGAACATCATTAAAATTAATTACATCATGGTTATTTAATAACCCAAGAAACAAAATAGCTTTGTAAGGGATTACGAAGTCATTACTAGAATGATTATTCATTCTAATAGATGACTTGTTAATGTTGCAAAAGCACTTACAAACCCAAAAAAGGCGAAAATTACTAGACTAAATTGGATGAATAAGAAGGTAGAAATGGTAATGTAAGGGGCTCTTAAGAGACTCAAAGGGCTTTACTAAGCCGAATTGTCGCTGGTATAACAGATTTTTTTTCTGTATACTATGTTTTTGTATGTGGTGGTACATGTTTTCATATTTTAGGTTAGGTTAGGTTAGGTTGTAGCGGGTCGGAAATACCTAGATCTCCTTGCACCTAGGTAATTTACCCGTTGTACTGCCCTACCCGATGGGCCTATAATTCCCCATCGAGCCAACTCACCCCCTTCACAAACCTAATTAAGTCCCTTGGCTTATGTCCTTGCAGGTCCTCAAGGTCCTGCAAAAAATAATCCCCCAACATCCTTGCCCTCCTAGTCCGAATCGTTGGACATTGGCAGAGCACGTGAGGTGTAGTTTCGGGTTCTTCTCCACAACCCCTACATATTCCCGTATCGGCCCTTCCTATTCGGAACTCGTGGTTCCTGAAGAAGTGCCCTGTACATATACCAGTGAAAAGTCGCAGATTATTCCTATCAAGGTTTAAAATCTGCTTAGACTTTTCTCTGTCCAAATCTCCCAAACCTTTTTGGTGGTTTTGTTTCCCTCCGTTTGCCGCCAGATTTCTCTGTGTTTTTCCCAGCCCTCACTGTCTATTCTGGCTTTTAGTCCCGAAGAGCCCCTGAAAGATTGTACTCTTTCCAGAGTGCCCCCGTTTTCAAACCTCGCAAGACTGTCGGCTCTCATATTTCCCTCTACGTCCGAGTGGCCTTTAATCCATATAATGGCCACTCGATTTTCAAGACATATATCTTCAAGTGCCCCCAGACATTCCACAACTGTCCTAGACCTTACCTCTGTTTTGGTAAGGGTACTTAGGGCGTTTTTGCTATCTGAGTAAATCCTAATCTCTCTTCCTTTTATCTCCTTATCCTTCAATATCCCAGCTGCCTTCATTATGGCCATGGTCTCGGTTTGAACAACCGAGGCGCAGCCATCAATGCTGGCAGCATAAGATATGTCAAGTTCCTGACAGTAAACCCCCAGTCCACAGTGTCCCTCTCTCTTGGACCCGTCTGTGAATATTTCTAGGGTTCCCTCTGGGATCTCTGGTCGCGTTTGGTTCACCACAACCCTGAATAGTTTATTCACGTTGAGTGTTCCTGCAATCTTATCCCAAGGGATTTCCGCAAATAGCTCATTTCTTATGCCCTCGGAGAAGTCTCCCATCCTTTCATGCGGTGTGAGATTTTCCCCTGCTCTCCATTGCCCTATCATGCATAGCAGTGGCGTGCATCTTAAGGCGCAAAATGCGCACTGCACACCTACCAAAACTTAAAAAAAAATTAAAACTAACTTATTTATTTTAATTAAAAATTAATATTTACCTCCAAAAAAATTACATACCTATTTAATTTTTGCTTTTTGTAACAAATCAATATTATTGTACTGTACATAATCCTGCAAAAATTTGTAGGTAGATACGTAATAAAAATTGTGTAAAAAAACAAAAAGCTTTCTCTAGTTAACAACATTCGAATAATAATAACAATAATAGTGCATTAGAATTATTGCGCTAAAGGCTGAAATAAAACTCTTATGTATTGTGCTGCTAAAATACATAAAAAAATGTTATATACTTTTAAAAATATATAATAATTTTAAAGAAAGCAAGCGCTGGCTATCACACAGCGAATAACGGGGGGCAGACAGTTGCCCAAAAGACATTTGCCAATCTGACATTTGCCCACGGACATTTGACAATCTGACATTTGACAATCTGACATTTGACAATCTGACATTTGACAATCTGACATTTGACAATCTGACATTTGACAATCTGACATTTGACAATCTGACATTTGACAATCTGACATTTGACAATATGACATTTGACAATCTGACATTTGACAATCTGACATTTGACAATCTGACATTTGACAATCTGACATTTGACAATCTGACATTTGACAATATGACATTTGACAATCTGACATTTGACAATCTGACATTTGACAATGTGACATTTGACAATCCTACATTTGACAATATGACATTTGACAATCTGACATTTGACAATCTGACATTTGACAATCTTACATTTGACAATCTGACATTTGCCAACGGACATTTGTCACAGGACATTTCCCCATGAAAATCGGACATTTGACAATCCGACATTTGCCAACGGACATTTGCCAATTCTACATTTGCCAACAGACATTTGCCAACTCTACATTTGCCAACGGACATTTGCCAATCCTACATTTGCCAACGGACATTTGCCAATCGGACATTTGCCAACGGACATTTGACAATATGACATTTGACAACGGACATTTGACAATCTGACATTTGACAATCTGACATTTGACAATCTGACATTTGACAATCCGACATTTGACCAGTTTTTTTCGTTTTACAAAACTTACTTTTTTATGAAAAAATTTACTTTTTTTTTGAAAAAATTTAGTAAGTTTTCGTTAGAATATTGCAGACAAATCCTAGAATGTTGGAAATAAACCCCAGAACACGCAATTCGCAGTGTATTTATTCACTGTGATTTATAAATATACTAGCTACGACTCTGACTGTTTTACTTTTACAAGTGGAATTTTTGTTATCAGGTTTATAGAGAATTTTAAAAGCGACTTATTTTATAAATTTGGAGAAAACTATCTACGGGGAATTAAGATTTATCATTTTTACTTATTCAATGAACAGGTTTCCAAACCAAACCAGATTTGTGTTTTTGATCATTTCCTCTTTTTATGTACAAAACTTGAATGAAATCGGACTCCAATCAGGTTTTAAAATAGCCTGTAATAACCCACGACCCGAGGTAAAGACATGGTGTAAGTTTGATCGATTGAGCGGTAACATATAAGCAGACAGACAAACATACTTTAAGTTTTATATATATAAAAGAAGAAAGAAGATATTTATAGGGGGGTTGGACATTTGTCCGCGGGACATTTGTCCGCGATTTGTTTTTGTATCGCGGACATAAAAATGACATTTGTCCGCGATTCAAAATGTCTTTTGTCCGCCGCGGACAAATGACATTTTCCAAAATGTCATTTGTCCGCGATAAAAATTAATCGCGGACAAATGACATTTTGCAAAATGACATTTGTCCGCTAAAAATATGAAAAATCAATCGCGGACAAATGACATTTTGCAAAATGACATTTGTCCGCTAAAAATTTAAAAAATCAATCGCGGACAAATGACATTTTGAAAAATGACATTTGTCCGCTAAAAATTAAAAAAAGCAATCGCGGACAAATGACATTTTGGAAAATGACATATGTCCGCTAAAAATTTTAGGCTAAAGTGCAGATGACGTGAACCAATCAGAATCGGCACAACGAGAGAGGGGGTGGGGGGCGGCGGGTGGACTGGTGGTTGGTCAGTGGGATTTGCGGCGTCAGCCGCAAATCCCACTGACCAACCACCAGTCCACCCGCCCGCCCGCCCGCCGCCCCCACCCACCTCTATTTAAGGGGCAAATCGGGCAAAAAAAAAAAATTGCATATACAAAATGTATGAACAATTTGGGGGGACTCTACCCCTCTTCCCTTTTCCGATTCTGAGAGGTTCACGGAATCTGCAGTATCTCCAAAATTGAAAAATCAGTCGCGGACAAATGACATTTTGCAAAATGACATTTGTCCGCTAAAAAAACTGAAAAATCAATCGCGGACAAATGACATTTTGCAAAATGACATTTGTCCGCTAAAAATTCGAAAAATCAATCGCGGACAAATGACATTTTGCAAAATGACATTTGTCCGCTAAAGTTAGAAAATTCAATCGCGGACAAATGTCATTTTGCAAAATGTCATTTGTCCGCTAATTTTGGGACATTTGTCCGCGGCGGACAAATGTCATTTTACAATCGCGGACAAATGACATTTTGCAAAATGACATTTGTCCGCGAAGTTTTCCATACAAATTTCATCGCGGACAAATGTCCCGCGGACAAATGTCACGGCGCCATTTATAGTAAAAAAAAAAAGTAAATGAGTGTGTATGTTACGGTGAATGTACGAATTCCGCGGAATGTGAGTTTACTTTTGGTAAATGTTAATATTACAGTACATTTACCGGCCCGATTGGCCCCATTTTTGTGTAGGACGTAGGGGGTTTACCCCTTACCCAAATAGGGCGGTGCGGGTTGGCGGGCGGGCGAACTGGTGGTCGGCCAGTGGATTTTACGGCGCGCGCCGCATATCTCACTGACCGACCACCAGTTCGCCCGTCCGCCACCCCGCACCCCCTATTTTGGATAACGGGTAAACCCTCTACGCCCTACACAAAAAAGGGGCCAATCGGGCCGGTAAATGTAATGTAATATTAAAATTACGGGTTTTTAAACTCACATTCCCCGGAATTCTTACATTCACCGTAACATATATAAAACCATAAAGTTAGTAGTCTTCATAATATTTTACGAGATGAATTAATCTAAAAATGTAGGTAAATCATTGAAAATGCAGAATTACAAATTTTTTTTAAAGGTTTGTCCATGTCGCTTTAATAGTTTGTCCATGTCGTTGGAGGGAAAAGATCGATTGTTTTATGCATGTATTTTCAAAATACATATATATATTTCTTAAACTCTTTCCCGGATAGCATTTTGAAATTTTTATGAACAAATCGGAAATGTCATCAGGTTTCAAAAATGACAGGGCCACCAGCATTCGGATTGCTTTCTGAAATTCCATATCGTTAATAAACGTAATTTGGAGTCCTTCTTTTCTAACTTTGCCAAAAAAAATGTTTGCTAGATGAAATAATTTAAAAAAGACCCAAATTTTGAAATGATGAGCGCACTGGCAGAACATATATAATATAATATGTGTATGCAGGGCCGCATTTACTAATAGGCAAACCTAGGCAGCTGCCTAGGGGCGCTAAGATAAAAAGGGCGCTTGCAATTTATTTTTTTTTTAGAAAATTTTATGAAGCATGCTTTTTTTTAATTAATTTTATTTTTTTTTTAATTTAAGTATTGATAATTATAATTAAATTATATAATCGAAATTAAGAATTAAGCGAGCGTACGGCAAGCATTATTTTATAGTTCATTTTATAATATTATAGAATGAATTAATTTACAAAAAATTATAATTTTTAAACAATTGAATTATATACCAACCTAAACAAAATATTGCAAATGGATAAAACTTATATCGGGTATGCAAGAACGTTTTGATGAATGTTTTATGGAAGAATCTGTGCCAAGTGACATCATATTTGAAATATAATGAAAATTATAATATATAGTAAAAAATTAGTGTATTTCCAATTATAAATAAAATTTTAAGAAGGTTTTTGTGCCTACATTTAACTAACTGCTCTGCGGATCGAAGTTTTTCGTTGTTGAAACGTACTAGCTATTAATAAAAACTAATTTTACATCAAATAGTAATTATACTGACATAATTGATGATTTTGCAGACAAAAAATCAAGGCGTAAATTTTAATGTGTACACTATGACATTTTTACTTACTACTAAATACATAAATTAACAAAAACAACTAATAATTATATTGTACATGTTGTCTTTAACTTTTATTATTAGATTATGGGGCGCGTTAATATACATTGCCTAAGGGCGCCAAAGATACAAATGCGGCTCTGTGTGTATGTATATATAATATATAATGTATAATAAATATAATATATGCAATTCGGAGTCCTTCTTTTTTAACTTTGCCATATATATTTTTTGCTAGATGAAGGTAGATCAAGGTAGCGTCCATGTTCCATATGCCTTTCATTGCTGTATGGTCACATATTATATATGGGCTTAAGACTTGTCCTCTTTTTTCGGCTTTTTCACTTCTTCGGGTACTTCAAATGTAATGTCTTGCGGCTCCTTTTGTGTTATAACTATTCTATAATTTCTCCTTATAAGAGTCAAACAACTTTCCTTTTCTGGCAGAAATAGAGCCAAATTATCTTTTTCTTCTTGGCTTTTTCCTTCTTTGGAAAGAATGCTCTGGTAAATTTTACTGGTGCTCCCTCTTATTGAGCTAGAAGCTGCTTCTTTCATTTTATTTGCTGCCAATCTTTTCTTGGATTTGGTCAAATCCGGAGCATGGTTATGTTCATTTCTCACTTCTACAACGACGTCATATTTTTCCTTCAATAACGCAAGACATCTTAAGGACTTCCTTTTTGTACATCTTCATTGGCTTCTGGTTAGCAGCCGCGTAAAAGTTACTCATTATGTTATTTAAGATTTACCATAATTAAGAATTATCATTTTAAGATAAATTTTATTCGAATTAAGAAAATAAGTTAAATATATTGTATTAAAACAATTTTTAAAATATCTTATATTTTTTAATAAAATCAAAAAGTTTTCTAAATTAACAACACTAAACTTATATATTAACTAAATTTAACCTACAACGCCGAACATTTTAATATTAGAATTAAAGGATTTGACTCTTTAAAATATTGGAAATAGCCATATATTTATTTTTCTTTTTACGGGTTGTTTTGGATTTAGCAAATCATTTTCCGCTTTTTTTATGAGTCCTCTTGGAGCTCATCCATTAACATTAGCTGATAAAAAGGGAGCAATGAATTATGAGCGCATGAATTATGAACTCGGAAAAAGTTTGTATGAGCGGGCAAAATGTCTGTTGACCGCGCGGTCAAATTTCATTTTTTTTATAAATTGAGGCGCGGACAAAATGTCTGTTGACCGCGCGGTCAAATTTCATTTTTTTATAAATTGAGGCGCGGTCAAAATTCATTTTGAAAATGAATTTTGCCCGCACATTTTCCCGCGTTTAAAATTCATTTTCTTTATAATTTGAGTCGTGGCCAAAATGAAAATGAATGAAAATGAATTTTGTCCGCACATTTGGCCGCGATCAAAATTCATTTTTTTTAAATTGAGTTGCTGCCGGGAACGTGAGTATTATGCAGAAAAGTTATGGAGAAGATACTATTCATTTTAAATGACTTCATACCGCGTCCCATTCGTTCGCGCGAAGGCCGTCAAGAAAAAAAAAATTTAAAAAAAGTCTCCTAGGCGGTTCGGGGCGATTTTAGCAGAGGCGGTTTTAACGGTGTCGGGGCCCCTGGCGCTGAAAAAAAAATTGGGCTCCGACTCTCTAAATTAAAATAAAATAAAACAATATTAATTAAAATTTAATGAAAAACCTCAAACAAAATCAATTTCATTTAAATATTATTTCTATAAACTAAATTATCAAAAAATAATTAAATTACAAAATTTAAAGAATGGCTCATACATGGTTAGTAAAGCGCGTTGGACTATGTTGCTTTTTATATGCGCTTGCAGACCCTAATATTTACGCGATATTTGCAGCATTGTCGGATTGACCTCTACATTTATCAATTGGTATATTACACCAAAATCGGTAACATGATTTGAGACCATAAGATTTTCGCTTTATATTTTGATGAACGCCGAACGCGTATACTGCAGTCATAGGGGAAAAAAACAGTATCTACATAAAAACTGAATATGAGAATAATAGGTTTAAAGTTTATTAGTCGTACTGTATTATTCTTTTTTTTAATATTCTTCATTCAGTATATTTTATAGTACGGTATTTCCGTATAGTTATGCTACATTTTTTCATTATTAAAAATACATGCCGCCAAATTTTATAATTTTAACAAAATATACAAAGCATTTTACAATCAAAAAACTTTTTTGAAATTTTGGATCGATTTTCAAAAATAATTTAGCAAATTTTTTGTATTCAAAAATTTGTGATTTTTACTATCAAATGCCATAAATACTTAACTTTTTCAGATTTTAGTAGATACTGTGTTTTCCACTATGACTGCAGTATAGGAAACATTTTGTAAAATTCACGTTTTCATGGCATTGTGAATAGAATAGAAGCTACAATTTTCTATCGCGAGCGCCGTGTGCGACGCCCGTTAGAACCGCCTGTGGATTTTAGGCCTTTTCCAAAAGGATGTTGTTCAAACAACTTTTTTTTAAAAGTTTCGTACAACTGTCACCTCTAGAAAAATCCAAAGAATTGGGTTGATTTCATTTACCGTTTCAAAAATATAAGATGAAAAGTTCAAATGCGTGAAAAAGTTATAAATGCAATTTACTCCGAAGTTTTTGGAGATTTTTGGATTTTTTTTTTAAAACATAAGTAATTTAATTAAATTATAATTCTAGAATGTACCGTTAAGCCCGGGTGTCGTTAAAACAGAATTTAGCAACAGAACAGAATCAGCGACAGAAAAATTTATTCTGCTACTGAAATTCTGGTCAGAATCTCATGAGATTGCTGCCTTTAAAACAGAAACAGAACGATTTACTTGTCATTACGATTTTAAAAATTATTTTATTATTATTATTTAATTGTTTTCCCCATTTTCCGACAAAATAAAACTAGAAAAAACGTAAATAAACAAATACAAAAAAAAATTAAATTAAATTCAATTGACATTCTGGCAACAGAAACAGAAAATAACCTCGTTTGAGGTTATTCAAATTCTGTGGACAGAATGAATTTTTCTGTCGCTAAATTCTGTTGTAAAATTCTGTCGCACAATAAATTCTGTTCAAATGTATGGGATTCTGTTTCTGTCGCTAAATTCTGTTTTAACGTGATCCCGGCTTTACCGAGAAAATTGCAAAAAACCGTTTTTTCAAAAACATTTCAGTTACGTTTTTCAATGACATATATATCCTGAGTCCCCATGGCCGATAGTACCTCTTGGTGATGACGTCATCGCGAAAGGACAGCCCTCTACTGCGTCCCATTCGCTTCTTTAAAAAAGAAAATTGGCCGTACAAAATGTATGAAAAAGCTGTTTTTATTTTCAATACTTGTTAAGTAATATTTTTGATGAAACTATTTCTGCATAATACAGCCGCAAATTTTGTCGCGGTCAAAATTCATTTTTTTTTCTAAATAGAGTCGCGGCCAAAATTCATTTTGAAAATGAATTTTGTCCGCACATTTTGCCGTGGTCAAAATTAATTTTTTTTTTCTAAATTGAGGCGGGGTCAAAATTCATTTTGAAAATTAATTTTGACCGCCAGTCGCAGTCATAATTCATGCGGTCAGAATTCATGGAGTCGATAAAAAGAGCAGGAAATGGTTTGCGAAAAACAAAACAACCCGTAGAAAGAAAAATTAATACACAATTTAAAAGAGCGTAATACCGTTTCTGCACTTGTCTGCAAAGGTTTATTCCTAAGGTCACCTTAACGAAACCCGTACACACTCTATTTTTTGAAACTTAAAAAAAAAAGATGTGTAAACAAACTCTTTCCATTTTGTTTATTTTCAAATTTATAGAAAAAAGGCAGAAAAAAGCAAGGAAAAAGCATTAAAGTTGGCAAACTGACATTTTTTGTCTGCAAACTAACTTTTTTAGTTATTTTTTTTCCTTTTTTTTGTATGAGTAAGGCCTGTTCACAGGTCAGTATACAGGTCAGTTCCGCTCTAAGGTCAGTTTTAAGGTCCAAGTGCAGATAATATTGAAATGTTGAGCGTTGTTGATCAAATTTAGTAATTTAGTCCTAAGCTAATTTCAGTGTTGCTAATTTCATTGAAAAATGTAAGATATTTTAAAAATAGCTTATTGTTTATAAATTATTTTCTTAATTCGAATAATATTTGTTTTAAGATGGTAATTCTTAAATATGGTAACATAATGAATAACTTTTACGCGGCTGCTAACCACAACGCCAATGCCTTTTATTTTTGTTTGAAGCTACAGTAGACTTGAGCCAATTTAAATTTACTTAATAATTGGCTCAACCTACTGTACATTCAAACGAAAATAAAGGGCGTTGCGTTCTGGTTAGCAGCCGCGTAAAGTTACTCATTATGTCGTTTAAGATTGACCATCTTAAAATAAATATTACTCAAATTAAGATTTTAATTTATATACATGTGTTAAAAGTAAATCAAAAATTTGTGTAAATTCGCAACACTAAACTTATAAATTTACTAAATTTCAACAACAACGCCGAATATTCCTAAATTTAAAGGATTTGACTCTTTAAAATCGTTGCGAAATGATATTTATTTTTTAAAGACCTTTAAAAAAATTTGTAATTCTGCATTTTCAATAATTTACCTATATTTTTAGATTAATTCATCTAGTAAAATCTTATAAAGAGTACTAACTTTATGGTTTTATATACACACATTTACATATTTTTTTTACTATAAATATCTTCTATCTTCTTTTATATATATAAAACTTAAAGTATGTTTGTCTGTCTGCTTATATGTTACCGCTCAATCGATCAAACTTACAACGTGTCTTTACCTCGGGTCGTGGGTTATTACAGGCTATTTTAAAACCTGTTTGGCGTCCGATTTCATTCAAGTTTTGTACATAAAAAGAGGAAATGATTAAAAACACAAATTTGGCTTGGTTTGGAAACCTGTTCATTCGATGAATAAGTAAATATGATAAATTTTTCCCCGTAGATAGTTTTCTCCAAATTAATAAAATAACTGGCTTTTATAATTCTCTATCAACCTTATAACAAAAATTCCACTTGCAAAAGTAAAATAGTCAGAGTCGTAGCTAGTTTATTAATAAATTACAGTGAATAAAAAATACACTGCGAACTTCGTATTCTGCGGTTTATTTCCAACATAATAGGATTTTTCTGCAATATTTAACCGAAAACATGCTAAATTTTTTCAAAAAAAGCTAATTTTTCCAAAAAAAAAGAAAATTTTTGTAAAACGGCAAAAAAATTCGTCAAATGTCAGATTGTCAAATGTCAGATTGTTAAATGTCCGTTGTCAAATGTCGGATTGTCAAATGTCGGATTGTCAAATGTCCGTTGGCAAATGTAGAATGTGCAAATGTTCGTTGGCGAATGTAGGATTGGCAAATGTCCGTTGGCAAATGTAGAATTGGCAAATGTCCGTTGGCAAATGTAGAATTGGCAAATGTCCGTTGGCTAATGTCGGATTGTCAAATGTCCGTTTGGCAAATGTCCGTTGGCAAATGTCCGTTGGCAAATGTCAGATTGTCAAATGTAAGATTGTCAAATGTCAGATTGTCAAATGTCATATTGTCAAATGTCAGATTGTCAAATGTCATATTGTCAAATGTAAGATTGTCAAATGTCACATTGTCAAATGTCAGATTGTCAAATGTCAGATTGTCAAATGTCAGATTGTCAAATGTCAGATTGTCAAATATCATATTGTCAAATGTCAGATTGTCAAATGTCAGATTGTCAAATGTCAGATTGTCAAATGTCAGATTGTCAAATGTCAGATTGTCAAATGTCAGATTGTCAAATGTCATATTGTCAAATGTCATATTGTCAAATGTCAGATTGTCAAATGTCAGATTGTCAAATGTCAGATTGTCAAATGTCAGATTGTCAAATGTCAGATTGTCAAATGTCAGATTGTCAAATGTCAGATTGTCAAATGTCAGATTGTCAAATGTCAGATTGTCAAATGTCCGTGGGCAAATGTCAGATTGGCAAATGTCATTTGGGCAACTGTCCGGGAATCCGAATAACAGTATCAGATTTAAAAGAAATGAATTAACATAAGAGAGTGCGTTAACATTTTTTGAGAGAAAAAGCTTTTTTTTATTAACAAATGTAAATGTTACAAAAATGAAGGCGGGCGAAGGCGCATTAGATTTGTTGCTCATTATGTTGTTTTTTATTATTGTCATGTTACAAAAACATGAAAAAATTGTGTATACATAATTTCAAAAAATCCTATAGGGAAAAGAATGCGCTGGTTATTAACCAGCCAAGAATAAAACAATTAGAAGAAAAAATGTATGCGTAAATAATAAAATCGATGCTTCGGGAATAATTTTGTTACAAGAGACAAAAATATTTTGATTAAAGAATAATACGTTTTTTAACTTATTTAATTTTTTTTTTTTAAATATAGTTTTTAGGGCGATTACATATATATGTATAAATTTGTATTTAGATATTGCACACCCACTTAAAAATATCACGGCACGCCACTGATGCATAGCCATAACATAAAAACACATCCCGGCTCACAAACCAACATATACTAGTAATATCCTAAAATTATGCATTTAATAATCCAAATACATACATATAGTATTAATAATGTTCTTTTTCGAACCTCTAACAAAGCTAAATGTTCTAATTTATTAAACCAACACAAACAAACAAACACATCCCAGCTCACAAACCAACACATATACTAGTGATATCTTAAATTTATGATTTTAATAATCCAAGTTGATGTTTAATGCCGGTTTCGGATACAATTTAGTTTAATAATTTTTTTTTTCATGATTTTGTTATACGTTCTTATAACATCATTAATTTCGACATTTAATAAGCAAAACTTGTTTGATAAAAATTCTAGTAAGGATCTAATAGTGGCAGAAAAAGATCCTTCTTTGGCCGAACCCACTATTATTCCATTATAAAGTTATTTAGGACTTATAACAAAAAAACTGAGACTAAAATGTTACTTGGGAAGCTTTTCCTAGCATTTAAACGGTTTTTGTCTATCATCAATTTGATATTTTTATCCATAATATTGCTACTGCAACGTTGTCTTATAAAATGTTTATCAATTGTTAATTAGGGTATGATTTTATACAATAGAAAAATATTTTTTTATATGAAGAATAAATACCGATTATTTTGTGTGATTTTTAATCGATTTATTATTTAAAGCAATTTCAATATTTTAAAACGTGGTTTTTTTCTTAATATTCTTTTTTATAATAAAATATGTCTTCTGATAATTTAGAAAAAATGGAAATCAAGTAAGTAATTTAACCTTTTCCAAAAAAATTACGGCAGCCGTCTCCCGTTTTCACATTCAGAAGAGAAATTAAACCTAATTTAAAAAATCTACGAATTAGGCTTTATTTCTCATCGTTAGGGTTTATAACATGGCAACGAATAAAATTTATTTTTTGGAAAATGTTAGTTTATTTATGTTATGTCACTTTTCGTTTGAAATAAAAGGGACTTAAAATAAAGAACAAAAACGACTTAAAGTAAATTTATTTCATGTCACTTTTCAATAAAGACATAAGATAAATTTACTTTATGTCGCTTTCATGTGGACATAAAGTAAATTTACGTTATGTCCCTTTACCTTAAGACACCGCACCGATTCAGCTATAGCTGAAACATTAGATCACGTGATCTGTCGTACTATTTTGTACGACGTGGAACTCAAAGTGTTAAATCATATGGGTATAGTAGTATTCCTTTTTGCCCAACTACTACGTAGTCCGTTTTGCCTTTTTTCACTTGTTTTGTTTGGTTTATCGTATTTTTTTTTTAGGTTTAATAAACACGTACGAACGTGTTCGTATGAAAGCTAATACATACACAGTCTATAATATACCCAAGAAAAAATAAAACGAATACTACTGTAGTTCTATCAGAAAAAACAAAAACACCCAAAAAAAAAAAAAAAACTTACTTTTTTTTGTTTCTATTTTTCTATTTTTTTTCTTCTGTGCTTGCACCGAGCTTTACAGGTCAAAAATCAAAAATAGACTGAGAGTATTTGATATGATGTCCAAAGAGATAATTAATTGCCTAGGAACGTCACACCAGCGAAAATCCGTTTTACCCGCCTATGCCGTTTTAGGCCACTTTCCCCTATTTTGAAAAATTCTTATTTAACTAAGAATTCTGAAAACTGAGGTAAATATATAAAGTTTTTTATTTATTAAAATAATTTTTTTTGAATTTTAACTTCAAACATTTTTAAAATTTTTTCTTTTTTTGAATTTTAACTTCAAAAAATTTTGAAATTTTTATGTTTTTTATTTAGGTGTTGCTGTTATTCACAAACAAAATCAAGTGTTATCGCATCAAGTTGAAGGCCCCTTGTAAGTTAGAGTCGCCTGAAAATTGGGCGCTTTCAGTAATACGAAAAAGAGTCGTCGGCGACTCTAAAAGACGACTTTGGCGAAAGGCGACAGCGTTTTCCATGATAAGGGCTAATATCTTTCGTTTTTCATAATTTTTATTTAAAATAAATAAGAAATAACGCAGAAAATCGGGTTTTACGGTAGGTCAAAATTGTCTCTCTTGTATAGCCTCTCTTGTGCTATAGTGGATCTTGTATAGCCTCTCTTGTGCTATAGTGGATCTTAAATAATTCTTGATTAATTTTAGTTTGCTGAAACTTCTTTCACACGATGCAGTAGAAACTGGAAGAGTGAGAAATATTCACAGAGCAATAATAATGTTTGGATAAGACTCAATAAAGCCAAAGTCATGAAGTGCCTGCAAAATTTCAAGTGGAGTTTCAGTTTTAATATTACGTATAAGCGTCGACGCTTCAAATTTGAAGCTTTGAATCTAACATTTTTCGTAACTTTTTTTTTTGCAGTTGCAAGATGGCAGCAACATTAAAGTATTTTTTTTAGTTAACCGCGGCTGTACTTCTTTAACTTCTTTTGCTTTTTGATTGACGTTTTCATTAATTGTATTTGCTTTCTTAGTAGACGTAGGAATGGAGGAGTCAACCTCATCAGATACTTCTTTATCACTCCGTACATCTACTTCGGATGTTGGATAAGATGTTGGGTCCAAAACATCGTCATCACTATCGAAATCAAAAGAATTTCCCATCGATTGCGCTTGAAACCTAATTTCCATTCAAAAAAAAAATTATTTGCTATTTTGCTTACACTGTAGTTTATATGTGTTCTATTGAGCTTTACTTGATAAAAAACGTAGCATCTTAACTTACTATGTTTTAGATAAGGTATAATAAATTTAAAAAAATAATTATTACATCTACAAAAACATAGTAAGTTAAATTCTCCAGATACAATGTTTAAATCTAGTAATACTTACGCTTTTACTAAATCGACCATCATTTTTCCGCGTGATGCCATTATTTTAAATTTTACTATAATAAAACTGCACTCGCGCAAATTTAAAAGAAGACTGACTCTCTTGTCTTAGATTTTTGCCGATAAAATCATTGATAACATTTCTAAAGAGCGTGATAAAAATAAATAAAAGGAGGAGTATAATAGTTTTATGTTTTATGTAAGTATCTTGAATAAAAAACTAAAGTTGCTAAAAAAGTAGTCTCAATTGTGAAAGAACAGGAAAAAATATGAAAAAACGGGTGAGAGTGAAAGAAAAAGAAAAAAAACCAGGTTACTTGGTTTAAAAAAAAAATACATAGCAACTTGAGTTACTATGTTTTGAATTTGGACGGCAGGAGTGAGAAATATTCGCAGATCAATATTAATGTTTGGATAAGACTCAACTAAGCCAAAGTCATGAAGTGCCTGCAAAATTTCAAGTGGAGTTGCAGTTTTAATATTACGTATAAGCGTTAAATCTCATAGCCAAACTCGTACATATTTAAATCTTTACTATACTTGATGGCTAAATCTGCATCCGACTTTTTTAGATCAAAAACGCTGGTTGATTCCAAAAACGAACCAAACAGAAAGGAAAAATCGTTGCAGATAGTTTTCAGTTGCTCATAACGCCAATTTAATTGATATAATAGAGAAATAGAGATAATTGAGATAATAGAGATAATAGAGATAATAGAGATAATAGAGATAATAGAGTATTCCAATTGTACTATGAAAACTGGCAATAAACTTTTTTTATGCTGCTTTCATTTTAATACGCACACCACAATACGTTTCATTTAATTAACATAAATATATTCGCGCCAATTTGAAAATGGAATTGAATATAGAAATTTTCAAATGCGGTACAGTATAAAATTTGGAATTGAATATGAAATAATATCAATGAAATAGAAAAAAATTAAAAATTTACCTGCCTTAGAAAAATTTTCGGATCACCTATATAAGTGTGAATTATCCCAAGATCCCAATTTTTTTATTTATAAAAATTTTTATTATCGATTAATTTTTTTTGTTTACTATTTGCAAGGCCCCCCCAGATCCTGGGCCCTGTGCGAGTGCACCTGTTGCACCTGCCTAGTTACACTGAGTGGACCACTAATTTTTTTTGAGTATTGAAACGTCAAAAACCGAACTCGAATGTCGAATGAAAATGAATTTTTACTCCCTACCTACAGAATTACTTAATAATATCATACAATGCGCCTAAAGAAGTACTAACTTCAAAAAAATTAAAACAAACACACAAACCATATTGGTTTTGAAAAAATTCCTCATAATTTTTATCAAGCAATTTAGTCAAAACTTAAGATATAATTATCCAATCTTGTCTTGTAATTTACCTAAATGCTTCTTTCTCTCTGTAAAATTTGAAGAAATGCTTCTTTCTCTCTGTAAAATTTGAAGAAATTCTGTTCTGTTTGAAAGCACTTCGAAGTATTAAATACAGACGGATAATTAGAGATTGATTTCATTATGTACATATTACATAAAATGTCCAAAAAATTTTGGAGCTAGCTAATAATAATAATTTTAAATTTCAGCTGGAAAGTTCGTATTTTCGAAACGGCAAAAAACGCAGCGAAATGTCTTGGTTTACTAAAAAAATGTAAACAATACTTGAATCTTGAATACCTGGACAAAGTTCAGAGAAGGGCTATTAGATTGATCGATAATCACCAAACCTCCAGCTCATTAACTTCACTCAACCACCGTCGTAATGTAGGTTCTCTTTCCATTTTTTATAAATACCTTGTTGGAATGGATACGTGTTCCCTGAAAGTAAAGTTCCAACTTCCTCCACTTCAAGTATTTTCACGCCAAACACGTACCGCTTCAACGTCACACCCATATTTCGTCAAAATTCCCAGATGTGATAGAATGAACTTCGTAAATTCGTTTTCAATTCGCACCTCGAGAATGTGGAATGCTCTCCCTTCAAAATTGTTCCCTACAGCTGGCGGACGTTTGATTTACGACTTGCGCCGCTTTAAGAAGAGTGTAAATGATTACCTACTGACTGTCCCACTTTTTCATCCCGTCTGAACTTCCTGTCCTAATTATCAAATCCATACTTCTTTAAGTATAAAAGGTATCCCACCTAGTGATTTGGTAAATTTAATAAAAAAATAAAAAAAATACTGACAACTCAATACGAAATTGGGAACAAATACGATTTTCAGACGGTTTGCGCCGACGGAAGTAAAAAAAAAACCATTTATTTTTCAATTTTTTTTTATTTCCGAATTGAATTGATTCGATTTGACTGTGTAATAAGGGCAATAAAAAAATTCTAGTGACATCTGAAAAAAAAATCAAAAATTTTGTGTAAATTTTCATTGAATTTAATTATTTAATAAAATTTCTTTTATTAATAAAATAATAAATTTTTAATTTTTCTATAAATTATCATTTATATCAATTGTTATGGGATTTTTAAGCCTACGATATGCTTTAAATGTATTGCGTTGTTTTTTCTCTACTAGACAGCTTTATATTTAAGTTGGTATTGATCTATATTAAAAAAAATTAAGATAAACAGTTCCTTGTTCCTTTTTTCGATTATTATTTTCTTTTGTTTTCAACTTGACAATAGGTCACAATAGGTATTTTTTTTTCCATGAGACTCAAGAAAAACTTTTATTTTTTTTTTCAATTAAAATATTTTGAACTTGCTCATCCAACGTTTTTAAATTATTTTATACGTTTTTAAATTATTTTATATGAAAACTTTACTCATATACAACTCAGGTATATGTATACATAACGTGCGGGTAACACTTGCTTAAAAAAAAATCATGATTATGATTTTTTTTGAATGTAAGTGTGAAATTTTTATGAGTCAAAAATCATACTGGCTTTGATTTTAATCTTGATTTTTTTTCTGGAAATAAATAATTCACATAGATTTTTTAAAATTTCAACATTCAAATTCAAATCCCGTAATAAGAAACCGTTTTATTATTGTTGTTTGCGCTTTCAAGAGTTTACTTTTTTTTTCAGCAAGTGTAACCCGCAAGTATCGTGCGGGTTACACTCATTATGATTTTTTTTGAATGTATGGGTGAAATCCCAATCTCAAAAATCATACTGGCTTTGATTTTAATCTTGATTTTTTTCTGTAAATAAATAATTCACATCAAAGCCACGTTAATATCAAGCCATGGCTATCATAAAATTAGATGTCAAACAAAGTACCTATCAAAATTTATTCTTATTTTCAGAAAGGGTCCCTATAAAAGTATTCATAAAAAATTTTCATGCTTAAACAATCGAAAATAAATAAAAAAAATAAAAAGGAAAAATAATAAATTACTTGGTAAAATGATTTATTTTAATACGTTGGGGATCGTTATGTTGTATTTAGTGCTATAGAATTTAGATCACTAAATGGAGTATTATATGCGTCAATAAACATGCAATCATTTAGATGCATCTGCGTAAATAATGAAAAAATTTAGATGCATCAGCGTAAATAATGAAATCATTTAGATGTTTCGTATTGAATATTACGTAATACCTAAACAAACATAATATCTCTCACAATATTTCAATACAGCCAAATACAAAAAAAAAATGAGAAAAAATGAAAAGAAAAAATATTCTCTCTTTGCAACTACCTCTCCCCCACGCATTAAAACCGTATATTGGATATGTAAACAAAATTTGTTATACAACTCGTTCTGTATTTACACAAAAATACATTGACACTTGTCAATTTATATCACTCGACCTTCGGTCTCGTGATATAAGTATTGACTCGTGTCAATGTATTTTTGTGTATACAGAACTCTTAATTAATAACAAATTTAGTTTACATATACAATAATCTACTATTAAAGACAAAAAAAAATCATAATATACATATATTAAATTATAGAATTAATAATTTAAAAATTTATTTATTATTTTTTATTAACAACAGTAAAGTCTATAATTTCATAAAATTTTTAGGAAATTTATTATTTATTTAATAAAATACATAAAAAATAAATCTACGAAAAACAATTGGTTAAAAAATTTAGTTTCTTATAAAAAAACTAATTAGATAATAACGTCTGCTGAGAAATGAAACAACGTATGACATTTATACGTCATTATTTGACAATAGCACCATTCGATTCCTCGTACTCGATTTTATAAGTACAACTACTTTGCAATATTCTTAATGTTGATTAAGATGTGTTTTTTAGATGAAAATTGTACGCTACTTGATATTTTTTCATACGTTTTTTTTAATTTTCAAATCTTTAAATTCAAATTACTCGAAACCATATATATATTAAACTATATATTCCTAGCTTTCTATGTATTGCCCGTAAAAAAGCGTAGTCAAAGTTGAACGTGTAAATGTGTGCGTTTTCATGTAATTTTGCTTAGAATTCAAGGGATCGTTATAATAGATTCCTTTTTCGGATGTAACAATATTATTAATTAAGTTACATGGCCACCACAGGAAATTATGATAATTACGTATAAAGTAATTTTATTTTAAAAATCAACAGATTTATTATTTTTACCTGTGAAAATTTAAGTTTATTTGAATTTATTTGAAACTTCTTATATTTTATTAAAAGACTAGTTTTAATACCTCATTTTTTTATCACATTTTAATTAAACATTTTTATCACATTTTTTTGGCGCCGTAACATTTGTCCGCGGGACATTTGTCCGCGATGAAATTTGTATGGAAAACTTCGCGGACAAATGTCATTTTGCAAAATGTCATTTGTCCGCGATTAATTTTCATCGCGGACAAATGACGCGGCGGACAAAAGACATTTTGATGAGTTTGATGATTTCTAAGTAGGAATTTGGTTTTCTTTTGAAATAAAACCTTGGTTTCTTAATTTTTATACCTTTTTATTTGAGCGTCTATTTTCAACTGACAAAAGATTAGAAAAAAATATATAATAGAAGTAGAGCATATGTACAAAAACAATAAAATATTCTATATAACAAAATTGATTATATAAAGAAAATTATGTATGTTTGAAGCACAAATATTAATACGGAATCAAATCTAACGCATACTAGGTTAAATGATGTAGAATTTAACACATTTCGAATCGCGGACAAATGTCCCGCGGACAAATGTCCAACCCCCCATTTTTTCATTAAGATAAAATAATTAATTATAAAATGTAAATGACTAAAGTGATTGCTGTAAATTTTGGCACTATTTTTTTTTTTTTTTATTAAAGTTACCAAATCGCTAGGTGGGATACTTTTTATCCTATAAGAAGTATGGATTTGGTAGTGAGGACAGGAATTTTAGACGGGATTAAAAAGTGGGACAGTTAGTAGGTAATCATTTACACTTTTCTTAAAGCAGCGCAAGTCGTAAATCAAGCGTGCACCAGCTGTCGGGAACAACTTTAATGGGAGAGCATTCCACATTCGCGAGGTGAAATTGAAAACGAATCTCCGAATCTATTTGGAACTATTTGGAACAATATCAATATTTTGCCCATTCAAAATTTTTAGGTTGAACATCCAATGTTTTTTTCCAATTGAATCAGTCGGAAATCTAAAAAGCTTAATATTGTAATAAAAGTTTTAAGAAAAAAATTATATTACTAGTGAAAACTAATCTGGCTTCCTTTTTTAAAAACCGATTCACAATCTTTCACAAAACATCGAGGAGCCATTATTAAAAAAAAAAATGAATTATTAAAAAACACAAATGAAATGTAAAATTTTAAAAATTATGTTCTTGATTTTTTTGAATTTTTAAAACTTATCAAACTTTGTTTATATTTTTCAAATCAAAATACAAATTTAAATCAAAAACGGAAACGGAAACAACTCGAACTTTAGCAAAAATGTTTTTAAAAATAACATTCACTACCGTTGCCAATATTATTAGGAAAAAATTTAATTTCATAATGGCCCAAGAACGTATGTGACCGGCCTGTGTTTGTTTTTTTTCTCAGTCATGGTTAGCTATAAAAAAAATGTGAATTGGAAAAACATCTGATTTTCTACTTGTGCTACACTTTTTACATTCAATACATAGACAACTAAATATATATAGTTAATATATATATGCTCGAAACTATACTTTTCATTATACGTTGTTTCATTTCTGAGCAGGCGATAATAAACTAGGCCTTAAATAATATGTCTAGAAAAACAATAAAACATGCAAATATATTAAAAGATTAGTTAATTAATTCAGTCTTCTACATAACATAACATTAAATTAGCAGATAATAATTGAAGAAGTTAAAAAAGTAAAGGTTTCTATTTCTCATGAAATGTAGATAAAAAAAATAAAAAAGGATAAATTAATCTTTTAAATATGTTTAAAAATAAATTTATAAAATACAAATCAATTAAAAAATTATTTAATGTTCAGTTTTCAGCTTTTTTTATAAGAATTTTCGTAAATGGTTGATTTCCTAACAATTTTTTTTTTGTCAGAATGTTGTTTTGAAGTTTGGATGTTGTCATTATATTGTTTGGATAAATTGTTTAATAAAATATTGGAAAAAACTGAAAAAACATGCTTAAAAATTTCTTTATAACTTTTTCCACATTCGAAACATGTTTGATCGAAATCTATTACCCCGTCCTACAAAACTTTCTAACGTCAGTTTTATTAAAATCTCTTTTTGGCACCCGCTTTTTAAAAATTTATTTTTAACTACATCATCATTCATTATTTCACAGAGTATAGCGTTCATATTAAAAAGAATAATAAATGTTTCATCTGTTCATTTATATTATCTCCTTTAGACAAAATTATCATAGTTTTACAAGTTTTGCATAAGCTTAGGTTTAAAACTGAATGACCGGCATATCCACAAACATAAACTATAAAGACCCTTCATCATATTCAAAATTTTGTAAAAATTGTCCTTCCAAAATATGTTTATAATAATCTTCAATATGTATATTACTTTTGTATGTATACATTTTTGCAGTTTTCATTTTTGAGTTCTGGTGCATAACTTTTAATTAAATGTTTTAATCTCAGTTTTTTTTCTGATTCGGAAATAATTGCATCCACTTAATTGTCTTTACCGCCGAAATCTTGCCTCCAGATCGTCGGAAGAAAATTTTCCTGGTAAAAAAAATCAATGTTAAGTACATTAAAAGCTAATTTCGCGAGATTTATGATAGCTTTCGTGTACACTTCTGCTGATTTGAAAGTGTCTGCAGCTAGCCCTCCATCTGATGAAATTTCTTTCCACGCAAGTAACCACAGAACAAACTTCTCCAAAAATTCAATTTGAAAACAGTCTACAAATACAATGGGTAAAAGCCATTGGTTTCTCTTTATTTTACCATTTATTGTAGATTTATTGCTTATTATTGAAAACCAATTTTTGAAAATTTCTAAAAAATTTGCCGTTTAAAGCAATTTGTTGACTCGTGTAAAATGTTTAATAAAACTGGAACTTTTTGTCTTTCAAAATTATTCGGTTCTACGGTTTTTTGATTTAGTTTATAGCCTTTTTAATTGTTTAATTTTTTTCCAAATAATATAATTCTTTTAGGTGATTGAATGAAGCTACACATATTTTAGAAAAGTTATTGAAGTCAGGATAGTAAAAAATCTTTGTTTTTTTATTTAGCCAATTATTTTTAAAATTTTTTGCAATGTGGATAGAGTCATATAATAAATGTATATTATTTTCAGGGAACTTAGGATTTTGAAATTTGAAGCTTTTGTCAGGAGAAAAAATTGAAAACATGTTTTAGTTTGACCGCAAATTGTCTGTTACAATTGCAACAACCTCAAAACCTACTTTTTGTACTTCATTAATTACTTTTATGCCTTGAGCACAGCTAATACCGTAAAGCAATTTTGAGCTACCGTAAAAACCGATTTTCTGCATCATTTCTTAATTAATTTAAATAAGAATTATAAAAAACGCAAGATATTAATTTTATTGATTTTTTGTAAAAAGAATTTCTTAAAATTATTTCATAATTAATCAGAAAACTGAATTTATTTTTTTTTTGCTCCAGAAAGAATTGACTACGTCACAAATTAATTTTTTTGTTTCTTTTTCACAGCGTTTCTTTTGCATCGAAATTTGGTTTTGCTGCATTTTTCTGTCACAATCATATTATAAAAAAAACAAAAGCAGTTGTTTGCAGTTGATTTTTTTGCAGTTGATTTTTAGCTGTGAACAGGTTTCCGGAACATTCCTTCAAAAATTGCTTTGCGGCATTAGCTGTGCTCAAGGCATTAGGGTATAATCATGAAAATTTTTTCCTCTACAGCTATTTATTGGTATTAATTTCACCACTTCCTTCATTGTTCCATAGCAAGAGCTCAGTAGAAAATATAATACAGTTTTCGCAAAATCAGATTTATTGTCTGCAAACCCTGTTAATTTTCCGGATTTGTAATTAATTTGTGCTTTAATGTAGATCTCGTCTATCTCAATTATTACTTTTTTTTCCCTTTCAGACAAGTTTTTTGCAAGTTCTAATAGAAAATTATTGTTAGAGTCGACGTTGTCTGGACTAATATTTTTAAACTAAATAATTGATTGAAGTGTTCGTTTGTGGGGTAAGATTAATATTTTTTGATCTCTGATCAGATTGTAGCAAGTAGGAGATTGGAAGTATAAAAGAAAGGAATTTATTATTGTATTTTTACTATATTTTTTTTTTCGTAACATTTGTCTAATTTGGTCGTGCATAATATCAACTTCATTATTAAATTCAAAATCTATTTCAGATTTAAGTTCAATAACATTTTCTTAATTATTTAGTGCATTTTCTAAATAATAATCAATTTTTTTTTCTTTCAACAAAAATTTTTTCATCACTATTGTAATAATTTAGAATTTTTGCTAACTGTGACCATCAGCGCCGTAACTAGCTTTTCTAGTGCCCTGTGCAAGATTACATTTTTGGGCCCTAACCTAATTCTAAATTTTTTTTTGGAAAATTAATTAGAAGAAATAAACATAGTACATAAAATGTTAAGAAATATTTCTTTATTATTATTTTTTTTTTATAAATATTTTTATTTGAATTGCACTTTTTTGGCTTTCATTTCCCGAATTCGTTTATTAACATCGTCATAACTAATATTTTTTACAACGTTATATTCAATAGATTTTATTGAAAAATTGGATAGCCTCTCTTGTGCTATAGTGGATCTGAAATAATTCTTGATTAATTTTAGTTTGCTAAAACTTCTTTCACACGATGCATTAGAAACTGGAAGAGTCTCCCGTCCAAATTTAAAACATAGTAACTTTTTTTTTACAAGTTGAGTAAAATGAGTATGAAGTTCTTTTTTGTTTTTCTTATTTTTCATTAGTCTTTAGAGTGAAAGGGGAACTTTTTTCGAAAGAACATTAAGTAATCAATGTGAAAATTCATGCTAAAGGAAATTTGGTCACTTATTTCTGAAGAAAATTAAAAAAAAAAAGTTCTATAAATAGAAGAATTGAAAAAAAAAATCACATCTTACCGTTGAAAACATATCTAAAGATGCTTTTTTTTATAGATGTTTTATATTTTATGTGATAACGAAAATTTCCTATATGAAACATCGCAACTTAACTTACAATGCTTTATTTTTGCAATATGTTTTTTTTTTGGTTTTGATTAATCATAGCATAAACTAGCAAGTGGATGATAATATCTAATTTTAACAAATAAATGTTATTAAAATATACGTAATTTTTTCCGAAGTCAGATAATATTGTTATTTTAAGTTCTGAAAAGCAAAAACACATAAATAAATAAATGTTGTTTTAAAAATGAATAGTATGTAATTTATTTTATTGATTAAATACAAAGATAATAAAGTCAAAATTAATTCAAAAGCTCTAAAAGTAGTATAAAAATGTTTGGTTATAAAATTTAATGAAAATAAAAATAATTAATTGAATTATAAATTCCTTAAAGTTAGTACTTAGGCTTGAACCTAAGTGTGCTTATTGCTTTATCTTTGTTGATGGTAAACTATAATATAAAATTAATAGACAGTAGGCACATATTTTTAGTTTGAAGAAATATCACAAATAAAATCGAATTATCTATAGGTACTTTTTATTCAAATATTATTTAATTGCTATTTTTCCTATTTATAATCAATCACATTTTATTCAGTCCTAAATGTTATATAAAAAATTATCCAAAAATACTTTTTGTTTGAGTAGTTTACTTAATGTAAAAATGTATCACCTAAACTTTTTTAAAGTTAATAATATAAACGAGTTTAAAAATATAAAATATATTATATAATATTGATTTAAAATTTAGATTATTTATTCAGCTGCAAATTTAGCAAGATCTTTAGCCTGTTCGTTAGATTTTAAATTTTCCCAAAAGAATCTTTTTTTGATAGGCATGTGTGGCAATAGCTCACTTTTAATTTTGGCAAGTTTATTAGAATTAACACCAATATCGTTCGAGTTTGGTTGTAGAAGTGTTGCCTTGAAAGTTTTTTTCAAAAAACTTGCCGGCTGAAAATCTTCGTCAGACAAATAGTTTTTGTAGAACATGTTTTTACTGCCCTTCGGAAACTCTACTTGCCTAATATCTTCTAAAAAAAGGGATTTTATTTATATCTTCATCGCCTTTTTTTCGAACTTTGCAACCATTTTCAAATTGATGGAAATTTTGAGCCGAAAGTAAGATCACTTCATTCGATTTATCAGCATTTCGAATAATACTGGCTAAGTCTGATACGTCTAAAATGTTTTGTTGGTTTTTCCACAATGTTCCAATTCTGCCGTGGATTGAGTCACACTTCATAAAAGAGTGTCCTGGTTCAAAATAATTTACTCTAATTTTTTCTGGACCCCATTCCAAATTTACTAAGGTTGCAAATGTTGACATCAAAACCCAGTTCTTATTTTGGGCTGAACAGTTATCAGCCAAAAAAATAAAAGTACTCACACAGGTATTTGCATTGAGGATTACGTTGTAATAGGCTGAAGATACATCTTAAATGCAATTGAGTACATAACCTCTCTTCTTGACCCAACGGATGAAGTTATTTTATGTGGCGATTTTAATTTACCAGACATAAAATGGACAACACATGATGAAGAACCTTTCCAAGTTGCTGAGAATGTAGTGCATGAAATTGATAGTACTTTTGTAGATACCCTTAATTGCCATTCACTACAACAAATTTCAAACGTTACCAATTCAAGACAACTTGACTTAGTATATACATCTGACTGGAATAATGTTCTTCTTCGTGATATTGTAACACCTCTCGTTAACATTGATTGTTATCATCCGCCTATTTGCTTCACTATTTGTATAAATTCGTCCCCAGAACCTGACGCAGCTAAAACGTATTGCTATAATTTCAGCAAAGCAAATTTCGTAGGTTTGAATGATTTTTTTAGCTCTTATGACTTTTCTACATTATTTAAAAACGATATTATTAGTAAGTTTTATGATATTGTTTATCGAGGTTTTAAACAGTATGTTCCCGTTACTATTGACAAAGGGTCACGCACAAACCCTATCTGGTTTGATTCGGACTTAAAACGACTTAGAAATAAAAAAAACAAAGCGTGGAGGACTTATAATAAAACAAAAAATAATAACGACTATGTAGTCTTTGTCAGTATTTTCGAAGAATTTAAAACCACTACTGACCAAAAATATAATGACTACTTAATTGACATTTCAACTAAAATTAAAGATGACCCGAAGACATTTTGGAAATTTGTTAATTCTAAAAGAAAATGCGATGAGTTCCCTACCTTTCTTGAATATAATGGACAAAAAAGTAATGACTCGAAAATTATTTCAAATTTTTTCAAAACTCATTTTTCAAGTTCATACTCTAGTTCAACCTTTTCTGTCTGCGAAACTGATTTTACCCACATGAATGAGACGGCCCAAGAATTGCCTTTAGATGTTTATTTCGATACTTGTCTTGTACAGAAACATTTAAAAAAACTTAATTCCAATTCGAGACCAGGTCCAGATGGAGTGCCAGAGATAATTTTGAAAAATTGTTCTGAGTCTCTTGCTTCACCCATTTCATCTCTCTTTAATCTTTCCCTTACGTCGAAAGTTTTTCCTTCTTTTTGGAAGACTGCCTTTATAAAGCCTGTCCATAAAAAAGGTCCAAAACAAGATATAAAAAACTACCGTCCTATTGCGAACCTCTCTCCTATCCTATTTATAATCAATGCACAACGTTTCTTATTCCGAATCAACACGGATTTATGAAAAAGAAATCAACCGTCACTAATCTTGTTGAAACAACCTCTTCTATCATAGAATCTATGGAATCCCGATCCCAAACCGACGTTATTTACACCGATCTTAGTAAAGCTTTTGATTTATTGCCCCATGATGTTATCTTGTTCAAACTTAAAAAGCTAAATTTTCCTGAGTATTTTATCAATTGGGTGGGCTCTTATTTAAAAGGACGAACATACAGAGTTATATTTCGATCATCAGTTTCATCTGCTTATGAGGCCAACTCTGGAGTACCCCAGGGAAGTCATCTGGGTCCCCTCCTCTTCATTATTTCCATTAATGACGTTAGTTCTATAATACTAAATAGTGATGTTCAAATTTATGCAGATGATATGAAGATTTTTAAAATGATTAAATCAATTCATGAAGCAACTCTCCTGCAGGAAGATTTGAATCGTTTTTTTCGCTGGTGCAAGTCGAACAATCTCTTACTCAATATTGATAAATGTGCTTATATGACTTTTACTCGCAGACATAATCCTATTAATCACGTTTACTCCTTTAATAATGAAGTACTTAACAATGCTACTTTCTTCAAGGACTTAGGGGTCTGTTTTGACGAGAAATTGTCTTTTACGTCACACTATGATAATATTGTAAATAAGACTAACTCCATGCTAGGTTTCATAAAAAGGTGGTCCCGCGAATTTAACGACCCGTACATTCTTAAAGCACTCTATACTACTATCGTGCGCCCAAATATTGAATATGCCAGCCAAGTGTGGTCACCTTATTACAACATTCACATTGACCGCATTGAATCAATCCAAAAGAAATTTTTAAGATTCGCTCTTCGGCATCTTCCCTGGTCTGATCCTTTAATTTTACCACCTTACGAGAATAGATTAAAACTGATCAAATTAGTGTCCCTAAAAAAAAGACGAGAAGTAGGCGATGTTATTTTCGTAACTCAAGTAGTTAACGAAAACATAGGTTCTTCCTACATTCTTCAAAGAATACAATTTCGTTCAGATCATCGTCTTCGCTCTGTTGAGCTTTTTTCCGTAAAATTCCACAGAACAAATTATGGACAAAATGAACCTATCAACAGAATGCTCACTACAGGAAACAAATACAAACACTTAATTGATTTTTCTGTAACAAAACAAAACCTCAAACATATTCTTTTAGGTTAGTAATTACATGTATATGTATGTATTTAAGTTAATTATTTTTCAAAAATTTTACTATGTATTTTTCAAAAATTTTACTATGTATTTTTTTTAGTTTAATTTTAAATTTTTCCAATGTAAAAAGTTTGAGCTAAACTATAAATAAATTAAATAAATTAAATTAGATACTTGAGGGGCGTTGCGACCAATTATCCCTTCATACCAAACCAAGCACTGATTTTTCCCTTTATGCATCGCGGCGTATGTCTCATGCATCACTAGCAAACAGCTAATAAAATAACTATTTTTGGTGGTCATTTTTGGTAGGATTAAAATTTTTTGCATGTCGACAGAAAATACGTTGTGTGTTTCTGGCCAGTTCATTTTGCTGTCATCTTTATAAGCTCGCCGAGCCTCTCTGTACCGCTTTTTATGTTGTACAAAGTGCTTACAAATATCACAATCGATGGCATCATGTGTACTTAAATTAGTAATATGAACTTGGTTAGAAATATTTTCTGTAAAAGAAAAAATTTGTAATACAAGTACATATAATAAAGGAGAATACAACAAAAAAATAAAAAATAAAAATAAATAAAAAGTTTGTTGTACCTGAAATGAAATCTTTTGAACAGCTTGGTTGATTATCTTGTCCATGGATATTGGTGGGCATACCTTCATTACATGTATCAACTTTAGTGAAATCTTGTACAAAAATATATAACATGAATTAGTACATTATCGAGAAAATTCAGGAATTTTAATCCTACCTGTAGAAGGGCAACCATTTAGTTCTTGATCTTTATACTGTTCAGCAGCATCAATGCATTGTCCATCGTATTGCTTTATATGCTGTGAATATTTGGAGCATGTTGGACATTCGTCTTGGGATGGTGTCGAAAACCCAATATTTTGTTTTTTGAAACTATTCGACAATTTTCATATGAAATCATTTCATTTTTGTAGACTTTATTATACTCCTTATGTAAATATGTGATGGAAAGCTCAGGGGGAAGATATTTTCAGTTCGGTGAATGCTCTTGATTATAATGAGACACAGCAGGATTAAAACAGTCAATAAATTCTACAATACATCTTCATCTTTAATAATTGCCTCAAGTTTAATTTGTTCAGCTCTTGGATCACCCGTTTGTCCTTAAGATCTACACAACCCAATTTGTTTTTGCTTTTTAAATGCTGAGTCACAAAACCATCACTTTTACTGCCTAAAGTATGCAGGAACATTATTTTGCAAACTTTTACAGGAGGCTCATTCAAGTTGGAATTAGGTAAATTATATTCTATTGTTTTATTTCGTTTCAACGGATTATTTGATTTGGTTTTAGTTGAAACTTTGAGCTGTTGTATATACTTGTCTAAAAATAAGCCACGCTCAGAAAATGAAAATTTTCTGAATTGGTTCAAAACATCCATTCGACTCAAAGTCAAATTGTATTTTTCGTAACTTTTTTTTTTGCAGTTGCAAGATGGCAGCAACATTAAAGTATTTTTTTTAGTTAACCGCGGCTGTACTTCTTTAACTTCTTTTGCTTTTTGATTGACGTTTTCATTAATTGTATTTGCTTTCTTAGTAGACGTAGGAATGGAGGAGTCAACCTCATCAGATACTTCTTTATCACTCCGTACATCTACTTCGGATGTTGGATAAGATGTTGGGTCCAAAACATCGTCATCACTATCGAAATCAAAAGAATTTCCCATCGATTGCGCTTGAAACCTAATTTCCATTCAAAAAAAAAATTATTTGCTATTTTGCTTACACTGTAGTTTATATGTGTTCTATTGAGCTTTACTTGATAAAAAACGTAGCATCTTAACTTACTATGTTTTAAATAAGGTATAATAAATTTAAAAAAATAATTATTACATCTACAAAAACATAGTAAGTTAAATTCTCCAGATACAATGTTTAAATCTAGTAATACTTACGCTTTTACTAAATCGACCATCATTTTTCCGCGTGATGCCATTATTTTAAATTTTACTATAATAAAACTGCACTCGCGCAAATTTAAAAGAAGACTGACTCTCTTGTCTTAGATTTTTGCCGATAAAATCATTGATAACATTTCTAAAGAGCGTGATAAAAATAAATAAAAGGAGGAGTATAATAGTTTTATGTTTTATGTAAGTATCTTGAATAAAAAACTAAAGTTGCTAAAAAAGTAGTCTCAATTGTGAAAGAACAGGAAAAAATATGAAAAAACGGGTGAGAGTGAAAGAAAAAGAAAAAAAACCAGGTTACTTGGTTTAAAAAAAAAATACATAGCAACTTGAGTTACTATGTTTTGAATTTGGACGGCAGGAGTGAGAAATATTCGCAGATCAATATTAATGTTTGGATAAGACTCAACTAAGCCAAAGTCATGAAGTGCCTGCAAAATTTCAAGTGGAGTTGCAGTTTTAATATTACGTATAAGCGTTAAATCTCATAGCCAAACTCGTACATATTTAAATCTTTACTATACTTAATGGCTAAATCTGCAGCCGACTTTTTAGATCAAAAATGCTGGTTGATTCCAAAAACGAACCAAACAGAAAGGAAAAATCGTTGCAGATAGTTCTCAGTTGCTCATAACGCCAATATAATTGAGATAATAGAAATAGAGTAAGTACGGGTATTGTGGACCACTGCAACTGTTTTTGAATATATCTATTTTTTTTTTGTCAATTTTTTTAACCAAAGATACATATTGAAGCTTTGGTCTTTCTCCTTTACAAAAATTACTTGAAGAGCCAAATATCATGTTATTCAATAATTAGACTTAAAATGTGCAAAAAGTTCAAAACGCCAGTTTTAGATAACATGCGGTTAATTTGGACCATAGCGTCGGGTAAAGTAGACTAACTTCAAATTAGTGAATTTTGCTAGTCATTTTCAAAATACAACACATGCGGTTAATGTGGACCAGTGCTTTTTATGCTGCTTTCATCACTTTAATAATGCCTAAACGGAAAAAATTTCAAACTAAAAAACAAACACCACAATACGTTTCATTTCATTCATTAAAAACATAAACATATTCGCGACAATTTGGAATTGAATATAGAAATTTCCAATTGCGGTATACTGTATAGTATAAAATTTGGAATTGAATATAAAATAATATCCATGAAATGAAAAATTTGCCTGCATTAGAAAAATTTCACTTATAAGTGTGAATTATTTGCGAAATCCGAATTTTTTTATTTATAAAAATTTTTATTATCGATGAATTTTTTTTCGTTTACCATTTCCAAGGTTCCCAGATCCTGGGCCCTGTGCGAGTGCACCTGTTTAGTTACGGCACTGGTGACCATAAACTTAAAAAAGAGGTTGTAGGAAGTACATTTTTTAATTGATCTGCATTTATTCGATTATTTTCTAAAAATATTTTTACCTCCATTTTACTACTTATTATAATACTTTAATACTACAATTTAAATTTTTTTTTAATAGTACAAAATATAGTTCACAATTAGTAACTTTTGCTACCCAATTTTTAAATTCAATTTTTCATATCCATCAACTAAATCTTCAAAAGACTCGATTCGGTCTTTCTTTATATTTTTGACAAACAGAACTTGTTCTCGGGCGTTTTCCCTTAAATTAATCTCTTCAATTCTTTGCTGGGGTGTCTTTCTAGTTTTCGTTTTTTTTTCGTTAGATAACTAGGCAAACCAGGGAAAATTTCAGGGATCGCGCCAGGCAACAACTGAACATGTTTTAGTGGAAATTTTTTATTTCCAACTATATTACATGTTTTTATCATTTCATTTAGAAAATGTAAAATGCAAACGCCTGCGTTTGCAACATTAATTTTCGATTGGCGTGAAATTTTTTGCAGCCAATTTTCCATCAAATGTTTTTCATTTGGAAACTAAAAACAGCTTCTAAGGTTATTGGTTCCAAAAATTGTTTCATTTAAATTTGTAGTGCAACCAGGAACGCAACACTTTTTCCCCATTTTTTTCTTTTTATTTCTATAAAAAATAATCAATTTATTTGCCATATTCCTTTTTTTTTATTCTATAGATTAAGTTCCTGCTTAAAAGTTTACTAATTTTTTTTTTGTCCGATCGAGAATTTTTTAATGGTTTGAGATTGAATTAAAAATACCAAATTTTGGTACGATGATTTGCAATTCTAGAAATGCCAATTGAAACTAAAACTAATTACTTAAAATATACTTACTTAACAATGTCCCAAATAAAATTTAAATAAATAAAAATTAAATTTTTTTTCGTGAACCTTTGATTTTTTTTAATTTTTCTATACAAAAATAAAAACAAATCAAGTTTGATAGGTACTTACTAATACAAATACTGTTTTCAACAGCATTGCCGTCTTTAACGTGCCTTGTTCACATAGATTTTTAAAATATCAACATTCAAATTCAAATCCCGTAATAACAAGCCGCTTTTATGATTGTTGTTTGCGCTTTAAAGAGTTTACTTTTTTCTTTGGCAGCCAAAAATTATTCTTTTGACAGAAAAAAATCAACCCTCTGATTTTTTTTAAGCATGATTTTTCATCATGATTATTTCTTGATTTTTTTATTTAGGCTAGGTATGCTGACACAAAAAAAGGAGTACGCTGTGAAAAAAAATGAGATTTTTCATATAAAATTTTGCTGTTGAAAAATGTTTCAAAAAATTTTTTTTTTTTTTTTGCATTGTAGTACGCTGATAAAAAAAAAAAAATTGTTTACTGGGTGACAAAAAATTTATTTTGCAGCTGCTTTTTTTTCAAATATTTTTCTACCCAGGTAGATAAATGATTGCAAAAACTTGACATTACAAAAAAAAAATTTTTGGTTTGTTATGATTTGGGTTTGTATGATTTATGATTGTTTGATTTTGGACTTTTGGTTAGAAAAAAAATAATAAAAAATTAATAAAAATGGAAAATGAAGAATATCTAAATGAATTTTCTTTTTTAAATTATCCTTCATATCAAGAAAAAGTTGATGATGAAGTTAATGAAGATAATGAAGATCCTAAAGATGGAAATATTACCAAAAAAAAAAATTAGCAAGAAAAAAAAAATATTTAAATTTATTAGGAAAAATTAAATTCCGAAAAAAAAAAAAAATTAGCAGCATTCATTAAGGATGAACCTGCTCTTTGGAAATTAGACTGCAAGGACTACAGTAATTTGTACGCCACTAATAAGGCATGGCTCGGGCCTCGTTTCGGAGATAGGGCCCCTAAAGTTTTCATACATTTTTGTATGGGAAATTTTTTTTTTTGCCCGATTGGCCCTATTTTTGGGAAAAGGATAAAGGGGGTGTCCCAAAACAAGAGACATTATAATTAATTTTAATAAATTTGGTCTTGCCAAGACACTTTTCCTTCATCGGAATTGAAAATTTTTTTTAATTTATCCCGATTAAGTTTTCCAGATGCATAATGTCTTCCTTGATAACCATTTAAATTATTATGAAACATGCTGTTGTCATTTAAATTCTTCCTCCATTCCCCCAGAACGATTTCTCCATTTGTTGATATGCTATTAGAAACGAAAAACATTGAAATAAATATAAAGAACAAATAGAAACATACTTACTAATCTGCAAAACTTTTTGGGCAATAAGTGTTTCTACTTTGCTTTAACAAATAATTATGTAGATAACAACAACAAGTTGTAATTTTTTGGGCCCTTTCTGGTCTACATAGCATCATCCTTGCCAAACAGAACCACCTGTTGAACATAATGTACTTTACGTAAATTCAAGTTATTAAAGTAAATATTTGTTACCTTTTACATAAAATACCAAAAGCATTTTCAACGCATCTTCTCGCTCTGCTAATTCGGTAATTGAATATCGTTTGCTCTTTATCCAGTTTCTTACCTTTGTTAGGCTTATATGGTTTTATTAATCTACTATGTAGAGGAAAGGCGTCATCACCTAAAAAAAAACCAATAATTCAGTTCTATACATATCTTAACTATTTTCTCTGAAGTAGGAAGAAACCATAATTGCCTATGAAAAAATAGTGAAACTCCTCGTTCATAATATAATTGTTTGGTGGAAATGGTAAAAAATCATCCAGCAACTTTGAGCCAAATGAACTTTTAAGAAAAACGTTTGCATCTCCTTCTGTGCCAAAAGCACCAACGTCGATATAATTAAATCGATAGTGCGCATCAGAAATTCCGAGAAGGACAATACTGTTGTAACCTTTGTAGTTAAAAAATAAACTACCAGAATTATTCGGTTTTTTTATGTTTACATGTTTTCCATCTACAGCACCTAGTGTATTTGGACAATTCCAGTAATAATTAAAGTCGTTTGCGGTATTTATTAATTGAGCTGCAGAAAAGGGTGGTATCTCATCTTTTAATTTAACGCATATTGCTTCACATACTAGATCAATTATTTGGCCAAAATATTGTTTGCTGATTCTATACATTGAAGCAGTATGGCGTTGCAATGTACCACTTGATAAATATCTAAAACAAAATACAAGTATAAATTTAAAAAATTTACATTTTAATTTAAACAAACTTACTCTAAAACACACGCAAATTTTTCTTTAGCATCTATATAGTCATTTGGACGTCTAGTTTTATCTGATATTAGCATACCTTCTATTAAATTAAAAATATCGTCAAAAGTTTCAGGTGTCATATGAAAGTTTTCAATAAATGCTGGTCGATAATTTCTCATATCCTGAAACTAACATAATTAATTATAAAAAAAAATTTTAACTCAAATAAATTTCAGGTATTACTGCTGTTCTTCCTGCAACTTTCCGCTTTTTTAAATATAGATTCACTCTAAATTTAGGTTTTTTCTTGATTTTTTTTATTTTTTGTGTATTTTTAATAGCAGCTAAGGCAGCCAAACAAACAATTTCATCTTCAAAATCATTTTCGGAATTTGAAGAATCATCATTTATTTTTTCCATTATTATTTTTTAAAACCGAATATAAAAACTTTATAGGTAACGAAAATGAAAATTCGCTTACACAACAATATTTGTTTTTATTAATATTTATTTTAATAATTTAATGTATTTTTTATTTATTTTTTATTTATATTAAAATTATTATTTTTTAAAAAATTTATTATTATTTTTTTTTTTATTCAATAAAATTAATTTTTATTTGTAATAATCAGTTGCTTGTGTCAAATAGTTATCAAAATTTATCAAACATTTTTCAGATATTTTTCAGTGATATTTTTTGCAAGCATTTTTTTTGACAGCGTACTAAGCTTTAACACAAAATTTCACACACACATTCAAAAAAAATCTTGATAACAGCTAATACCGCAAAGCAATTTAGAGCTACCGTAAAAATCGATTTTCTACGTTATTTCTTAATTAATTTAAATAAGAATTATAAAAAACGCAAGATATTAATTTTATTGATTTTTTGTAAAAAGAATTTCTTAAAATTATTTCATAATTAATTAGAAAACAGAATTTTTTTTTTCTACTAAAAGAATTTACTACATCAAGCCTGTCCAACGTGTGTGGCTCTTGAGCCACATGTGGCTCTTTAGATTTTTTTCGTGGCTCCCAACATAAATCTGGATTGACAAGGTTGTGGCTCTTACGAAAAAACGAAATTTCATATAAAAAAAACGTAAATTACATATTTAGTTAGAAATTGACCACCATGAGAGCAAATAAAAAAAACCATATATTCAAACTAAAGATATTTATATTATTTCCGCTTATAATCGACCATTTGAGGGGTATAGAATCAAAACTCGCTATGTGATACCCCTGACAAAAAATGAGTTAGCGATTGATTTTTATTATTTCGGCTGCGCTGAACTCAAATATGCAACCAGAATTTTTCAAAACTAATTACAAACCATAGTAAATCTGCTTTGAAATGCGAAGTTGGTTTCAAAACTAGCCATTCATTCTATTCAGTTAGTATCAAAACTTACCATTTATTGATAGTTGATTAGAAACAAAACTGGCCTTTTTGGAACATTTTATTTTTATTGTTTGAGTAAAAAATATCAAAACTATTATTTTTGCGCGGGAAAAGCTTGTATTTATTTTATGAAAAGCAGCTTTTATTCAATTTCAATGTTGATCTCTTCTCAGGAGGGAATAAATTTTCAGTAGTTTAAAGTGCTTAGTTTAATAAAGGTTTAAAAAAATATTAATAACATGGAATCAGTTTGTGATAAAATTAAAACATGTTTCCCTGTCAAAGGTCGAAAAAAATCAATCAGAACAATAATACTATCCAGCGAATACAAAGCAATTTTAAGTGAATTTGGTAATGTAATTGAACACGGAAATGAAAGTGCAGTAATTTATGATTGGAAAACAGCTGCAATGAAAAACTTCAAAACAACCTCATCTTGGCATTTTAAAATTACTGCAATCAAACTTATTGTATTAGAAAAACAATTCGTCGTACCTTCAAGAAAGTACAATATACTTGTTCGTGGTGAACCAAATTACAGATCCGTTATAAATGTCTTCAAATCATTTTTTAAGAGAGGAAAAGTATGTAAAGACCTTCAACCCGTTCCAATTCAATGCGCTGGCAGAGTTAAAAGAGAAAAGCTCAAAGATGTTGATAAGCCTTTGAGTAGGCATTTTAGGGATGGCTAGAGAGGTCTAAACCAGATTCAATATTATAAAAATGTAATTGATGATATAATTGAGTATGAAGAAGAAGAAGGTATACTCTCTAAATAAATTTTGGCTAGAATCCCTAGCTTTGATCTAGTTAAACGATTTTTACTGGGAAATTCAATTTTTGAAAATAGTTTTATAGTTTCAGAAGCTAGTTCACGCAAAAATCTAGTTCTCAAAAGCTAGATTTCTAGGTAAAATTTTACAAATTATTTACCGAACATAGATTCCATTTCAGATCATTAATATTCCAGTTATTTTGGTAAACTAGATTACAATATTGAAAATTTAAAACTAGAATATAGTTTTAAAATAGTTTTAGACAAATTTGAAAAATTATTAAAATCTAGTTTCCGCAATTATCATCTATTTCGCCTTGCTAGATTTCAATTATTGATACCAGATTTTTTTTGATGTCTTCGGGATTTGAACCTGCGTCCTTAGAATTGCAAATAAATAACACACCACAAAGAAAATGTGTATACCAAATTTATATTTCCTATTTTATGTACATTTTAAATTTCAATACCGTAGCTGAGTGGTAGTGTTGGCGAATTGCAATGTTAAAGACCCAGGTTCGAATCCGGAAGAAGGCGTAAGAAATTAAATTAGAATTTAATTACAACAAATCTAATAAAGAAATTGTATTAAATAAAAAAAAATATTACAATAAATTTTTTTTTTTTTTTTTTAAAAAAAGTCATTAGATTCTAGTTAAAAAAATGGAAGATCTAGCCCTGGTAGCTAGAATTCCACTAGAAATCTAGTTTCGCATTTTAACTAGAATCTAGGTAAATTTTGGAAGCTAGATCAATGATGCCAACTTAGGGAATTTTTCCCTAGATCTAGGGATTTTTTTGGCACTTTAGGAATTTTAGGGAATCTAAAGAATTCTAGGGAATTTTTCTAACAATCTAGGGAAAAATGGCAAAATCTAGGAATTTATTTTCAGTCCAATATTGTTTGAATTCTATTTAATAATTTAAAACTTTGTTTGCAATCAAAAGTGTCAAGTATTTCTTGAAAAATATTAGTTTAATTTACTGAATATTGGGAACGTTATTTTCAATTTTTATACAGTGTCTGGCAAGGTTGATAATAAATTTTGACAATTTGTTTTGTTTTTCCTTTGTTCTGTTGTTTGTTTTTCATTCTTCTATTCGTCTATTCCAGCGGTGTCCAACAGAAATTTGTTTGTAGCCACAATCGCTATTTTTAAATAATTTCATTCGCCACTTGAAATATGTATTTTATAAAAAAATCATTAATTATTGTATCATTGTAAATTAACAAGGTATTATAAAGATAACAAAATATAAAATTTGACAATTTTAGTTTGTTTTTGTTTTTCATTTTCGCATTTGCCACCACAAGTTCATTAATATAGAATAGTTATTATTTTGTCGCATTTTTTTTTTTTAAATAAATTTCTTGATTTGTTTTTTCTTTTTTGATTGGCAAAAATAGTGTTTTTTTTTTAATTTGTCTTGGTGCGAAAACTTTATTTAATATAAAAAATATTTCAGTGCTAGATTCGCCACATTCACAAAGTCTATTCGCCACATGTGGCGAGTGGCGACTGTGTTGGACACCACTGGTCTATTCTGTTCTGTATCTGCTAAATGCTTTTCCTTTTCCTGTTCCGTTTTATTTTAAAAATTGATGATTGATTGATTTTGTTTTTGAAAATTTATAGTGTGACTGACTGGTGTCTGTCAATTTGTGAGATTTCTTTGTCATTTGGATTTGGTTGATCGTCAAATAATAATAATTAAAAATATAATAATAAGAAATAAAAAATATTTTTTTTCTAATTCTGAAAAAAATAAAAATTAATAAGATGAAGTTGTCTATTGATATGTAAGTTTTGTAAAATTTTTTAATTCATTTTATTATTTTTGTTTTAATAATTTTTTATTTTATTTTTTTGTAACCAAATGATCTCAAATAAAGTGTTTTTGATTAAAAAAAATTTTTTTTAGAAATCTTTTAAATCTAGGGAATTCTAGGGAATTTTTTTTACAGATCTAGGGAATCTTTCCAAAGACAAGTTGGCATCACTGAGCTAGATTTCCAACTAGATCCTAGTTGCTCACAATCTAGTTGCTCAATCTAGTTTTTTTACCCACAATCTAGCCAAAATTTATTTAGAGAGTAGATGATGATGTCTGTGAATTAATGGAAGCTGTAAACATAAAGTTTAATTTTTTTTTATATGAAATACATATAACTATTTATTTATTTATTTTTATATGATTTGAAGAAACTTATGTTTATATTTTTGTTTACGTTTAAAACAAAAAGGTTAATTTTATAAAATGTTTAAAAACGCAAAATCGTTTCAATTCAACATTGAAATCTAAAATATACATCCAAATTTTTAAAAAAGTAGTTTCAAAACCAGTGATTTTGACATCAGAGAGAATGAAAACTTGCTAAATACGACAGTGCATCATTATATTGAGTACATTATCATATGTATACAAATAAGAAAATAATTTTTAATGTACTTTTATGTTAAAATTCATGTTATTAAAATGAAAGAAAAATGGATTCTAGTTTCTTTTGTTTAAATTCTAAAATATACAATACTTTGTGGAATATCAGAAGAAGATAATTGATTAATAAAATGATATGCACATAATAATGAGAGAAAATTTATTTTTATGACAAGAATAAAAACAAATATTTCTTCGGATAAAAATAAAACACATAATTCATAATTTTATTTATTCAATATTCAATTTAAAATATTTTTCTCTGAAAACTCATTTTGTGATGGAGAAAAATAATAATTAATTAATATTAAGTGGATAAGAGGCCTCTAGAATGAAACAGTTAAATAGTGTTTTGTAGTTAAAAGATTTCGGGGAAAATTGAGCTGCGCAATATTTTCAATTTTCTTTCTAAAGAACCAAAATCTTTCTTTGAATAAGAGGGGTCGCCCAACATTCTGCTGACCACAAAAACATAAAAGTAAAAATGCAAAAATTAACCTAAAACTGTTTTATTTACCAACCAGCCAGTATTTTTTTTTTAAATATTTTCATAAATTTTCATTAAGTAACTATGCAACCGATAATTATTCTGATTGAAAGCGGTGCTGCGGTGCTTCATATATTTCTCTTTTTTTCCATTAAGGAAATATTTTTCAAACATAAAAAAAAGAACAATTTTGTTCAAATTAAATTTTTTTGTTTTTTCAGAGTTTAAACGTGGTAGATTTCAGGTTGGTGGCCTTTTAATGACTTCATAGTACCAACGGCTCAATTTTTAGCAATTTAAATTCTGATACGTCTGAAACGGAGAAATTCAATATTTTTTCTAGCTTACAAATTCCTTTTTATCAAAATTAGACAACTTACATGAGATTAATCAATGTATGTACGTTAGTTTTAATTCATATAAATTTTTGTTCGACTTTAAAAATTATTATTTGTAAATAATCTACATTATTGCACTTTCTTTGAAATAAACCTGTTTGGATAATAAAAGATAATATTACTAAAAAAAAAATAATGCACTCATAAAAGCAACAATTAACAATCATATAATTCATTTTGGATTTATTTGCAAAAAAAATTATTTAAATTTCTGTCATAAGTTTTTCATTTTTCTTAATTGCTATATAGAAATAAAAAGCCTGTAGGCTTCCCCATTTGTAATTATGATGTAGAGAAAAATAATATTATACATGTATATAACGTGTTTCATATATACATAACCAGACAGTTTTCATATTTTTACATTTTGTCCAAAATTATAAATTGTTTGCCATTTAGGGAAACCTTTGATGCAACTTTAATTATTTTTCAAAAGTTTACCTACATTTTCAGGTCTTTTATGAAAAATATGGTTCTAAATAGTGTGAAACGCACTATAAATATTGATAATGATGCTGTATTTAAATACTGAATACGAACAGTACATTATCAAAGAATAACAGACAGCTTTGCAGAAAATAAATATTTTATTATTTTCTGTAATCTTGCAACAATTTTTAAATATATGCGTACAATATTGATTTTTTTTTTTGTGGTTGCAAATGTCCAAATTTGTACAATTTAACTTCTATGGAACATATCAAGTGTTAATTTTATAATAATTATTGGCATTCAAGAATTTACACACTTTGAAAATATAATCGTTGTGCATCCACAATTTTTATTTCATATTAATTTGTTCCAAATACGCAAAATTAATCTTTTATTTAACTGAAAAAATTTCTATTGTATCTAGGAATTAAACGTAAAGTTGTAAGAATAATTACTAATATTATTAATACCAATACAACAATTGTTCCAAATGACATTGATGCAAAAAATGGATGAACTTGACCTGAATCAGGTGGTTCCGGATAATAATTTTCATATGGTTCTTCACTTGTGCATAAGTGACTTAAATCAGTATTATCTCTTCCAGTTTGACATTCTGAAGCAGTTGATCCAGTTTTGTAAACTCGCCTTCCAACAACAATATTACTGGCATAATTACATACTAGCCGTATCATATTTCTTTTCAATTCTGTGCCCGTAGCAAGGCCAGTTCTAATAAGTGCGCATCCAACGCGATTATTTTTTTCAAGAACTATTGTTGCAAACTCATCAAAAGGTCTTCTAAAATTATAAATAGAAAGAATTATCATAGCTTTAAAAATTAACGTGATGGCAAAAACATACTCCAAAAAAATTACCGTAGGCATTAAAACAAATCCATACACTTTACGGATTTGATCGTCATACTTGACGCAACGGAAAAAACCGTAAACTTAGAGTCTGTTCACTTATTAAACGATTAACAACAAAAAAAAAAAAAACACGAAGCAGTCATAGAACTGCCGACAGAAGTTTATACTTAAAGATTTAAAAACTATGAATAACAGTGGCTACAAATGATGGGCTGCTCAGTACAAAATGTAAGTTAAAATAAAAATCAGTCCATCAGTCCAAAAGCAGTCCATTATTTGTAGCCACTGTTATTTCATAGTTTAAATCTTAAGTATAAACTTCTGTAGGCAGTTCTATGACTGCTTCGTGTGTTTTTTTTTAATTTACGAAATATTTTAACCTACCGCTTCAAAATCAAAATGGCTTAAAATTCAAAATTACCATTAACATTAGATAAATATTTAAAAGCGTTTAAGAATTTTTTAGAACTATGCGAAATATCACTTGGCTTGGCTGTACTTTTTTATTTTTTTCCATACAATTTTTATTTAATCCGTCAAATTGATTATTTAATTTTACAACAGATGTCTCTTTATTAATCGGGGAAAATAAACAAAAATTATTTATAAAATTGACATTTAGTATTTGAATAAAATTTCCTGTAACCGAATAAAATTTCCCGTATTGTGACTACAATTTAAGTACTTATTTTTTCCTGGATAATTGTTTACGATATTATTTTACAAAAAGTTGCTAACTTCTCTACGATAAATTATATGGCCATATGGCTTAGTGGATAGAACACCAGACTAATAAGTCTGAAGGTGCCAGGTTCGAACCCAATTATGATTTGTTTTTTTTTTAATATTTGAAATTTTTTTTACATAATAAAATGATTTCTACAAGTAATAAGACAAAAATTGTTTTTTTGTTAGTGGGTACTGGTATGACCTAAAAGACGAGGGCGAGCGGGGGTCCCCTTACTCCCCCCCGTCCCAAAAAAATATTAGAACTGACAGATGGAGAAAATTAATAGTTTTTCTTGTTCCAAATAAATAAAAAAAAAAAAAAAATGAATGGTTTATTAGAATTTTTTTATTATATTTTAGAAATCCAAAATCATATGGGCTATATGGCTTGGTGGCTAGAAAATCGGACTATAAGAGTGAAGGTGTCAGGTTCGATTCCCCCCAATGAATACATTTTTTTTTAATTTTTTTGAACATAATAATTTTAATTTTTTTGAACATAATTTTTTATTGGTAGAATATGTAATTTTTTTGCTTGTAATATTGGGCCCTATATATACATATATTTGAAATTAAAAAAGTGTACGATAATTATGAATTCCTACCCAAAATTTTTGGTCTGGTAATCTTTATTTCACCAGAGCTACCTATTTTGAAAAAATTTTATTTGGCATATTTTGAGCCGGGAAAACCTATAATGATAAATTACTTGATCGATATCTATACTATCAATGCCAAAATATACCTATGTTGTTTCTCAAGGCTTTAATAAAATTATTTGTAACGAGTTTAGTGCGTCCAATATTATAAATTTGTTTTATAGGATATAGAGGAAGTACGGGTATTGTGGACCACTGCAACTGTTTTCGAATATATCTCAGTTGTTTTTTGTAAATTTTTTTAACCCAAGATACATATTGAAGCTTGGTCTTTCTCCTTTACAAAAATTAGTTGAAAAGCCAAATATCTCATGTTATTCAATAATTATAACCTAAAATGCGGAAAAAGTCCAAAACGACAGTTTTAGATAACGTGCGGTTAATTTGGACCATAGCATCGGGTAAAGTGGACTAGCTTTAAATTAGAGTTTTGCTGGTCATTTTCAAAATACAAAATATGCGGTTAATGTGGACCAGTGTATCACAGTACCGAAATTGGGTGGTTCACATTACCCGCATTGGTTATCGTCACAAAAAAAAATTTGAAAAATATGAAAAACTTAGACTTAATAATACTTATTTGACTTCTTCCAATGCTGTTTTTTTTACTCTGTTCAAAAAAATATTAAATTTTAAAATTAAATAATAAATGAACTTTTAAGCCAAAAAATTGTTTTAATTTTTTTTTTACAATTTTTTTGCCAAATTCAACTATCAAACTAAAACTTTTTTATTGAATGAGTTTTTTATGAGCAAATTTTTTTCTCTTAGTTTTTTAATATTTTGCATTTTTCCACATGCTCAGATTTGTTACTTGAATTTAAATAGCTGAGAAAATGCACTGGTCCACATAAGCCGACCGGTCCACATTACCCGTAATTACTCTAATGTTTATAACTTTAGTGGTTACATGATCTCTGTAAAAAAAATAAAACAAAAACATGAAACATGAAATGAAATGTGATCACTTTTCTTACTTATTTTTCTCCCGGGAAATTCGTACTTTTTTTAGCGTTTATTATCTTATTAACTACAACAGGATTAACAAATGCTTGTTTAAATACATATATACATATAACTGTCTTGTCATAGTAAGTGGTAAAACATGTTTGAAAATTAGTTGGGACTTTAGTGATATACCTATTATCCGGTGTCTAAATTTTTTATGAATGATCACAAGATTATGTTAATTCTATTGTGAAAATAAGATTGCACGAAAAAGCTGTGCATATTGCAGAACGCTGCCCACAATATTGAAAAATAGTTCATTGAACTCGCTATTAAAAAACTGATTTCTGAATAGGATAGTTTTTTTTCACAATCAAATTTTTAAAAAGAAATAGCATCTCGATACTTAAATTTATGCATCTGTCAACGTTTCCAATATTTTTTACATCCATTTTATAGCAATATTCAATTGCATTAATTCATATATGAAATTATACAGTTTTCAACTAAGTTCTCAAATAAGTTTTTAGCTACATTTTAATTTTATAATATGTATTATAAAATTATAAAACACTATTTATTAATTAAAAGTTTTTTCCATTTATATAAATTAAAATAAAAAATCAAAGAGCGCCTAATTTGCAAATTTTTTTGAACCAAATTTGCTACAATTTTACTTAGCTCTGTGTTTTGCTTCAAAAATAGAATATGTATAAAAAATAATAAATTAGTGGCTGATAAAAACATTTTGGTTTGTTTAAATATCTCAAAAAAACTAATTATTATGAAAAAAGATTTAAAAACTATGAATAACAGTGGCTACAAATGATGCGCTGCTCAGTACAAAATGTAAATTAAAATAAAAATCAGTCCATCAGTCCAAAAACAGTCCATTATTTGTAGCCACTGTTATTTCATAGTTTAAATCTTAAGTATAAACTTCTGTAGGCAGTTCTATGACTGCTTCGTGTGTTTTTTTTCTTTTAATTCATACCATTAAATTTTTTTTTTTAATTTACGAAATATTTTAACCTACCGCTTCAAAATCAAAATGGCTTAAAATTCAAAATTACCATTAACATTAGATAAATATTTAAAAGCGTTTTAGAATTTTTTAGAACTATGCGAAATATCACTTGTCTTGGCTGTACTTTTTTATTTTTTTCCATACAATTTTTATTTAATCCGTCAAATTGATTATTTAATTTTACAACAGATGTCTCTTTATTAATCGGGGAAAATAAACAAAAAATATTTATAAAATTGACATTTATAAGCGAGTCACACTACAACTAAAAAGCCACTACTCATGACGGCTTTTTTAAATGCGTTCACACTTGCACTTTTTGGTTTTTTTTCTCTTTTTTCTCGTTTTGTCATATCTTTTTCCTTTTTTTTTTGGGAATTTTTTTTGTTTTTTTATTCGTTTTTTTTAAAAAATTGCCGCCAACTTCCTGAAAGTATGCAATTGTTAGTTTATTTTTTTCTCACAGAGCTCATTTGTTATTTGATCCCTGATTTTCTAGTGGCTTTTTGAAAAGCCACTAGCTTTTTTTTCTTTTTTTTGTATGGAAAAAGCCACGAAATAGCCACAACGATGATAGCTTTTTCAAAAGCCATTAAAAAGCCGAAGTGTGACAGCCTTATTAGTATTTGAATAAAATTTCCTGTAACCGAATAAAATTTCCCGTATTGTGACTGCAATTTAAGTACTTTACGATATTATTTTACAAGAAGTTGCTAACTTCTCTACGATAAATTATATGGCCATATGGCTTAGTGGATAGAACACCAGACTAATAAGTCTGAAGGTGCCAGGTTCGAACCCAATTATGGTTTGTTTTTTTTTTTAATATTTGAAAAATGATGACGGACGATTCTCAGAAAAATGATGACGATTCTCAGAAAAATTCTATATGAAAATGGATTTTTACCCTCTACCAAATTTCTTCCAACGCCGCTAAAGAAGTATAAACTTCAAAAATCTCCCTTTTCTGTAGAACAAATGTCACAATTTCTAAATTGAGGACGTAATTTTCTGCATTCTGTATAATCTGCTAGAATCAACTACTTTTAAAAGAATATTTGGCTGACTGAAATCAAAAACTTTTAACCTGAAAACACAATTGGGGCGACGACGACGGCGACAGCGATTTTTCATACAAAAAAGTCGCCTCAATTGTTTCATTCTCATACAAATATATGGCTTTTGACAGTCGCTATCGCTGTCGCCGTCGTTGTCGCCCCAATTGTGTTTTCACCTGTAATAATACGTGACCGACCGAATTTTCTTACCCATTTGTGCCGCTTTTTTTTTTTCTATACAATTTTAGTTTTTGAATTCACTTAAAAGTAGACCTACAAATTTAGTTTGTTATGGGAAATTTAAAACTTCCCTTTGAAGAATTTAAAAAAGTAAAATTGAATTTGTGAACGGCTTTAGGACAAAATTATTTCATTTTTTTAAATAACAGCAGTAAAATCGTGTCGTTCACAAATTAAAAAACCTGGAATATCAAATCCGATTTTAATTTTTTCAATAATCGCTAATAAGTGAACAGACTCTTACTAATGCACATTTTCAAAATTAAGAACCGTTTTGTGTAACCTTAACAAACTTCCGTAATGTTGCTATTTTACGCAAGAAAATATTCGAATTTTTATTAAATTATTATCATATTAAATTATTAAATATAGTTTTTAGTTTGTAGGATTATTTTTAGTAACATACATAATGAGCATAATTGTAACCTTTTTTATAAACTAATACTCAATTGTAATAAGCTTTAAAAGGTTGAATTTTGAATTAAAGAATTTTGAAATAAATAAAGTAATTAATTAATTTTAATTTTATTTCTTACCCTTTTTTGGGATTCGAACAACGTTGGACTGTACCAGTGCGATCCGCCAACACTATCACTCAACTACGGTATTCAAATTTCAAATATAAATAAAATAGAAAATATAAGTTTGGTATACAGATTTGGAATGCTAAGGACAAAGGTTCGAATCCCGAAGAAAAAAAAAAAAAATTTATTTTTTTTTAAGCGACATTACAGAATTTATTCTTTAAGCTTGTGGAAAATGTATCTGTACAATATTTTTAAGGAATAAATATTCCAAATTTACGGATATTTCATATTAAAAATTTATGTTGTTATTAAATAAAACGGAATAGTTTTAACACGGATTTCATTAAAATTTCCCGAAAAATTAAAGGAACCTTCCGTGAATTTAAATAATTTCCGTAAAGTGTATAATAAGTCAATTGTTGAAATAATGAGAAAATTTAAGAATTACTTAAGATGCTCAAATTTTGCTATATATTGTGAATTGCCGTTTTCGTGCTGGTCACACCAATACTGAATTCCTCTAAGTGCCCATTGAAAAATTTCTTCATCATCCTTAATTTTTGTGACATAAGTCTCATCCTCATAAATATTTTGCCCAGAATTAGTATAATCAGGAAGATTATGACATTTAAAACGTTGTGGCACTTAAAATATAAAAGAATGTTATTTCATAAATTCAATGAAATACATTATGTAAAATATACATATAAATTACAAATTTAAATTTGTCTGCAAACAAGTGTGTTGGGTACATTTGACTCAATATAATTTAACTGTAACAACATTTGACTGTAAATATAATTGTTTTTAATTACAATTGATATATATTTCTATACAACTATATTTTTTAAAACTGAAATATTGTCGCCAAATGTATTTAAAGTCAAATGTAGTAAGAGTCAAATGAAATGCAGTCAAATGAAATACAATCAAATGTACCGCATCCCAAGCATATAGCTTAAAAAATAAAACAATTCTTATTTCAGTTAGTATGAAAATAAAAATTTTTAAACACATTTTTTTTTCAATAGTGTTGCATTTTAGAGTTTTTAATAACATCTGTAAAGTTGCATTTTTACTCCAATTTAAATTATTTAAATAATATTCCAAGTTTATCTGACTGAGCGTACCACATGAATTAACTTCTAATAATGCCATTTGTGCTAATCCTTTATCCCACTCCATTATACCCATTCGAGTTGCTGGCTTATAGTTCTTAACATTACCACCAGCTATTTCATGTCTAATCTCATTATGTCTTCTCAAAATACTGCCTTGGTATTTTTTGGTCATATTTATAATTTTTCCACCTCGACTAAAACAATCGGCTAAGTGCAGTTTATGTGAACCACTCAAAACCAGCTGAAACTTAAAGGAGGGGGGGGGGGGGGTATAGGCGGTGCCCAAACTTCCAAAACTGAAATCAGTTCTTGGGGCCCCGTTTCGGAGATACGGTCCCCCAAAGTTTTCATACATTTTGTATGGGCAACTTTTTTTTTTTGCCCGAGAACTGATTTCAGTTTTGGGAGTTTGGGCACCGCCTCTACCCTCCTCCAAGTTTCAGCCGGTTCTGAGTGGTTCACATATACTGCACTTACGCCTGACAATCTGTAGCCATGTCCTTTAAAAGAAATATAAAAAATTTTCTTAAGTTTATTGAAACATATATGAAAGTAAAGTTATTTCATAATTTACATAGAAAGCTAGGAATAGTTTAAAATGTATAAGGCTCAAATCAACATATATCTAATTTGTACATTCAACGCTACATTGATTCTCCACCGCTAGATTACGGAAGCTATGTGACGACACCACTGTATTAGGACATCAAATCTTTACTGCATGCAGAATGAAGCCAAGGTTAAATAAACCAACAATATTCACATGGAGATCTGACAAAAATGAAAATAGTAATACAAAATTCAGTTGTCAACGAATTTTGGTATTTTGTTTACATTTTTTTAATTCTCAAATTATTCAACATACTGTTTAACTGTAGATTACACATATGTGTCAATAAATAAATTATTTAGAGTGCATTCCCAAACTTAGACCGAGACCCCTTTGTAGGTTTAAAAAAAAAGAACAGCATTCCGAAATTTTTTATGGCTCAAAAAATCTTCAGTTGTAAAATAACAGTTGTGAAATCGTGAAAACTAGAAATCCTACAAATTAAAATAATATTTCAGTTCCTAAAATATTTGGTAGTATTGGAACGGACCATAATTACTAGAAATATTCCGTACTCGAAATTTTCCAGTAAATAGTCGAAAGCGAACGGAACCCGTCAAACAAAATCATCAGAGCACAGTCATTTTATTTATTTATATTTTGCTGTTGAAAAAAACAGTCCTCACAGAATTAATTTGAAAATATTTATATTGGAAATATTTTCGAATAATTTAAGAATACAGTACGCACAAAAAAAGTTCTGAATTTTTTTATTAGATGGAACGCGAGACACTCAAAAATTCACATTAAAATTTCATTATACCCAATTTTCTTCCTCGCATGTAATATGAATTTGACCAAGAGGACACAAGATTTGTTCATCATCGCAAAATTCCTTCGAGCCATGTGGTATTTCATTTTCAACACGATTTTCTACTATTTCCAATGATAAATTCAATAATGAACTAAATATAATAGCAAAAACCATAAATTTTAAATAGGTCATTTATTTATTTTTTTCAAAAAGAAATGTATAAATGTATATAAAAAATGTTGTATATTTATAAACAATTATAAATAAAATAAAATGAATATTTTTGACAACAATTTCAAGAAGTCAAATTTAAATAATAAAAATTAAGTATAAATATGACTTTGTGACAGTGCGACCTGGGGGGAATTATGTAACTTTGTCGTCTTTGTGACATTCGACAATATCAAACACGGCCAATTTCTATGTGCAATGAAAATTATGCTTCACGTATCTAATCATCATCGTTATTTGGAAAGGTAGCAAAACTCAATCTTGAAAATATAAATAGTTGAAAGGATAAATAGTTTATAAAGTAAACCTTGATTTATAAAATATTTCTAAAATTTGTAGAGGAAAAGAAAAGAATTATGTACTTTTCTACAATTTTATATATAGTCAATTGTCGAGAAATAGTAGATTAGAACACATGTTAAGAAAATTTGTTATTACACGAGTCAATACTTATATCACGAGATTGATGTATATTGACAAGTGTCTATGTGTTTTTGTGTATATATACAACGAGCTGTATAACAAATTTTATTAACATGTTTTGTATACTGTTTTAATGTGTATGTGAGAGGTAGTTGCAATCAATACATTTGCAATGCAAAAAATAAACAAAAGTTCAAAATGAAGAAAGTAAATAAAATTTACTTAATACGGAGAATGTAAATAAAATTTACTTAATTAAATAATTACATGTGTATTGGCGCATGTAATAAACCATTTACCCAGCTAAATTTGCGATTGTAAATACAACTTACCGATCGCATGCACATTAAAAATATTTGATTCCTTTATCTTAAATTATCTCGAGTTGTATATAAAAATAAAACGACAGCTTTTTTTTTCGTAGACAATTTAAATCTCTAGTAAATGTGGGGAATATATGTTTTTTTTGATAAAACGTCGATTTTGCTGAAACTTGGGAGGAGGTAGATGCGATGACTGAACCTCGAAATCCAAGAAGATTTTAACCCCGTCCCCCCTTTTGTGACAATTGTTACATGATTGCACCCCTGTGTATGAATACAAATCCGAGCCGCGTCAATTAACCGAAAACACAATTTACCGAAATCACAGTTCACCGAAAACACAATTCACCGAAAATAGTATTAAACACAATTCACCGAATACACAATTTACCGAAAACACAATTCACCGAAAACACAATTAACTGAAAATAGTATTAAACACAGTTCACCGAAAACACAATTCACCGAAAGCACAATTCACCGAAAATTACAGGCATGTTGAGTTCGGTTTAAAAATCGCCGAAAACACAATTCACCAAAAAACACAGTTCACCGAAAGCACAATTCACCAAAAATTATAGACAGGTTGAGTTCGATTAAAAAGTCGCGGCAATTTGATAAATTTTTCACGGCATTTGAGTTGTTCGAAAGTTCTTGTACGAAAAACGCGTTATAAGGAGATCGCGTCACGTTATAAGGTAACAGTTCTAACTTTCAATCCGCGTTATATGGAAATCGCGTACTAAAAATACCGCGTTGTAGGAGAGTTGACTGTATTTATATATCTACATTAAGCTTCTAATTAATTTCTCAATAATTAAAACCATTTCTGAATGAGTCAAAATATTAAATATAAATACACATTGTGTACATAACGTGAGCGCTATGAATAAGGACCTACTGATATCTAAACCTACACAGAGAGAAATTTGTGTAATGAAATCGATTATTGGTTGAAATGATTTTATTTATTTATTTATTTAATTTTTATTATAATATAATTACGATAGAAACTTAAGATAGAGTACTAACTACTATGGTTTTTGACCCTATTTAGACTTATTTGGTTGAAATTAAATTTATTAACTGTAATGAAATTCAAAATTAATCGTTTTCATGTTTTCATTACAATCGTGGTGATTTTTTTTTTAAATTAAAATTATTACTTTGTAATTATTTTCAGAAGTATTTAATGAAAAAAGAACTTAATTGATTTCACAACAATGTAATGAATTTTATTAAAATCAAAGTTAAGAAGAAGTTAAATTCTAACTTTTGAAAATGAAACAAATAAAATTTAGAATTTAATAAAATCTATGAAAAAAAATTCTAATAAATAAATAAAAATATTAAAATTAAATAAAAAAAATTAAATATTATTTTTTTATGTAAAATTGGTACGGTTTTTTTTATAATATCTACGGTTATTTAATGAATTTCATTACAGTATAATGAATTTCACTACAGTACTGTATGATGAAATTCATTAAAGCTATGTGGTGAATTTCATTACAATGTAATAATATTCATTAAAAGTGTGTGAAGCAACTAAAAATTGTTTCATTGCAGTGAAATAAAATTCGTTGTAGTGTAATGATTACATGCAATGAAATTCATTACAGTTTCACAACACTGTGATTAACCATAAATGAATTACAAAATTAATGAATTTTATTACAATTTTAATAAATTTCACTACAAATTTCTCTGTGTGTAAGAAAAAAAATTTTCTGTATTGAATGAAGATCAAGAAATAAAAAAAAAATAACTTAAAAAAATATCTATAACCTTGATCTTGAGCAGTAATTATTTAAAACAAACTAGTCGATAAGAATTAATCATGGTGCATAGACATATTTCATATAAATAATTTTTTCCCGAACATTCCACTTTTCCAGGCAGCTTTTTAAATTTTTCTTCCAAACCGAAGCAAACCCAGTTCTTGATTCCCGGACAATTGCCCAAATGACATTTGACAATCTCACATTTGCCCACGGACATTTGCCAATCTGACATTTGACCAGTTTTTTGCTTTCACTAAACTAATACTCAGCTAAAAAAAAAATTTTTTTTTTTTTTGAAAAAATTTATCTATAAAGCACGCTTTAGACCTCTAGCGAAAACGAAAACGAAAAAACATTTTTTCGCCAATAACTTTTTAAATATAAAAATTTTTATCCGGAAATTTTGTCAGTCGGTAAAAGATAAATTAATTGAAAATTTGCATTATTAAAAAACATATTTTGAATTTACAGAGTAAACATATTTCTATAGTAGAGTAACAAGGAATAACGAAAATTTTTATGCAAAAAAAAAAAATTCACCTCCCTCTTACAGGGTCCTTTCTGATTCCTTTTACTTAAGTTTTTTTCGCAGTTTTTTTTAAAATCCAAAATTAAGTACTTTTTTAAGAACAAAGTGAGTTCATTTCGTTTTATTTTCGACTTAAAACTATTTTCTTATTTATAAAATTTTTGAAAACCGTAGAATTACTTATATTTTACAATTTTTTTAATTTTTTGTAAAGACAAAAAATTATCATAGTTCTCTTATAAAATAAATGCATTGTTTACATTTATTTGGCCTTAAGCGCGTCATAGTTTCCCTTAAATACTCAATACTAATAAATAAAAACCATATGATTTTTGTTTTGCTTTAATTTTTCGATTTTAAGGATGTGAGAATTTTTTTTAAAGCTTAAAGCTAATTTGAATTTCAACCGTGATTTAAATGTGAGAAATTAAAATAATAATTTAAATTAACTTTTACTAATTTTTTGTGAAAAAAATTAAAAAAAAAAAGAAGTGAAAAATGGGGAAAAAAAAATGCATTTATTTCCGAAGGGTGCAAATCTAAAAATAAAACAATTTTTAAAATACCCAAATCGATTGATCGGTAAGTAAAACGTTGACTAATTTTTTATTTTAGTGAAATTGATAATAAATATTATTGTCACCTGCTTTAGCAGCATTTTAGTGATATTTTTATTATCTTCTTTAATTAATTGTTGTCAAATTCTTAAAAATTTACTTATATTTATGGTTTCAGAGCCATATTGTGGATAAAATCTGTTTTGTTGGCTATTTATTTAAAAAAAACTCTCAAAATCATCGTTGGTCTTCTGATTTAAGTTCTCATTTTGATGAAAATGAAAATGTAAATTAACAGTTCCTCCTCAAAACTTTCGTAATTATATTTAAATATTACAGGATAAGTTTGCTGAAAATTTCGATTTATATGTAACAGAAAATAATTTAGTAAGTAAATTAGCTTCCCTTCTTACAAACGTTGAATGTAATTTCAAATGTTGTGAAAATTTCAATAAAATTTATTTAATTCATCTTTTCATACGTGTGCGCATATATTTCATTTTTAAATTTTTTAATAAAAATGTAAAAATTGGAAAAAAAGAAATAAAATGTTTTCTGTGATGAGTTTATAAAATTAAAAGTCTTGTTTTATTTCGTAACTTTTCAAAAAGCAACCATCCCATCCCTGATCATTTTTATTCAACACAATGATAGATTTTGCCACAAAATATATTTTGTATGGCAGATACTTTACTTTATAAAATAGGTGTACAATGCCCCAGGAGGCCATTAACCCATTTATGACCACTGTTGCATTTATGCAACACTCGGATAAGATTTTAAAAAATAACCGCCAAAAAAAATTATAAGTAGGCGATGTGTTTGAAAGAATTTTTTTCAAAGTGCATTTACTAGTAGATAAGAAAGAAATATTCATTAGTTGGATCCTAACTTCTAACAGTTGTAGTGTGCTTGTGAATTTTTTTTTTTTTTTTTTATAAAAAAATTGAAGATGTCGCGACGTGAAAGGTAAGTTTGTTTTTTTATTTATTATTTGTATAAACGATTTGGGATTTTTATTCCACAAAATAAAAGTTTTATCTCACTGTTAATAAAGCAAACCGAGATTTTCTGGTTTTACCGAAAATTGTCGAGAAAACTTCGAGATAAACAATTGTGTTGCATATATGCAACAGTGTGCCATTCTAATAACTTTTTTTTTTTATTATGTTAGATTTCTAACAACTGACGAAGCTTATGAATACTTCATGTCAATAGCATCAGATGACGAAGAGATTACAGAGGTGAAGGAGATGTTCATTGAGCCCCCCCCTTCGAATGTTATAAATTCTGACGAAGATTCCGCTGAAGAAGAATTTTTCGATGACGAAGTAGTGGTAATGTTGGCAAATGAAAGTAACAATTATGTCATTTATTGTGGGAAACCAAATCCAAATATTACAACGCAGGAAATTCGTGTCTTTTTGGGAATTCTAATAATTACTGAACAGTCCTTCAAAACGCGAATATTGGTCTAATGACGATGATCTTAACAATAAATTGATTTCAAACGCAATGAGACGGAATCGTTTTGAGCTGATATTCAGGTACTTACATTTTATTGATAACGCCAAACAAGATTTAACCGATTCCATTTGGAAGCTACGCCCACTCACCGATGCTTTAAAAAAACGTTTTATAAAAAACTTTCATCCAGAACAAAATCTGGCGTATGACGAATCGATGGTACAATATTACGGACCTCATGGCTGCAAACAGTTGATAAGAGGTAAGCCAATCCGTTTTGGTTACAAAATGTGGTGTTTGAATACACCTCTTGAGTACTTGATAAAATTTGAGATGTATCAAGGTAACAATCCGCGCTTGACATTAGACTACGCATCGAAATACGGAAAGAATATAGCACCACTATTTGGCATGATCGACGCTTTCAATTCAAAAATAAAACACCTTCCTTTTTGTTTCTTCTTTGATAACTTATTTACTTCACCAAGAGCTTTGATGGGGCTTCAGGAGCGAAATTATCATGGAACTGGCACAATTAGACAAAATATTATCCCCAAATCTTGTCCTTTGCCTGACAAAAAAATATTACAGAAACATGAACGTGGTACTGTTGTGAGCTGCAAAATGAATGGGAGTAGCATTAAAATCACCAAATGGGTTGATAATTCAGTTGTCTCAGTAGCTTCAACTTTATTTGGCAAACATCCTCTCGGTAAAGCACAGCGATACTCGAGTGCAGAACGTAAATATATTTCTATTACTCGTCCAGCAGCTGTAGAAAAATACAATGGAAGTATGGGCGGAACAGACAGAATGGACCAGAATGTCAACACGTACAGAATTGGAGCTCGTGGTAAAAAATGGTGGTATTCCAAATTTACTTGGTTGGTAGATGTGTAAATACAAAATGCCTGGATTTTACATAGACATGGAGGAAAATCTCTCGCACAATTGGAGTTTCGTAAGAGCATTGCTAAATTTTATTGCAAAACATTAGGAACTGTGCAGCCTTCTCAAGGATATCGTAGGCCTAAGAATGAAATTGAAAATTCAGCTCGTGACGACAATGTTGGCAGAAAATAAAAGACGACGATGTGCAGGACTCAATTGTACTTCTATAGTGAAAACCATGTGCGATAAATGCAACGTGGGCTTGTACATCGACTGCAATTTAAGATATCATTTGTGCAAATATAGATTTCTTATTGTTTTTTCTTGAAGTGAAACTTCTTTAGAGGCATTGTGATTGAGAGTGAAAAAAATGTAAGTGTCAAAAACAGAACAATTATTGTCAAAAAATAAAACAAAATTCAAACGATTATTGTCAAAATTCAAACGATTATTGTCAAAAAAAAAGGCAAAAAAAAAAAGAAAAAGAAAAAATTTATGTGTCAGCTGATGATAAAACCGACAGCCGCTGGCAACTTAATGAAGCTTATCAGCGCAATAACCTACTCTATATTAGCTCAGAATTAAAGTCGAAAATACTATTTTTTTTTTTCGATTGAAAGGGAAATATAATTTATTTTAAATTATTGAATAACAAATATTTCATTTATTAATTATTAGTGCTAATTTTCAAAAAGTTTTTGGAATACAAATATGTATTCTGAATAAAAATGTTCCAATGCACCTATTTTGTAGATAATTTATTTATGATATTAATTTTTCTTAGTGTAATTTGTAGTTTGTTGGTGTAATTTATTTTTGACATTAAATTACACTAATAAAATGCAGGAGGAATATTTTTTTACAATTCTTTTTCAGAAGAAGTACTAATAAACATGAAATTTTTCAGGCATATTTGCAAAAGTTATTTTAGGTTAAACTTTTCGGGCAACAAAAAGAAAACATGATTTAAGCCACGCTGCTGTTTTTTCATACATTATTGTCGCGAATAACCGGAATTGTGTTTACAGCTTAAAATATAGTAGAAATCATCTGCAATCAGTGTTGCCATAAATCTAGCCATTTTGAAATAATTTTATGCTTAAAATTTTGAAATAATTTTATGCTTAAATTTTGAGCTTAAAAAGTATTTTAGAATTTTTAAATGCTTTTATCTCTAATATGGTGTTCGCATTAGGAGAATATTTGTGGAATATGCTGTTTTCCGGAATATTTCAGGAAAATTTACTGGATTTTTCATATAAAAATATATTCCGGAATATGTATATTCCACTTTCATATTCTAGTTTGTCAGAGTTAAAATTCTATATTTATAGTTACTTTCACTCACTTTTTGAAATTTTGTTATAGTTGGCAACAATTTTTTTTGTCAAATTCGAGTCAAAATGAAAAAAAAAAAACAAAATGAAATTGATAAAAAGTGAGATAAAAAGTCAAAATTTTCAAAAACAAATTTCTAAATTTTTGTATACATCATTAAATTCCACTTCTCATCAAATTTTGTAATGCGAACGGTAATTTGTTTTCCGGAATATAAGTGGAATTTAAATTAGAATGCGAACAAGGTATAAGCAGTCGCTGGGTTTTAATTTTTTCTAAGCCGCCGAATTCCCCAAAACAAGTAATTTTAAGTCGACTGACCGCAGCATTCGAAGGGCAAAAATCAACTAGTCGCCGTCGAAAAAATCGATCGGCGTCATATCTTATATGCACTTGGCCATTTTAAATATTTATTTAGCCTTCCCAGAAAATACTACTTGCCATGAAGTTTCACTTCTTCCGTGTGTCCCGAGACTCACATATTTTTTAATTTTTAAATGTTTTCTTTTTTTTATTAATTCCACATATTATTTTCTTTATTACTTTCTAAAATTTTATGTTTTGTAAAGAAAATATTTCTTATGTTTGTTATTTTTATATTTTATTATTTTGTTATTATTTTATTTTTCCGAATGGAAAATTAAAGAAAAGAATTTGTTTATAATTTTCAATATTTTATTAATAAAAAAAATATATGTTTTCAGAAATAAAAGAAATTTTAATTTTTTAGCTGAAATAAAGAAGAACTGGGTTCAGCCCACTGTTGCATATATGCAACGGCACTTTTTAGATCCAGCGGGATAGGTACAGTTAATTTCCTATATGAGCGTAAACAAGCCACTAAACCAAATTTCAACTCTCTACTCCTTCTAATTCGCTGTGGGCATTAATGGGTTAATATTGAAAAATGTTTATAGGTATACAATGGAATTTATTAAATATGTTTAATTTTCATTTCGTTTATATTAAAAATATTTCGCGACGAAATAGGAACGAACTAAACTAACCGCATTTCGTCGGAAGCAAGGATAATATATATGACTACGTCAGGATAGGCAACTGCCATACATCTGACAATATAAAAACGTGACCATTGCTGTATGCAAAAAAATTTTTTTTTGGTTTACAAAATTAAGGGCTAGTCTGAGTAAATTGCCTCATAGACACTATCAGGCTGGTATCTATTTTTAATCTTTCGGTCTTAGGATTTTGGATTACTGTTTCTTTTCTGCCTTGAGGAGAATGGTCGATTCTATTTTTATTATGTCTTTCTAGATTTTGAATTTTTATTCTTTTTATTCTTTCTCTAATTTTATCTATTTTCAACGCGGTTATTTAGAAAGTTATTGGTCAAACTTTTGTGGTAGAATGTATGGAATTATCATTGTTGGGGTGAGCTGAAATAGTGGACTGTATTTTGTTTGGTTGAAATGAATCCACCTCCGGTCAGAATTATTCCTTTGATTCTTTATTTCTTCGTTTTATTAAATTATTTCTTCTTGAACTTTACTAATTAAAATTTTGGGTTTTGGTTGCAAAACCCTTGACTCCTTTTTTTTCACAACAAAAAAATATATAAAAAAACATACCCCTTTTTTTTTGCTTGCGACTTAAAAATTCCGAAGTTGACTAACGAAGATTACCAAAAAACTGAACACTCGTTCTTAGTTGCGCGCGATTCAGGGTTGTCACTTTACTGTAATTACAGCAGATCTACTGCATTTAATCTGCTTTTACTACGTCACTGTAAAGAGACGAAATCTACTGCAAAAGTTCATTTTAAAATTTATAGTACTTTTTTTGCAGCAAATTTTATACAGCGGCAATAAAATGTCAACATTTTATTATTATTAGCTGGTTAATCACAAAAATAGTTTTATACTTCTGTGATATCTGTCTATTGGTAATGGCAGTTTTTTATTGTTCAGAACAATACAATTTTTAAAGTTTTTCTTATCAAGTCAAGTACAGTACAAGTTATCATTGTTTTACAGTACAAGTTATCACTGTTTTAATTATTAAAGAATTGAAAAGATATGGTGCAGATAAATATGAACCGCCCTATGAATTGATAAAATATTTTCATTTATATAAATTTGTCGATGGAAATTGGAAAATATACAAAATATTATATACTATAAATTATGAATATTTTAAAATTTATATAATACAAAATATATTATATAATATAAAATATATATAATGTAAAATATATGTATATAAAATAAAATATAAATGTATAATATAAAATATATGAAGTATGTACAATATAAAAAATATTAGTCTAAGAGCCCGTGAACCCCAGACCTTCGTTATTTTATAAAAGCTGAAAGTTTGTCAGCGCATGCTTCCAACACAGGTAAGAACGATGTGCCATTATGAAGTTTGGGTTACCGTGGCTTTGGTAGGTAAACAGTACTAAAGATGTGTAAAATGCCGATCTAAATTCGTCAAATAATAAAGTGTGATTTTTTGGTATCACCTTCAGGATATTATTAAAAATCATGTCTTTCATTGCCAGACACTTAACATAGTGGCAACCCCTTGCCAGACACCCTTAATGTTCATGAAATTATAATTCTACTTACGTTAAACGCTGATTTTTATATATAATACTTGGGTAATAATTAGATGATGTTTCCTCATTAGCCAGACATTTTTGATAGTTCCAACCCCTTGCCAGACAAGCATATAGGGTCCGTTGGAGTCAGCGCGAGGCAGTACATCAGGGTTGGACTGGCCCACCGGGACACCGGGACATTTCCCGGTGGGCTGGTAATATTTGGGCAGATAAATTAAAACTTTTTATTACTAATTATTTAAGATACAATGGAATCTGATTTAAATATATTTTGATTGGAAATGATAATAACTTCGAAAGTACGGTACTTACCTGGGGATTATACTAGACAGTAAAACTGTCTTGACGAAGACAGTGTTTATGTGTGTTGGTGAATTTTTATTACTTTATTTATTTTAAATTCACTGTCTTCTCTGCTGTCCGGATTTAAATCTGGACAACAGAGAAGACAGTGACAAAGACAGTACAGTCGGGAAAAAATTAAAAAACAAAGAAAACTTATGATTTCTAATAAAAAAACTTAAATAAATGCCGTATTTTTTTTTTCCTGTACTAATAAAAAAACAAACGTCAAAAAAATCAAAAGGAAAAATTCATAAATTTCAAGGATATAAAAAAATTTAATAAAAATCCCTAAATAAAAAAAATTTAAATTTTTAAAAGTGTTTCGTCGTGCGGCTAAATTTTTGTAAGTTTATCTTGAATTTACCTAGGATAAAAATAAAACTGTTAAAAAAAAACTTTTTTTTAGGTTCAAATGGCTGATTTGAAACTGTCTAGTGAACAGATCGTACAATTAATTCGGTTATATCGGGAGAATGAATGCCTTTGGGACATTCAGTCTTCAGTTTACAAAAGGCACGACTTAAAAATGGCAGCTTTGGAAAAAATTTCACGTACCATGGGGATTTCCATAGAACAAATCAAGAAAAAGTTCAAGAGCTTGAGGGGCACATATTTGCTTGAAATGAAAAAAATTTCTAAAAGCAAAAAGTCCGGTACAGGCACCGAAAATTTGTACCGCTCTAAATTATTTTGGCTTCCTGAAATGGATTTTTTGAAAAATTCAATAACAACACGTCAATCATGTCATAATATGATAGAAACAAACGTAAGTATTGGAAAATATTATTTTTATTTTATTTTATTATTTAAAATCATAATTTCTTTTAAGTCTATGCAAAAGTTTACATAATAATTGCTTCACATTACTACATGAATATCAATTGCATGGGCTTTAACTACCTAAAATAAAATTAAAAAATTGTTATTCAAATATAAATTTGTTTTTTATATAATACAAAATTTTACTTACATTCCAATTTTTTTCCATTGGAAATCCACATTACCTTCACCTATCATATAGTTTGCTAATAAATTTTGAATAACATTTCCTCGTCTGTAGCCGCTTCCAGTGTATTGTATTTCAATTGGGGTAATCGTTTTAGGCAGCACTTCAGGCTCCAAATCATCGGCAACATTTGTTACATGATTTAACGATAAAACTGCAGTTATTTTATTTTCAATTTTGTAATTATGTAAAACACAGCACGCTTTAATAATTTTATCTACCGTATCCAACTTAACCTCAATAGGTCTGTGGAAAATACGGAAACTGCTTGCGAGTCTACCGAAGGCACATTCAACCGTCATTCGTGCTCTACACAATCGGTAGTTGAAAATTTTTTTTGATGGTGATAAATTTTCACATCTGGAATACGGTTTCATCATATGTTCGTCCAGTTGAAATGCATCATCGCCAACAAAAAAATATGGGATTTCCGCGCTATTGCCTGGCAGAGGTGTTGACATTGGAAAATTCATAGCACCACTTTTTATTTGATTATATAAATAAGAATTTTTGAAAATGGTGCTATCACTTGCCCTTCCATTCGATCCCACATCGATAAATAAAAATTTACAATATGCATCCACTACCGCAAGCATAATAATGCTGTGAAATCCCTTATAATTATAAAAATTTGACCCTTCGTTTGGCGGAGCTATGATTCTAAAGTGCTTGCCATCAATCGCCCCAAGAGTATGTGGGAAATTCCAAATATTCAAAAAATTATTGGAAACATTAATCCATTCTTCTGTTGTTGATGGTACCTTAAAGTAAAATATTGTTAGTTAATAAAAAAGTAGTTATTAAAAATATGTGTAGGTATATAAAACTTTTAAATATTTTTTTAAAATTATTATCAAATTTTTATTTGTAGGAAGACTCTCAAGAAAATTTAGAACATAATTCAAGATCAAGAAGTCTAGATTTGTCAGGAACTTGTTATGCCGATATCGAAGATCAGAGTAATGTTTTAAAAGAAATTTCGAATGATCAAAATGTAATTTCAAGTAAAAAAAGAAAAATTATTAAAAGTGGTGGTGAATTCGACGTTAATGAAGCAATTGACAAAGTGATAAATTTATCAAAAGAAGATGAATATGATTTATTCGGAAAAAACATTGCAATAAATATTAGAAAAATTAGCAAATCAAGTGAATTAGAAGCGGAGGAAATCATGCAATCCATAAGTCAGCTTGTTTTCAACAAATTGAGAAAAACTTTGGAAAAAAAAAGTTCTCGGCCAGCAACATCAACATCATCATTCAAATTTCCAGAGGATACGACCTCCACATTCCGATCTACACCTAATTTTGTGATTTCTCCACCACCTTTTCATGAATATTCAAACATTAGTTTTGGGTCGGAATGGACAGAAATTTCTGATCCTTCTGACACTAGAACTTCTACTACTAGAAACACCATTTTGGAAGAAGCAATAGTAAATGCTGAAATATCAGATGATGAAAATGATTTATAATTATTTTTAAAAATTTGTTATAAAATTTTATTAGAATAAACTTTGCTAAAATTTGAAAAAATGTTAGATGCTTACTTTTAGATACTCAGGTTGTAAAGCTTCATATATTGCTTGCAATACTTCAGGAACAAACAAAGATATTGTGCTTCTAGAAATTCTGGACAAAATTTCTAGTGATCTATATGAATCTCCAGAAGCTAAGAATCTTAATGTGACTGCTAATTTGACTCTAGCACTAATTGCAAGCCTCATTTTTGTATTTATTTTTTCAATTTTAGAGTTCACCTAAAATGAATATTATTACAAAAAAAAATTCTAAATTATATATCTTTTGAAATTAAGTTTACTTACTTTTAATAAAAGACTTTCAAATTGTACAGGTGACAATCGAACAAAATTTTGATACTGTTGATTCTCACCCCAAATCAAATCTTTTAGAAGAGTGTCCTCAACATCGTACATGGGACGTTTAATTAAAAAAGGATAATCCACATAGTTCTACATTTTCTTTTTTTTTTAATAGTAACATCGGTTATTTTTTTAATGATCAAAATTTTAGTTATAGCCAGTTTTTGAGATTCTGAAATGGACATGATTTTTCTTCTTTTCTTTTAATTTATAAATCCACTTTTCAACTGTTTTCAATTAAATAAAAAATTCCGAAATCTTTATAAAACTTCAATTCAAATCAATTTTTTTTATTTCCAAGATATTTCGATTTAAATTTTTTTTATTTTGTCACTTATATAAATAAAACTACATTACAAAGTTTTTTAAAATCTTCGAAACCGTTAAAAAATTCTTCAAAAATTTTAAATGTAGGGAAAAAAAACGTAATATGGCAGCACTAATAAATCTTCTGATAAAAAAAATCTGGACAGTTAAAAAGACACCCAACTCACTGTCTTGTTTTTTTTTCTTACAAACACATACACAAAACAAACACAAAGATCCACTGTCCGGACAGTTTACTGTCTAATGTAATCTGGGGGTTAGTTCTAAACAATCAAACTTTGAAAATGCTGTAAACAGGAAAGTTATATTCAGAAAAATATGTTAATTAAAAAAGAAAACAGGGTAAAAAAAATATTTGTTAATTGATTCCATGAGATTCTAAGTCTCTCTAGTCCTCTTTTGTGCTAAAATATATGAAATGTATGAGATTTCCGTGGCCTACAACTCATTTGACTTAGATTTAAATAATTTAAATATTGTTTTCAATTCCAAAATTTTAGTTTATAATCGTCATGTTTGGAAAGAAAATTGAATATAGATTATTTATTCAAATAGTGTTATTAAAATTTAAAGTTCAAAACCCATATTGGAAATCAATTAAAAAAGATTTCATAAAAATTTATATTTGAATAGTGTTAGTTGAGTTCGCAGAAACTTTAAAATTAAAAGCAACATTTATGATATCAGAAAATTTAGAAATTTGTTTAGGAGTTATTGTAACTTGATTGACAGCTAAAGAATATATCTTTCCATTAGAGTGAATATAGACGGATGGGTTCATGATTTACAAATACGTAATTTAATTTATTCCCAATATTCCAATTTAATTAACAATAAATCTTAAAATTTTTCGTTCAGTTCCTATATTTTTTTTTATATATTATTATCAAAATTATAACGGTACAAGGACGTTTTTTTTGATTTTTTAAGTTATAAGTTGATTGAAGCAGTAATTGACTGCTTAAAAAATATTTTCTGAAATAAGATTTTTTAATAATTTAGTTTTAATTTTAGATAATAAAACAACCATTTTTGCTTCCTTTACAGAAGCCCGCAACTGACTGGCAGTGATCACGTTGTCGAGTTTGACTTGCTGTCGGATCAAATAAATCAGATTCTGGCGAAAAACCCAGAGTCTGAAATTTTGGTTTTCGGTGATTTTAATGTACACAACGTATCATGGCTTAGTCATTCAAATCGCAACAGTCCCGAAGGCAGATATGTAGAGTTTTTTTCAAGTCTTAATAATCTAATTCAAATTATTTCTGAACCCACCCACATTCCAGATATAATCCATCAGGGTCATCATCTCTTGGATCTGTTTCTGACATCGAATCCAGATAATTATAACGCTTCAATTAGTTCCCCCCTTGGAAACTCCGATCATTGTCTCGTTAGCACGTCCTTTTCTCTTGATGGTGGAGCGGGTTTATCTAGGGCTCCTGGAAGACTGGTATGGACCTATTCCCAAGCTGATTGGGATGGGCTTGGTAGTTTTCTTGGACGAATGGATCTCTCTCGTTGCTTCTTGGAGAAGGATGTTGACCTTTGCACGGCTGTCATTACCGAAAGTATTCTGCTAGGAATGAAACTTTTCATTCCTCATAAAATAGTGCAAAATAAAACGAATACTAAAAATCCGTGGTTCAATGACACCTGTGTAAGGGCCATAGCAGATAGGGATAATGCTTTTCGTGAGTATAAACATAACAATTCTTTAAGTTCACTGAAGCACTGGCGCGAAGTCAGGAACAGATGTAGTAGAATTTGTCGCCAACAGAAGGTTTTGTATACCCAGAGGAAGCGACAAGAAATATTAAACCTTCCTAAAAATAGCAGAAGCTTTTGGAGCTTCGCTAAAAGTGTAAAACAAAACTTTTGTTCGCCTTCATCTTTTCCTCCCCTTGTAGGTGGTGACCGGATCATATCAGATTCGGTTGGGAAGGCTAATTTGTTTGCTAAACTTTTTAGTCAAAACTCAACACTCGCAGCTTCAGCTCAAGTTCCACCTGTTTTGCTAACTGTAAACTCTTCTTTTGGAAGAGTTTACTTTAGGCAACGTGTTGTTTTGAAAGCTCTAAAAAATCTGAATGTGAAAAAGTCAACTGGCCCCGATGGTATTCCGGCTGTGGTCCTTAAACATAATGCCTCCGTTCTAGCTAAACCTCTGCGCAACCTTTTCTATCTTTCATATTCACTTGGCATTTACCCCACCAAGTGGAAAGTTGTGCATGTTCAGCCTATTCCAAAAAAAGGCGATAAATGCGATCCCTCAAACTACAGGCCTATTGCGCTTACTTCTATTCTCTCCAAAGTAATGGAATCTCTCATTAATAATAAAGTTAAAAAATACCTTGAAAGCAATAAACTGCTAAGTGACCAGCAATATGGTTTTCGCTCGAATAGATCGACTGGTGATCTAATGATATATTTGTCCGACAAGCTCAACACCAGTCTTTACAACTCCGGTGAGGCTTGTGTTGTTGCTTTGGATATAGCTAAGGCTTTTGATCGAGTGTGGCACTCGGCCCTGATTTATAAAGTGAAATCAATGGGTCTTGGATCAGCCTTTGTCGATTGGATCAACAATTTTTTGTCTGGACGTTCTATTCGTGCTGTTGTGGATGGGTACCAGTCACAAATTTTCAATATCAACTCCGGTGTACCCCAAGGGTGCGTTCTCTCACCAACCCTCTTTCTAATTTTCATAAATGATCTTCTGCAATCTACTCTAAACCCCATCCACAGCTTCGCCGATGACAGTAATTTGGTAGCAAGCTACGATTTTATTAATAGAAAATCAGCATCCTCAAATGCTGTTACTACGAAACGAAATTTCTTGCAAAGTAGCATAAATCACGACCTTTCAAAAATTGCACAATGGGGTCTTCTCAACAGAGTTCAGTTCAACGCATCCAAAACCCAATGCTGCCTAATTTCTAGAAAGCTGTCAACTTTCGATCCCCAATTTTCCTTTCAAGGAGAAAGTATTGTCAAATCTGGAAGCCTTAACATTTTAGGTTCGAAAATAACTTGCGATTTAAGCTGGAAAATTCATATTTTCGAAATGGCAAAAAACGCAGCGAAATGTCTTGGTTTTCTTAAAAGATGTAAACAATACTTTTCCCCCTCTGATCTCTTAAACATTTATAAATCCTACATACGACAGAAATTAGAATTTAATTCACATATATGGGCTGGTGCTCCAAAAACCCACCTTGAGTACCTGGACAAAGTTCAGAGAAGGGCTATTAGATTGATAAACAATCACCAAACCACCAGCTCATTAACATCACTCAATCACCGTCGCAATGTAGGTTCACTTTCCATTTTTTATAAATACCTTGTTGGAATGGATACGTGTCCCCTGGAAGTAAAAGCCCTACTTCCTTCACTTCAAGTATTTTCACGTCAAACACGTACCGCCACAACGTCACACCCATATTCCGTCAAAATTCCCATATGTGATAGAACGAGCTTCGGAGATTCGTTTTCAATTCGCACCTCGAGAATGTGGAATGCTCTCCCATTAAAGTTGTTCCCGACAGCTGGTGGACGCTTAATCTACGACTTGCGCCGTTTTAAGAAAAGTGTAAATGATTACCTACTAACTGTCCCACTTTTTAATCCCGTCTAAATTTCCTGTCCTCATTACCAAATCCATACTTCTTTAGTGAAAGATTAATTTTTTCTTGTTCAAATATTCTCAATTGTTCATTGGTGGATTGTTCATTGGTGGATTGTTCATTGGTGGATGTCTGAATTTCCTGTGAGAGATCGTGGTGAAGTGAAATGGATTTCTATGTTGTCAGCTCTACAAAGTTCTTTTATGTTTAAATTATCAAATTCGTTATCGAAAATTAATTTTTGCGGTTTTCCAAAAAGTGAAAATATAAATTTTAAGGAACTAAGAATTGTGATACTATTTCTGTCAGTTAATTTAGAGGACATGTTTTGTAAATTTGTCTATTGTGGTTAAAAATAACGATTTAAAGCAATAAAAAAGATACCATGTATAATATGGTTGGGTGATTCAGGTGTTTCTGAAAGTTCGAATTTAATTTTATTTGGGTGTCTATCATACTTCGCTAAGTTACATGTTTCGCAGTGATTTATGTATTTTTGTAATAATTGTTTTAAATTTAGGTAATAATTATCATTCTTCAGTTCTAAAAAGTTTTCGTCTATATGGTTAGTTTTTTTATGGATAGTTTTGTAGCGACAGAAAATACTTGTTGGAATCTCCTTGTTAGAAAATATTCAAATACATTTATCAAATATTCTTTTTTAATATTTTATATCAAGTATGATTTTAGTTGTAAATTTTGTGGTATAAATAGAAGGGAATTTTATTATTAAAATTCAGATTATATTCAGAAGCTTATAGCTTCACATAAAAAAGAATATTTTATGATAATTTAAATATAGTTTTTCAATACGAGCTATATAATTGTTGACCCCGATTAGCAATCAACAGCAATACCGATGAATCAGGATCAAGGAACATCAACAACAATATCAATGAATCGTGTTCAAGTTCGAATACCTCCTTTTTGGAAGGCTAATCCAGCCTTGTGGTTCAAACAAATTGAATCACAATTTGTGAATGCAGGTATTACAGCTGAAGAAACAAAATACCATTCCGTGGTGGGAGCAATGGAAAGCGATGTTCTTACTCACGTTAGTGACATCATTCTTCAACCTCCTGGGACACATACATATGAGGCACTTAAAAAACGACTGGTAGAGCAATTTTCTGACTCTGAATAAAAAAAAAAGATGAAACAGCTTTTGGGTGATGTTAACATAGGTGATAGGAAGCCATCCGAATTGTTAAGAAGAATGCGAGAATTATCGTCGGGAAAGATTGATGACAACCTGTTAAAAAGTTTATGGCTTCAGCGTTTGCCTAAACAAATCCAAATTATTCTAGCTATGAGCATAGATTAAGAATACAGAAAGATGGGAAGCTTCATACGACATTATTTTTGGTATTTTTATGTGAATGTGTGTGTTAGTAAAACAAAATAAAATTCGTGATAATTATCAATATATGAAAAGAATTTTATTTAGTTTTACTAACACCTTCACATAAAAATACCAAAAAAGACTGAAAAAATGTTGTATGAAGCTTCCAATCTTTCTGTATTCTTAATCTATGCTATGAGTGAAGAAGAATTAAACAAATTAACTCTTTTAGCTGACAAGATTCTGGAAGTAGTAGATGTTTCAGAAGTTTGTCAAATCAAAACAGAGGAAGATTATGAGGCCAAAATTATGAAGAATGTAACTGATAAATTTTCTGAGTTTAAGTTCCAAATCGATTAAATTAAAAATGAACTTAAAACATCCTTCAAGACATCAATCAAGAGATCAGAATTCAACCAGGTTTCGGAGTGGATCAAGAGGACAAAGTAGAACTTATTCTGAAAATATGAATTATTGTTGGTATCACAGGAGATTTGGTAAAAATTCAACAAAATGCAGATCTCCATGCTCATTCGTTAATTCGGAAAATTAAAAAACCAGTCAATGCAGGCGACGTTTGTTGATACTGGTTTAAAAATAAGTCGTCTTTAAATAACAGATAAGTATAGTAATAAAAAATATTTAGTAGATACTGGAGCTGATGTTTCTGTGTTATCACCTCTACCACAAGAACGATTTCGAACCTGTTCATTCTGTCTATTTGCTGCGAATGGTTCTAAGATTAACATTTGGTAAGAAGCTAGTTTCACTTAACCTTGGTGCTGATTTTTTGGCAAAGTTTGGCTTTCTGGTTGATTTGAAAAATAATTGCATTATAGATAATTGGACTTCAATGAAAGCAATTGGACAAATTTATTTTAGCAAAACGGCGAGTATTATAACTATTTTGGGCAACACAATTTATCACCAACTGCTTTCACAATTTCCAAGAATTACAAATCTGTTAACGAGTACGACTAGAGTTAAGCATAGTGTAACACATATTATTGAAACTAATGGACCTCCGATTTTCGCAAAACCAAGAAGATTATCAACAGAAAAATTTAGAGCGGCTAAAACGAATTTGAGTTCATGATGCAGCAAGGTATTTGCCGTCCGTCGAAAGGCTCTTGGGCGAGTCCGTTGCATATGGTACCCAAAAAAATGGTGATTTGCGTCCTTGCGGGGATTATCGACGTTTAAATTCAATAACAATTCCTGATCGCTATCCAATTCCTCACATAGAAGATTTTACACAAAATCTAGAGCGAAAACAATTTTTTAGTACAATAGACTTGCTTCGAACCTATTATCAAATTCCGATGGCTACAAGAGATATTCAAACAAAATATGTGTGAGCCTCATCCTCATAAGCTCACGAAAGAAGTTTAACTTCTTTATTTACTTGCAAATATTTATTTGGCTACGGACTCTGACTGATTTACTTTTGTAAGTGGAAGAGGGTCTAAATTTTTTCTTACGAAATTTGTGTGTAATCATTTATTCTTTTTTACGTACCAAATTTGAATGAAATCGGACGAACTTTAGAAGTCGCTGGGTAGGATGAATCAATTTTTTGTTACAAAATTTATGTGTTTAATCGTTTCCTCTTTTTATTTACCAAATTTGAATATAATCACACGAACTTTAGAAGTCCGCCCTAGGGAATGCAAAAACGGTTTTTCGGATTCCGGAAATGCGAATGTTTTTAATTTCAAAAAATTCGGAATTCAAAATGCTAAATTCCGAATTTTTCGAATTTGGAAGAACTTTTACGGGCGGGAATTTTGACCAATTGTGTATTTTTTTTTTTATTATTCAGGTATAAATAGGGTTGCCAGATGAGTTAAGTCAAAAAAGAGTACATTTTTAAAAAAAATCCGAAAAAAGAGAACATTCGGGTAAAAAAAAAGAGATCAAAAAAAGACCAAGAAATATAATTTAGTATTTATTCAGTTTTTTTTATACATTAATAAAATAAACTTCAGTGATGCACATAAAAAATGAAGTAATTCATCTTCACCTGTACAAAGCTTAATTCAAAAAGTTTTCAAAAAGTTTCAAACTTTAATTATTTATTGCAAAATTTCATAGAAATTATACATTATATTATTAGTACATACAATTAACAAAATTAAATTTATTAAACAAAAATTATTTCAATAAAATTTCTCTGAGCTAGAACCGTTACATAACTCATAAGTCATAAACCAATTCATTTTAATTTGTTTACAAGTAAATTTTGAACTTTAATTATTTATTGGGAAGTTTCATAGAAATTATATATTAAATTATAAATCCAATAAAACCTATAGACTTATAAAAAAAACAATTTCCTAAACAAAAATTATTGAACGAAATCATATTTGCCTGAGCTAGAAACTGTATTTGGGTAATTCTCCGCAAATAGAACAATTTCACTTCACAAAAAAAACAAATCTAAAAATAATTTATTTAAGTTTATTGTTTATGAAATTAGTTGAAATTGATATATTTCTTACGTTTCCGAAAAGGTACACACTTAATTTTATCGCGAAATGTGTTTTTTATCCATTTTAAAAATTGAAAAATACAGGGGAATGACTCGTTAAACAGTGAAAGGACTTTTTCGTGCAAGGTACTACCACAGGGTACTGAAATATTACTTTTGAACCATTATTTCTTCTGTAATTATTTTAACAAAATATTAATAAATAAAATTTAAGTTTTTCAAAACTAAAATTAACGTCCATAAAGTTAGCAAACCAAAATGAGCACAACCGTCGGGATTATTACCACAATTTTGTGCTCTTTTTGTGCTAATTATGTGTGCAATTCGCGATTTTTGTGCTCATTTGAATTTTTTTTTATACAATGTTGTGCTAGCTTAAATTTAAGCTAGCACAACTTCTTAATTTATGAACCGATTTGAATGCAACCTTGACCATAATTTTGTGCTTTTTTTGTGTTATTCAATCCAACTATTTTCGATAAATTCTGATTTTTAGTTTTTTTTATTTATAGTGTTGTGCTAGCTTAAATTTAAGCTAGCACAACTTCTTTATTTATGAACAGATTTGAATGCAACCTTGACCATAATTTTGTGGTTTTTTTGTGTTATTCAACCCAATAATTCTCGATAAATTCGGTTTTTTATTTATAGTGTTGTGCTAGCTTAAATTTAAGCCAGCACAACTTCTTCATTTATTAACCGATTTGAATGCAACCTAGACCATAATTTTGTGCTTTTTTTGTGTTATTCAACCCAATAACAAAAAAAAATTAAGAAAGATCATTTACTATGTCAAGTTTTGAAAATAGTTATTTTTTTTCTAAAATTCCGAAAAATGTCGAATGTGCTCCAATGCAAAGTATGAACGACAAAGCAAGGAACAAGTACAATATTTGATAATAGCACTGAAAAAATAAATTAGAAATTTGCATGTTTGCTTTACATTTTTGTTTTTTATTGATAATACAACAAAATAAAGATAAATCTTGAATTCATTCTCATTTTTATAATTAATAAATTCTTCATATCTATTTTGTAAGTCGAAGATAAACCAAAAAAAAAACGTCGGACATTCGGGCGATTTATAGATTTATTTTATTTTTTTTTTCTTTAGATACTAATAAAAATAACAAATAATTTGAAAATTGAGTCATTTATGTTCAAGAGTCGAAGAAAGTCGGATCTAAGTCGGGTCTAAGATGTTACCGGGTGTACAAGTGTTTTTAACGTTGAAGAGGAGTTAGTATAAGGAAATACGCCTCTTCTATTTATTTTAATCACGTTCAAATTAAATGGAAAAGGGCGTAGTTTAGTGTACGTATAAACACACCTCTGTGTAATTGAAAATTAAAAATCAATCGAGAGTGATATTTTATCTAATATCTAGTATTTTTATCCGTTAATATGATAAATACATAGGGGAGAGGCTTGCAGGTTGCCACCCCATAGCTTTTTTTATCATAAATCGTCAAAAAATGAACGTATTGTACAAAAAGTATATGCGTTGGAAAGAGGAAGTAAAAAGCTACAATCGTGGCCTAGAAATCATTCGAAATCTCAAAAAATAAAAATTCTATAGCAAATTTTCAAAAGTATCTAAAATCGAACTCTTAAAATTTAGGCTCGCAGGTTGCCACCCTTTGGAAAATTGCTGAAAATGTTGAAAACCTGAAACTGAAAAATGTCTTATTTAGAAATTTATTCAAATTTATTGAATTTCACTTGCACACAGTGGCTGTAAACATAAAGAAATTACTGAAAATTGACGTAAAAAATAAAATTGCAATATGGTATGGAATAATTCCAAATCTTCATCGGAATCAGAATTCGGGCCAGTTTAAACACTGAAACACATTTCGCGTGAACGGCTCTTTTACATTCGCGGCACATAATAGAGTTATGTCTACTTCCGAAATTTTTTTCAAACAAATCATACAGTCATCAGCGCTTTTATCAAGGTGGCAACCTGCAATCCAATAAAGGTGGCAACCTGGATTCTGACGCAATTTTGTATAATCCCTTTAAAAAAATTGTCAATTCATAATATATTTTTAATTCTTTTTGGAATAAGTATGTTAATTGAATGAAAAAGCAACACAACCCAATTATTTATATTGATTTGCTAATAAAAAAGTTTACTTTAAGAGCACAGGGCAAAAACATAATTTTTAATTTTTAAAATTTTTTAAAATAATAATTCACACTTTGCTCAGTGAACACTGTGTTATTACGTCTGTCTGCTTCAAAAGTAGATTAAAAGTGACAACTGTTTTTTTTGACGTCGATGTCACTTGGAGTTTAGTTTGTGAGACTGCTAGAATGTCAAAATACATCAGTGGTGGCAACCTGCAAGCAGTGGAAATCTGCAAGCCTCTGCCCTACATTTGGATACAATTTTCATAAAAACTGTAGGTACACTCTAGAAAATCGATAGTTTTGGTCGTAATTTTACGTCGATTATAATGGTAATTTTTGATGTAATATTACCCTCGTTATTTAAGATTCAACTGATAAAGGCGTAAAAAAAATAAATATCACAAAAAATAGTAAAATTGTACAAGTTGTGTATTTTTTACATTAAAAATAAGGGTAAATTTATTCGTCGTTGTTTAAAAATTAACTCTTTTTGTATAAATTTACCCTTGTGTGCTTAAAAATATGCACTGCTTGGTTTAAACTTAAAATTTTTGACTTAAAAATATAAGCTCCTTGGTGTAAGATTACACTCTTTGGTTTAATTATCTGAACTCCCTGTTGTTAACTTACATCCTGTGGCTTAATAATATGTGCTCTGATATAAATTTAAATTATATGGTTTAAAAATATACACGCCGTTTTGTAAGCATACGCTTTGTTGCTTAACATTGTACACTCTTGGTCTAAATTTACACATGTGGTTTAATAATGAAAACTCTCTGGTGTAAACTTAAACTCTGTGGTTTAATACTGTTGTACTCTATGCTGTAAACTTACATTATATGGTTTAATGTATAGACCCTCCAGTGTAAACTTAAATTCTGTAGTTTAATGTGTACACTACAGGTGTAAATTTAAACTCTGGGATTTAAAAAAGTACATCAGAGTTGTAATTTGTAAGCATTTGTAAATCGCCAACACACCACACAGAAAATGTGTATACCAAATTTATATTTTCTATTTTATATAGTTTTTAAATTTCAATACCGTGGCCTAGTGGTAGTGTTGGCTGATTGCAATGCTAAGGACGCAGGTTCGAATCCCGAAGACGGCATAAGAAAAATTCAATAAGAAGAAATTAGAAGAAGAAATTAGGAAAAGAAAATAATAATATAAAAAATTAAAAAAAAAATTAAAAAAAAAAAAAATTCAAAAAAAATAAAAATTCAAAAAAAAAAAAAATTCAAAAAAAAAATTATAATAAAAAAATTCAAAAAAAGAAAAAAAAAAGAAATCCAAAAAATTTTTTATTTAATTTTTCTTATGCCGTCTTCGGGATTCGAACCTGCGTCCTTAGCATTGTAATCCGCCAACGCTACCACTCAGCCACGGTATTAAAATTTAAAAATTTTTTACGTCTTTTTGGTGTAAATTTAAATTACAACCTTTTGGCGTAATTTTTTGTTTAATATTACGACTTTATGTTAAAATTTTCTCTATTGGAAGTAATTTTGCGTTAATTTCGCGTAAACTTTGATGTAAAATTATTCTTTTCTAGAGTAATTTTACGTTACACCAAAATGTGTAAATATTTTGTATTACACATGCAGAGTTTTTTACTTTATTTGTTAATTTTAAAATTTTTTTTTAAATTTTTTCTTCGAATTATTAAAATTTGAATAGTTTTCTTCATCTAAATTAGATTGGTTTTTAATTTTTTGATAATTTGGGCAGTTAAAAAAAATAAATAAAAATATAAGTTTGCAAAAAAGTCATTTTCCTTAAAACACTTAATACTAAGCTAAGATTTTCAATAAATTTGCTAGGGATTTTTAAATAATAAAAACAATTTTTTTTATTAAAATGAATGAAAAAATGGAAGCAAGATTAAGTTAAGAAAAAATAAAAAAAAAAAAAATTAAAAATATTAATTAATTTTTTAATAATTAAAAAATAAATAATTGACGGATATTGGGTCGTCATTTTTTTGTAGGTGCCCTCGAGACGTTAATGATGTAACGGGTTTTAGGTCTATAGAGTTTTTTTTTGCACCAATTTTCGTTAACCGTTTTTTCATACAGTTTTTCGACAAATAGTACTAGAAAATATTTCACAATGATGAGGGAAAAGTAAATAGATAATTTTTTATAATTCCAAGTACCAGTTGACATTTTATAATACATTAGAAAATAAAAACCTTCAACAAAAACCAACTCCTCTAAGTATCAATTTTGATCGAAATCTTTCATTTTTATAGGTTACTACAATAGACACATACAAACACGCCCATGTACTCATTTTTATTCAATGAATCGTTAAAAAAAGAATTTGAAAGTAATTTCTTTTGGTCGGTTGAGTGGTTCTAACTTAAACGACTCAAACCTAGTCTAATTCTTTATCTGAGATAAAAGTGAGCAAGATTTTTTTCAAGTATATATTTCTTTTGGTATTCAGCAGACGAAACAAAATTCGTCCAGTAGATCGGAAGTTATCAAGATTTTTCTAGAGTACAACAAAAAAAGAAATTAAATTAAATAAATTTAAATAGGTCGATATATATGTTACGCTAAATTACGAATTCCGGAAATGTGTGTTTAAAAACCCGTAATTTTAATATTACATTACATTTATCGGCTCGATTGGCCCAATTTTTGTGTAGGGCGTAGAGGGGTTATCCTTGAACAAAAGAGTGTGGTGCAGGGCGGCAGGTTACGCTAATGTACGAATTCCGGAAATGTGTGTTTAAAAACCCGTAATTTTAATATTACATTACATTTATCGGCTCGATTGGCCCAATTTTTGTGTAGGGCGTAGAGCGGTTATCCCTGAACAAAAGAGTGTGGTGCAGGGCGGCAGGCGGGCGAACTGGTGGTCGGTCATTGGGATTTTCGGCGCGCGCAATTCCGCTGTGAATAAAATGTAATTGGATTAATAAAGTAAATTTTTTGAAGGGCTACTCAGTGCGAATGGGAAAATATAAAACAGTCTCAATATTTACAAACATTCTTAAAAATTAGGTTGTACGGTGTTACAAAAAAAATATGTTTGGTAGGTATCATATTTTTTTATACTTTAGAGTTCAAAACTTTAGACACAAGTTTAATATGTCTTTTTTCAGTTGGACGCTATGTTTTGAACTTCTAAAAAAGTCATAAATTATTTTAAATTAGTTTTTAAACGAAATTTAATGTATTTATGTCAATTGGCATATGGCGTTAGAAACTACGTCAGGCATACTTTTTAGAAAAAATATCAAAATATGTCTGAAACGAAGGGTGGTTTTTAGGGCCGCCTCCATTTCCCCTCCAAATTTCAGAATGATCTGAGGTGTTCAGTTTTCGGGAAGAAAAAGATTCTTCGTAAAAGAATCTTAATTGAAAAATAACCCCTCAGGGTTTTAATTCAAATTTAGATAGAAAATAGAGCCTAATTCAGAAAAAGGGTAAATTAAGGTTTATATCTCACGTGAGTTTGAAATAAAACCTATGTTTATTTCGTTAAGGTTTATAACATGGCACTACAAAAATAACGGATACTGGTGCACCACTTAACGGAAAAGCATACACATAAAATTTTCGTTAACGGAAACTACTGCCTTTCGTAGTTTTGTACAAATAGCGAAAAAAAAAATTTTTTTTAAAATAAAAATAATTTTCCTGATTTTATTTTAAATCAGCATTAAATTATCTTTCAAATAATCGGAAACGGTTGAAAAAATATTTTGAATTGACCTCTCTGCGATTTTCCAAAGGTCGAAATTCACGGACTATAACGGGTACTACTACTTTTACCTTACGCCCTTTTCCATTTAATTTGAACGTGATTAAAATAAATAGAAGAGGCGTATTTCCTTATACTAACTCCTCTTCAACGTTAAAAACACTTGTACACCCGGTACATCTTAGACTCGACTTAGATCCGACTTTCTTCGACTCTTGAATATAAATGACTCAATTTTCAAATTATTTGTTATTTTTATTAGTAGGTATCTAAAAAAAAAAAAAATAAAATAAATCTATAAATCGCCCGAATGTCCGACGTTTTTTTTTTGGTTTATCTTCGACTTACAAAATAGATATGAAGAATTTATTAATTATAAAAATGAGAATGAATTCAAGATTTATCTTTATTTTGTTGTATTATCAATAAAAAACAAAAATGTAAAGCAAACATGCAAATTTCTAATTTATTTTTTCAGTGCTATTATCAAATATTGTACTTGTTCCTTGCTTTGTCGTTCATACTTCGCATTGGAGCACATTCGACATTTTTCGGAATTTTAGAAAAAAAAATAACTATTTTCAAAACTTGACATAGAAAATGATCTTTCTTAATTTTTTTTTGTTATTGGATTGAATTACACAAAAAAAAGCTCAAAATTATGGTCAAGGTTGCATTCAAATCTGTTAAATTTAAGCTAGCACAACACTATAAATAAAAAAAACTAAAAATCAGAATTTATCGAAAATAATTGGATTGAATAACACAAAAAAAGCACAAAATTATGGTCAAGGTTGCATTCAAATCGGTTCATAAATAAAGAAGTTGTGCTAGCTTAAATTTAAGCTAGCACAACACCATAAATAAAAAACCGAATTTATCGAGAATTATTGGGTTGAATAACACAAAAAAAGCACAAAATTATGGTCAAGGTTGCATTCAAATCGGTTCATAAATAAAGAAGTTGTGCTAGCTTAAATTTAAGCTAGCACAACACTATAAATAAAAAAAACTAAAAATCAGAATTTATCGAAAATAATTGGATTGAATAACACAAAAAAAGCACAAAATTATGGTCAAGGTTGCATTCAAATCGGTTTATAAATTAAGAAGTTGTGCTAGCTTAAATTTAAGCTAGCACAACATTGTATAAAAAAAAATTCAAATGAGCACAAAAATCGCGAATTGCACACATAATTAGCACAAAAAGATCACAAAATTATGGTAATAATCCCGACCGTTTGTGCTCATTTTGGTTTGCTAACTTTATGGACGTCTAAAATTAAAAAAATAAATCTAAAACTTAGTTTGGAGCTCTTTTGCTTCGACTTGATCTAAAAATTTATAGAAAATTCTTCAACCTCGGCTTATTGGAGCCGGATTCGGTAACACTCTTATTATCTTATTAATATAAGATTCATCTACATATCGCTCACAAAAATCCTAATATTTATATATTTATATATATTTATATGCATATAGATATATTTTTTAGACCTAATATTTTAACTTCTCCTTCATCTGCAATGTCTTGTGCTATTGCAGCAAATCTAAAATTTAATAATAAAATGATTTCTTAATTTTTTTTTTGTACAACTAAATATTCAGTCAATAAATATGTTCGAGCTTTAATTTGCAGTGGTGAGTTTGACAAATTTTCGGATGAATCAGTATATATATCAGAAACATTTAATTTTTTTAACAATTTTTATAAACCCCATCAAAATCAGATTCAGAAGAAAGATATAGAATATCCTTGTTGCTTGGAGTCTCATTTTGAATTCCTGAGATATCTAGGCAATTAAAAAAATGTTTTTGATAACATATTTCACCTATTTTATAGATATCGTTCGAATTTGAAGAATCGAAATGGCTCAATAAAAAGAACTCTAATTTATTTGAATTTTTGGTACCCGCCTCACTGTTAGGTACCTGCCTCACTTTTTGGTACCTGCCTCACTTTTTGTGTTCCAGTTTCTTTTTGTCCAGATTCTAGAATATCAGAAGTTATTTTATCTATATTTGAAAAATTTATTTCAAATATATTAATGTCTGAGCAAAGCAGTGTTATTTTTTCCATTAGCGATTTGAGATTAGGTAGATCATACCCCTGAGATACTGCCTCATCACCCATTCGTTTGATAGTGCCTCCAACACCATCAGGAGCACCTTTTCCATGTTCTGTTTCAGAATAATTTCATGTAAACTTTATTAATGGAGGGTAATTTTGTAATTTTTGAGTCAATAATAAAAACATAGTTTTGTTTTTATACTGCGTTGATGGACCATCGCTAAATTTAGGTTGGTTACAGCCGTATTTTTAACTAAATACTCGAAGATTGTAGATGGCGGATTTTGCGATAAACTTTCAGATAAAGTAGCGAAAACTTTTTTCCAAATCGTTTTTATTTTTCCTTCTCCTGTTGCCCCTTATACTTTATTATATTAGTTTTAGATTTCCTATATCGTCTGCTCAGAAATGAAACAACGTATGACATTTATACATCATTATTTGACAATAGCACCATTCGATTCCTCGTACTCGATTTTATACGTACAACTACTTTGCAATAATCTTAATGTTGATTAAAATGTGTTTTTTAGATGAAAATTATACGCTACTTGATATTTTTTCATACGTTTTTTTTAATTTTCAAATCTTTAAATTCAAATTACTCGAAACTATACTTTTCATTATACGTTGTTTCAATTCTCAGCAGACGATATTATCTTTTTCTTTTATTCTCTTCAGTTCTAGAATTTCTTCTACTACTGACCCCGATTCTTCCTTGGCATTTTCAAACCATTAATTTATATTATCAACACGCTTTTCTAGAGAATCTAGGTAAAAGTCATTACCCTGTCCAGAAAGTCATTCCCCTGATATGAAAAATTCCAGGGGAAAGACTACAGGTTAATGGGGCGGCGGGTGGCGCGGCGCGCGGGGCATTGGGACGCGGTGGCGCGGGGGCGTGAACACACAAGAGCCACCACGCCCGGCGACCCCGCGCCAGGCTCTTCCGCACCCGCCGCGCCACCACGCGCCCCAACCCATGGCCTCGCGCCCGTACGCGCGCTCCCGCCCCCCCACGCTTTATGCTAATTCATTAGATATTTTATGTTTTTACAACTAATAATGTCCGTTTTTTCAATTGCAAAAATCACCTTTTTCGCAACTTAACTAATGACTACGCGAGCAAATGCCTTTTCGCGTGTCCTTGCGGCGCTTCACGGATTATAACCCCTTTTTTTCGCAACTTAACCAATGGCTACGCTTTAATTTTTTTCAAATATATATAAAATTAAAATTTTGGTGCTTTTTTACGATGAACTAACTCATCAAAATTGAAGAAAAAAAAATATTTATGCAAATGAACTAACTCCTCAATAATGTGGAATCAACTCATCAAATTTAAAAATGAATTAATTCATCAAAAAATGCGGATTTAAAGTAAAAATTAAAAATGAACTAACTCCTCAAAATAAAAAAGTGAATTAACTCATCAATTTAGGAACTAACTCATCAAAAAAAAACGTCATTTTTTTGATGAGTTAGTTCATTTTCGTTTTGCGGAGTTAGTTCGTGATGAGTTAGTTCCCAGCGCCGGAAAATTTCAAGAATTTCCAAAAAAAATTGAAATAATTTCAAAAAAATGAAATGAAATTCCACAAAATTTTTGCTATCGAAAATTTGTACCGAAATGTTTGAAAAACGATTAAAACCAAAACTTGTTTCTGTTTTCACGAAAATTTTGTGCTTGCCAAATTGTTTTCTACAAATACTTGATTTTGTACAAGTCGGTTGTAACAAAATAAATGTAATCGTTTATAAAGTGTCTCAGCTAAGATTTTATCAACTGATTCTTCATAATTCCGTTTTTTTTTTTTTTGTATAAAAAAAATGTGTCTAACCCAACTTTTATAATTTTTACCCGGTCTTTTTCTTTTTAAAAGAATCCAAAAAAATGGAATGCGATCTAATCTTAAAAAAATGACTTGCACTTACCTTGTTTTTCGACTATATCCTGGCTGGTTTCAAATCCGGTTCGAAGGACCAAATGGTGGGGAGTTGAGCAGAAAGGTGGACTGTATGGGTGGTTGAATAAAATTTCTGGATTCCAATTTTTAATTTCCTTTGATTTTATTGGTCTTCTACTTTTTTTTACAGAAAGGTTTTTTCTCTTAGTTTCTAATTAAGTAGTTATTACACCTTTTTTTTCTTTAATTTACCAAATAATTATAGGTAAGTAAATATAAAAATGATTTTTTTTGTTTTTATCTTGAATTGTCTGATAAATTAAAATTAAATGTGCCATTCATTGGTTTTTTTGAAATATAACTAAATTTTGAACTCTTGTTTTATAGTTCATGAAAAATAAGTGATTCTTTTTTTATAACACCAATTAATAAAAAACAATATCAGTATTTTTTCCTCTGTTTAAAATTATTAATTCCCGAGTTAAATTTCGCACGAAAATCTGACTTTGATCTACCAAAGATTACACACTAGATAGCTTTAGTTTTAGACTGCACAGTTATATAAGAAAAATAGAGAGGGAAATTTTTCTTTCTTCTCTTATTCTCCTTACAAACCGTACTCACCATAGCTATTGTGGCATTTTTTTCAGGTGATGTACTAAATTTCTTTTTGTGATCTTTGTCTCTTATTTTTTGTACAGTGGTGCTTGTATGTTATTTTTTGCATTTTGCAATTATAGGTTTATTTAAAACCCGTAACATTCGAAGTGAAATTAAATTTTGAGATCAAGAGGGGGCCCCGAAGAACAATTTTGGAAAATCTCTAAAATAACTTATTAACAACGCTGCAGGAACATTTTCAATAAAAATTTGATTAAAACTCAATGATAAAACATTGGATTATTTGTGTTTCAAATTTTTATTTTTCCATTCAGGGGGTTATTATGTAACTCCTATTCGAATTCGGATTGATTCGAAAGTTGTTTTCGATTCTATTATGAAATGATATTATGTAAATCGAAAGTCAAACAATGATCGAATAAAGGCAGCTTTAAAAGTTTGGCTATAAAGTTTTATTCGAATAAAAAAATGTCAAAATCATATGTTTGTTGTTTCAAATTCGAGTGAAAACTTAAATCGGAATTATGTAATTCGAATTCGGATTTTTATTTTTTTTATTTTATAAAGTTGGCTATGAATATTGACGGCATTATGTAGACGATATATATACACGGCATTATGCAACTCGAAAAACGAATAAAAATTATTCGAATTTCGGAAATTTTGTTCGATAACTATTTATCAAACGGAAAGAAAAAAAAACCAAAAAAGAAAATAATTTGTTTGAAATGTGTAATTACATTTTTAATAAAATTAAATTAAAAAATATATTTTGAGTGTTATTATTTAAAAATTAAATTTATTTATTATTAAATTCATATTTTATATTAATATTAAATTTGAAATAAATAATAAAAAAGTAAAACAAAAAAAAATGTTCTTCCAAAATGTATTTGAAGTCAAACACTATCCATTATTAAAAATTTGGCTAAACTGCCGTTTCCTTGAAACTCTCAGAATGGGCTGAAACTTGGAGGGGTGTAGAGGCGGTGCCCAAACTTGCAAAACTGAACTCAGTTCTTGGGGCAAAGGCCCCGTTTCGGAGATAGAGCCCCCCAAAATTTTCATACATTTTTGTATGGAAAATTTTTTGTGCCCGATTTGCCCTATTTTCGGGTAGGTAATTGAGGCGGTCCCTAAAATGTTAAAGCCGAGAGGGTTTTTGCGGGAAGGCCTCCATTTCGGAGTTATGACTTATGACCCTTCAAAATTTTTATACGTTACTTCATATGAAATACGTTTTTTAAACTTTTTGTACATTGAATGGGCCTTTTCACAAAAAATTTTAAATAGAACTTTGACGGGGGGGGGCGGTCAAATCCCACTGACCGCCAGCAAGCTGCCCCGCCCCCTCCACACCGCCTTTTTGAAAAATTAATTTCTCGTCAAAATTCTGTTTAAAAAACGTATGAAGTAACGTATGAAAATTTTGAAGGGCCATAATTCCGAAATGGAGGCCTTCCCGCAAAAACCATCTCGGATTTCACATTTTAGGGACCGCCTTTATTACCTACCCGAAAATAGGGCAAATCGGGCACAAAAAAAAATTTCCATTCTAAAATGTATGAACACTTCTGGGGGCCCTATCTCAGAAACGGGGCCTTTGCTCCAAGAACTGATTTCAGTTTTGGGACTTTGAGCACCACCTCTACCCCCCTCCAAGTTTCCGCCCATTCCGAGAGTTTCAAGGAAACGGCATTATCGCCAAAAATTTATTATTTAACTTTAGGAAAAAAAACACTTTAGTGCTTCACCCTTAAAAAAATTTAAAAATTTCAAATTCTGAATTTCAAATTCCTAATGTGTTTTGTTAGTGTAAAATTTTTTTTTGTTGTTGTGAATTTCAAATACACGCCTCAGAGCGTGTATTTGAAATTCACAACAACAAAAAAAAAATTTTAAATTCAAGTTCTGTCATTCTAATTGTCAAATCAAAAAAAAAAAACATGCCAGATGAAAAAAATTCCGCAAATTTCCTGAGATTTTCTTGTACAATAATTTTTTGGTCATAATCTTTCTCCGATATAATAAAATCCTCTAAATTTAGGGAAAGAAAATCCTACTCTGGCAGCTTTGTTATTAATATTTGAAATTTATGAAAAAAAAGTGAAAAAGTGTTCACCCGAAAACTTTTTTTTGACATTAAATTACACTAACAAAATACATTAGGAATTTGAAATTCAGAATTTGAAATTTTTAAATTTTTTTAAGGGTGAAGCACTTTTGTTTTTTTATTTAAAATTTTCAAACAATTTTAAAAATAAAATCAAAATAAACAACAGACGATATTGACATTTTTTTATTCGAATAAAACATTGTAGCCGACCTTTTAAAGCTGCCTTTATTCGATTGTTTTACTTTCGATTTACATAATACCATTTTATAATAGAATCGAAAAAACTTTCGAATCAATCCGAATTCGAATAGGACTTACATATTAAAAAAATTGAAAAAATTGAAAATTTTAAATAAAAATCAAGTTTTTATTTCAAAATGTACTTAAATTTCAAACAAAATATTTTTTTGGTTGGTTATTTAGTTTTTTTCCGTTTGGAAAAAAGTTATCGAACAAAATTTCCAAAATTCGAATAATTTTTATTCGTTTTTCGAGTTATATTTAACGTGTATTTATCTTGAAAAATAAAAATCCGAATTCGAATTACATAATTCCGATTTCAGTTTTCACTCGAATTTCATTTTAGAATCGAGTTACATAATAACCCCCCAGTTTATTCACTTTCAGTTTATTGAAAAGTATAAAATTTTATTTTAATAAAAAATATTTCATAATTTAATTTGTTATAATGTTTTGAACTAAATTCGTTTTCAGATTCGTTTTCAGTTCGCACCTTGAAAATGTGGAATGCTCTCCCATCAAAATTGTTCCCGACAGCTGGCGGACGTTTGATTTACGACTTGCGCCGCTTTAAGAAGAGTGTAAACGATTACCTCCTAACTGTCCCACTTTATAATCCCGTCTAAACTTCCTGTCCCCATTACCAAATCCATACTTCTCTAAGTATAAAAGGTATCCCACCTAGTGATTTGGTAACTTTAATAAAAAAAAAAAAAAAAAAATAGACTAATATTTATGTTAAAGAATAATTTAATTTAATTTTATAATAATTTTTATATGAAATTCCGGAATAAACCGGAACTCCGGATTTCATTTCCAGACAATTCCGAAAATCCGGAATTAAATTTTTTGTAAAAAAAATGCATTCCCTAGTCCGCCCCCAGTGGTAGTCACTGGGTAGGATCAATAAATTTTTTGTTAATAAATTTACGTGTTTAATCGTTTCCACATTTTATTTACCAAATTTGAATGAAATTCTTTGTTACGAAATTTGTGAGTAATCATTTCCTTTTTTTACGTACCAAATTTGAATGAAATCGGAAATAAATTTTTGTTGCGAAATTTGTGTGTAATCAGTTCCTCTTTTTACATTGAAATTTGAATGAAATCGGACGTACTTTTGAAGTGGGTCCTCAGGGGAGGTCGCTAGGTAGGAGGCCAATCAAATTTTAAAATAGCCTTTAACCACCCTCGATCTGAGACAAAGAAATGGTGTAAGTTTGAAAACGATCGGCTGAGCGGTTTAGGAGCCTATTCGGAACAGACAAACAGCGTTTCTGTTTCATATGATAGAATTTCAGAATTACACTAATTCGAAAAGGAAATAAACTAAATAAATATTAACAACAAAATCAGTTGATCTTTAATTCTGTTATTGTACAATTTTTTAATTCTATATGGTTTTTTTTTTGTTTTTCGCTTTCTACACATCGTTAGTGTTATGTGTGAGTAGTTCGCTATTTTATTTTCGTAAATACATACTGCATGCTGCATGCTACATGCTACAACGTCTTATATTTCCCTGCTTTTATATTTGTTTTTACTTTTTAACAAATGATACTACATTCTGTGGTTTTACCCTTACTTTCTTACTTTTCGTTACATAGGACATACTATATTCTGTCTTCTTTTTTCCCCTATTTCCACACAAAAATTTTTACAATCCCTCGCTAACGAAGTTAAACTTCAAAAAATTTTTTTATGGAAAATCAAGTTATAAAAAACTACAAAATTTAATTATATCATACATCAAAATTTAATTATATCATACATCAAAAATATTTTTTTTATAGAAAATCAAGTTATAAAAAACTACAAAATTTAATTATATCATACATCAAAAATGTAATCTCTAAAGAACCTAGTGAATAAAATTACAGCTGCCACTAATATTAAACTAACTAAAACAATGATCGCTATTGTAAATATAGAAAGTTCAGTCTCTTCCAATGGAGGATAAAAGGACTCATACTCTTCAATTCCTGAACATAAACTTTTATATTTGAAATGAAGTCCAGATGTACATCTTGATGCAGAAGGCCCAACATGATAAACTTGTCTTCCGACCATAGCACGACTTGCATAATTACATGCCATATAAAAATGCCATGATCCATGTTCGAAAAATTTTATTGTACCGCATCCTAATCTGTTATTTCTATCAGTGACTAACAATGCAAATCTTCTATATGATTTTCTGTGCATAAAAATTAAATGTACATATTTATTATTTTAATGTATAATGTTCATAAGAATTAAAAGTACTTTATGAAAAAAAAAAAACACACGAAGCAGTCATAGAACTGCCGACAGAAGTTTATACTTAAAGATTTAAAAACTATGAAATAACAGTGGCTACAAATAATGGACTGCTTTTGGACTGATGGACTGATTTTTATTTTAATTTACATTTTGTACTGAGCAGCCCATTATTTGTAGCCACTGATATTCATAGTTTTTAAATCTTTAAGCATAAACTTCTGTCGGCAGTTCTATGACTGCTTCGTGTGTTTTTTTTTTGGCCGGGTCGACCCTACTCCTTCTACTACTACCCAAAATTTTAAGCCTTTATTTCATCGAAAATATTTTTTTTGATAAAAAAAAAATGTTGGTCTTTTTTGGGTAGGAGACCCCCTCCCCCTCCTGATCCGATCCAAAATTTTCATGCCGGCCACGTTCATTTAACGACAGGTAACGTTTATAATTAAAAAAATAAAATAAAAATTTTTTTGGGCCGGTGGACCCTGCTCCTTCTACTAATACCCAAAATTTTAAGCCAACTAACCTTTATTTCATCGAAAATAATTTTTTTGATAAAAAAAAAATTTTGGTCTTTTTTGGGTAGGAGACCCCTCGCCTCCTGCTCCGATCCAAAATTTTCATGCCGGTCACGTTCATTTAACGACAGGTAACTTTTACAATTAAAAAAATAAAATCAAATTTTTTTTAGGGCCGGGTAGACCCTACTCCTTCTACTACTACTCAAAATTTTAAGCGAACTAACCTTTATTTCATCGAAAATAATTTTTTTGATAAAAAAAAAATTTTGGTCTTTTTTGGGTAGGAGACCCCCTCGCCTCCTGCTCCGATCCAAAATTTTCATGCCGGCCACGTTCATTTAACGACAGGTAACTTTTACAATTAAAAACAAAAAAAAAAATTTTTTTTTGGGCCGGGTGGCCCCTACTCCTTCTACTACTACCCAAAATTTTAAGACAACTAACCTTTATTTCATCGAAAATAATTTTTTTGATAAAAAAATAAGTCTGAAGGTGCCAGGTTCGAACCCAATTATAATTTGTTTTTTTTTTAATATTTGAAAAATGATGACGGACGATTCTCAGAAAAATGATGACGATTCTCAGAAAAATTCTATATGAAAATGGATTTTTACCCTCTACCAAATTTCTTCCAACGCCGCTAAAGAAGTATAAACTTCAAAAAATAAAAATAATAATAATAAATAACACCAATAATAAATAAATCTAACTCGTGTTATACCCTTCAATTTCTTCATAAGATTTCATAAGTTTAGCGTTTGCATTTTCACTTTCAACTTCAAAATTATAAAGTATCAACAATAGTGCTTTTTCCATTAATTCTTCATATGTGATATCGTTATCAACCACAATTGGATAAATAATTTGTCCTTTAAAAGGAAACTTAAAAAGGTTTTGGCAAAAATTTTGTGTTAATTCTAGGAAAAAATTTTCAATAAAGTTTGTGGTATAAGCATATTTCAAGTACAACCATAAATAAAGTATTAAGAACCCCGTTTTCCATTTTTGTAGTAGATATATTTAAAAAATATATATATAGCATTACCTCATAAATGATAGTATGTAGCCCTATTTCAACATTTTAATCTCAAATATTTTCCAAATTTATTTTTATACTTCTACAATCGCTCTCTATTCAGATACCAATTTTGATTGAAATCTACTCTTCCTCCGTTTTTTTTTTTTATTTTTGATGCGACTTTCGAAGTTTTCCAATTGTGAGTATACAAAAGAAAAAAAATTCGAAATCGCATCATATAAATTATTTAGTAGACCCCCAATATCGAAAGTCGCTAAAGGCGTCTTAATGTTTTTACTATAAATTTTTTTAAGATGCTAAATTTGAGGTTTTGCAAAAAAAAAAACCTTTCTTAATATGAATCATTTCATACAAAACATACAAAACATGTAACCAGTAGTTTTGTTTTTTATGGAAAACAGGATAAAAAAACGTAAATAAAGAATTAATAATTTTTTCCACATACTACACGTATTAAGAGTCATTTGAGCAATTCTAGCCAAATCGTTAGTCCACATCATGACACCCATTCGAGTTGCGGGCTCGTATTTTTTGTAATGTCCTGAAGCTATTTTATCTCGAATTAAATTATGCTTAACTAGAATATTTTCTATCTGTTCTTTAGAAAGTTTTATAGTTGTACCAGATAATTTATTTTTGCATGTTTCATCAATATTCTAAAAGAAAAATAAATATTTTAGTTTTTTATTTAAATTATAATGCATCTGTGCTACCAACCCAATGGTGTAAACATGCAATGTGATCTACACCAGGTGGACATAAATGCGCATTGTCTGCACACAAAGTTTTACCTTCTTCATGTATGTCAGTATTACAAACTTTTATTAAAATAAAAATATAAGAAATTTTTTTAATTATTAATAATTGCATACCATCTACAATTTAATATGTTAATTAACAAAAAATTATATATAATACATATATATTTTTAGAAGAATTTTATATTTATTATTATTTACGATTTTGATTAATAAAAATTTTAGGTATATTTCATCAAAAATTATTTTGTGAAATTAAAAAAAATGGCCTTCTCCCTGAAAAAAATTTAAGAATTTAAAATTCTGCATTTCAAATTCCTAATGTATTTTGTTAGTGTAATTTAATGTAAAAAAAAGTTTTCGGTTACTTTTTTTTTCTAATTTTTAAAATATTTTTAAAATATCGATTTTGACGTTTATTTTATTTGCTTTTTTTTTATTTTGACAGAAATGATATTTCAAATTCATAAATTTCAAATACACGCTCTTTGTGTTTGAAACTTTTCTTAAAGGAGGGAAAAACATGCGTGAACGAACATGAAATTTCGTTATTCGCTTACGGGATTTTGTATAAAGATACACGAATACATTTAAAGAACAAAATCGCATGCAGGAAAAATACGCTAATGTAGACACCTAGTTCAGGGACGGCTCGTGACAACAGTAAGTGCCCAGGCACTTATTGGTTTAGGAGCCTATTCGACAGACAAACAAACAAACATTGAGTTTTAATATATAGATTTGATTAAAATGACTACAAATTAGAATTTAAGTTTGGTCAAAAACCAAAAGAATGCAAATCAAAAACATAATTTTTTAGGAAATAACAATTTCCTCTCCTTTTTAAAACAATAACAAATAAATATCAATATTACCTTACTAAGGGCTAATTCCATAACAGAAAACGAAAAAAGCTAAAAATTTTTAATCACTATTTTGATTCATTTAATAGTAATTATGAATCTTAAGTAATCAAAGTTGATTAATCTTAAATTTTTTTTTTAACAATTTCGATTATTTTCAAATTTTAAGCTTTTTAAATTTGATGTACTGGCAACCTCTAACTGGTACTAAAAATATGACGTAACTTCTAAGCAACACAAAACGAAAACATACGGTATAATATTAACCGTTATCTATTTTGACATTTTTTAATTAATAAAGTGGTGAATTAATACTTTTTTTTCAACAACATTATCTTTTACTCTAATATCGAAAATTTTATTTCTTTAATCCTTTCAAAGAGTTTAATTTAACAATAGCTTCATGCTGATATTTTGTTTAATTAGTTCTGATAATTAGAAGTTCTGTGTTTTCAGTTGAACGCTGAAAAATTTACAATTAAATGTAATACACGAAAGTTGATATGCTGTAATACACGAAACTTTATCCGTTGTTTTGATCATTTGTTAATTGAAAAATTGTCCCATCAAAAACATATTTATGGCATATTGTAGGAGAACTGTCTTTTGTTATATAATCAAAAACTCATTTATAAAAAGTTTTAAGACAGAAGAGAAATTTTGTTTTGAAAAAAATATTAGAAATTCGAAGGCTTTTTTTATGCTGTAATACACGAATCATTTGATTGTGTGTTATTTGAAATTTTTTATCAAAGCTAACTTTTTTAACTTCAGTACTTCATTCCACAAAACCTTACTTATTATAATCCATTAAAGGAAATTAAAAAACGATTTGTTTGAACTTTTAATACGAGTTCAAAGCCGTGTATTACCATGTAAATATGCTGTAATACACGATGGAATTAGCCTAAGCAATTTTTTTGTTGCTTTTAATACAACAATATGCAACATAACAAAATGTAATACAACTTTTTTTATTTTCTCTCTTTTTTAAAACACCATAAATAATTTTCAATATTCCCTACTAAGCAATTTTTTTGTTGCTTTTAATTCAACAATATGCAGTAGAACATAATGTAATAGAACTATTTTTATTTCCTCTCTTTTTTAAAACACCGACAAATAAATTTCAATATTCCCTACTAAGCAATTTTTTTGTTGCTTTTAATTCAACAATATGCAATTTTTTTGTTGCTTTTAATTCAACAATATGTAAAGCACAAAAATCAATTGCCTTTTTTACATCACATCAAATTTTCTTTTTTGTTTTGTTTCTTATAAGAAAAATTCTCTCTTTTAAAACAATAACAAATAAAATTCAATATCGCCTATAAGCAAGCAATTATTTTGTTGCTTTTAATGATACACAAAAAGGATTATGAGAAAGCATTTCTTATGTTATTATATTTGCATATGGAAAAAATATATAATAGTTATAATAAAATATAAGCAATGAGGAGGAATAGAAGCACCCAGGCAATGCCTGGGTTGCTTAGTACCACCAGCCGTCCCTGACCTAGTTAGACATGACGAATGTGTGGACACAATATTCGTGTAAAAAAGTGATTATTCGTCATCCCTAAACGAACATGAATATTTCCGCTACATGAGCGGAAATGTTCGCCATGTATAAGGAGTAAACACAATTGGGGCGACAACGACGGCGACAACGACAACGACAGCGATATCACTCGAGTGAACACAATTACGGCGACGGCGATGAAATAAATATACAGGAAAAAAGTAAACAAGTAGAAAAATAAATAAAAAAATATATGGTTGTCGTTGCCGCCTGGCGACAAAATAGAAAAATTTCTAATTTGTCGCCAGGCGACAATGTCGTTTGTCGCCAGTCGTCTCAATTGTGTTCATTTTCATACAAATATATGGTTTCTATTTTTTTTTTATAGTCGCTATCGCTGTCGTTGTCGTTGTTGCCCCAATTGTGTTTAGTACTTTATGAATATTTATAAAAATTTGGGGTTTTTCACGGGTTTAATAACATAGTTATTTATAATTTTAAGATTGAATTTCAAAAAAAAAATTTTTTTATTAATTTTTGCGTATTTTTTTTATTTAATGCGATTTTAAAATTAAAATCAATTAAAAGTAATTCTAGTGTCCAATTTCAAGATTGTCAATTTTACGGACTACTTTTCTGTAATTTAAAATTTAAAATCGTATTTAAAAAAAATTGATAGGTACCCTAAAATCGATAAGATAATATTTTTTTTTAATAATTAAAATTTAAAATAATACTGGTGTCCAATTCCGAAAACGTCAATTTTTACAACTATTTTTCTGTAAATTAAATTTAAATTGTATTAAATAAAAAATTGCCCCGATAGTTCCTTTAATAAGTCAAAAAGCAGATGATCTCCGCCATACCTACAAAAATCAAAAACTTTCTTTAACACATACGTACTACTAATTACCAATTAATAACTTATTACTAATTAATTAGTAATTATAATTATGTACTTATTCTGTACACTATTCCCTACCTCATTCTGTTGTGGTACAAAGATACCATCCACTATCTCTTTTTTTGGACCTTCTTAAGCTTTACTATATCAGTTTTTTTTTATATTAAAAAATTGTATGCCAGAAAAAAATATGCAGCCGCAGCAATTTGAAAATGTTTTTTATTAACCATAATTAATTTAATATTGATTTTTTTTTTTTTTTTTTGAATTTAATATTTGAGATGTTTGATAATTGGGCAACTAATATTTTTTCACATCAAATTTCATTCACGAATATTCTAAATGAAAGTTTATGTGTGGACGGCACTTTCATACACGAATATTCACACATGAAATTTCATCAACGAACAAAAAGTTCGCTCACGCATATGTTGGCAAATGAGTCAAGTAAAAAAATAGTACTTTTTAAAAAAAAATCTGGAATAAAGAGAACATTCGGGTGAAAAAAAAAGAGATGAAAAAGAGACAAAGAAATATAATTTAGTATTTAATCAGTTTTTTTTTTATACATTAATAAAATACTTTAGTGATGCACATAAAAAATGAAGTAATTCATTTTCGCCTGTACAAAGCTTAATTCAAAAAGTTTTGAAAAAGTTTCAAACTTTAATTATTTATTGCGAAATTTCATGGAAATTATACATTGTATTATTATTACATACATTTAACAAAATTAAATTTATTAAACAAAAAATAATTCAATAAAATTTCTCTGAGTTAGTAACGTTACATAACTCATAAACCAATTCATTTTAACTTGTTTACTTGTACAAAGCTAAATTTCAAAAATTTTGAACTTTAATTATTTATTACGAAATTTTATAGAAATTATATATTAATTTATAAATCCTATAGACATATTAAAAAAATCAATTTACTAAACAAAAATAATTGAACGAAATCATATTTGCCTGAGCTAGAAACTGTGTTTAAGAATTTTTTGTCATTTTTTATTAGGCAGTAATGGTAGATTACAACACATGTTAACAAAATTTGTTAATGCAACGAGTTGTATATACACAAAAACACATAGACACGAGTCAATACTTATATCACGAGACCGTCAGGTCGATTGATATAATATTGACAAGTGTCTATGTGTTTTTGTGTATATACACAACGAGCTGTATAACAAATTTTAGTAGACCTTCATTTGTTCATAATTTTTTCTTCGTAAAACATTTGTTCGTAAACATTTGTTCGTAAAACATTTATTTGTTCGTAAAAACATTTGTTCGTAAAACATTTGTTCGCAAAAATATTTGTTTTACGAACAAAAGTTTTACGAACAAATGTTTTACGAACAAATGTTTTACGAACAAATGATTTTACGAACAAATGTTTTACGAACAAATGTTTTACGAAGAAATGTTTTACGAAGAAATGTTTTTACGAAAAAACGTTTTACGAACAAATGTTTACTAACAAATGATTTACGAAGAAAAGATTACGAACAAATGAGGGTAAATCCAAATTTTATTAACATGTTTTGTATGTATACTGTTTTAATGTGCATGTGAGATGTAGTTGCAATCAATACATTTGCAATGCAAAAAATAAACAAAAGTTCAAAATGAAGAAAGTAATTAAAATTTACTTAATAAGGAGAATGTAAATAAAATTTACTTAATTAAATAATTACATGTGTATTGAGGAATGTAATATACCATTTTGTAAAGGACAAGTTGCCATTATAGGCAACTTGCCTTTATAAATGAAAGATGTTATTTTAGTTTCTAGTTTGCTTTATTTTAACTTAACTCTATGAATGTTCTTATATGACTAACTCTTATCAAAACTATTACCTATGCTTATTACTTGAGCTTAAGACTAATACCAGAGTAAACATATTTCTATAGTAGAGTAACAAGGAATAACGAAAATTTTTATGCAAAAAAAAAAAATTCACCTCCCTCTTACAAGGTGCCTTTCTGATTCCTTTTACTTAATTTTTTTTCACAGGTTTTTTCAAAATCCAAAATTAAGTACTTTTTTAAGAACAAAGTGAGTTCATTTCGTTTTATTTTCGACTTAAAACTATTTTCTTATTTTTAAAATTTTTGAAAACCGTAAAATTACTTATATTTTACAATTTTTTTAATTTTTTGTAAAGACAAAAAATTATCATAGTCACCTGGTTCTTTTATAAAATAAATGCATTGTTTACATTTATTTGGCCTTAAGCGCGTCATAGTTTCCCTTAAATACTCAATACTAATAAATAAAAATCATATGATTTTTGTTTTGCTTTAATTTTTCGATTTTAAGGATGTGAGAATTTTTTTTAAAGCTTAAAGCTAATTTGAATTTCAACTGCTAGTGATTTAAATGTGAGAAATTAAAATAATAATTTAAATTAACTTTTACCAATTTTTTAGTTCTCAATTTGATGAATTTTAAACAGTTTGAAAAATGTAAATTAACAGTTCCTCCTAAAAACTTTCTTAATTATATTAAAATATTACAGGATAAGTTTGCTGAAAATTTCGATTTACATGTAACAGAAAATAATTTAGTAAGTAAATTAGCTTCCCTTCTTACAAACGTTGAATGTAATTTCAAATGTTGTGAAAATTTCAATAAAATTTATTTAATTCATTTTTTCATACGTGTGCGCACATATTTCATTTTAAATTTTTTTAATAAAATTGTAAAAATTAGAAAAAATAGAAATAAAATGTTGTCTGTGATGAGTTTATAAAATTAAAAGTCTTGTTTTATTTCGTAACTTTTAAAAAAACAACCATCTCATCCCTGATCATTTTTATTCAACACAATGATAGATTTTGAGTAAAGAAAAACATAGATTTTTTGGCGGGACGAAATAAATTTTCTATGGCAGATACTTTACTTTATGAAATAGGTGTACAATGCTAATACTACGATAACATAACGGTAAGTATTTACATCTTATTCTATTGGAAGTATGGAATGCTTCCAATAGAATAAGGGGGCACTACACCTCCTTCCTTTAAAAAGGTAAAATCTATTATTGTATTTAACACTTCATGACAAAACGATAATAGATTTAACTATAGTTATTCTTAACTGTGCAAAATGATTATTCATAACTATTAAAAATTATTATTATTAAAAATTTGATCTAAATTCAAAAATCATCAATATTAAAGAAATAATTATATCAATACTAATTAGGTATTCATTTATGATATAAAATTCAAAATCTTATTAAAATATAAGATATCAAATTTTCTTAAAATATAGGTTAGTTATATGGGGTTAATTATAAAGGGGTACCTCCCTTTTTTTTTAATTCATTTTTATAATATCTTTAAATTAATTTGAATATTTATATTTTATTTTAATATTTTTATTCGTTTCAAGCCTCAATTCATATTTACAATATTATTTTGCTAAACGAAATATTTATATTTTTCCTACGATTACTATTTTACTAAAAAAATTCGAAAAAAAATCAATCTTATTATAAAAAAAAAAAATGTATTATTATTTTCATGTATTACACATATTACACTTTTATTTACTATATTTCCCTGCATTTGTTATAAAACAATCCTAAAATTGTTTCTTATATTCCCTATTAAACAAAAAACAGTGAAACACCATTGTTTCATCAGTGAGCTTTGTTTTTTTCTTCGATGAATTTACTAGTGAATTATGAATGGGCTTGGGCAAAATTTCATTGGTTTCCCCTTCTAATTACTACTACATACAAACATCTATCTCTTTTAACATGAAACAAAACATGATTACATTCATTAGTATTTCACTAGTGTTCACTACCTACCATCACTGGTGATCACTACTTACCATCACTAGTGAACACTACCTACCATCACTAGTGATCACTACCTACCATCACTACTTTTTCACTATTTTCTTCATTGCTTTTCACTACCTACCTTCACTATTTTTTCACTACTTACATTCATTGTATATTCACTGCCTACCTTCAATAGTTTTTCACTACTGTATTCATTGCTTTTTCACTACCTACGTTCATTGTTTTTTCATTACTTACCTTCACTGCACTTTCATTACCTAACTTTTTTGTTAATAAATGAAACATATTTGGTTGATCCTCGAACAAATTTTAAAATTAAAGCATTATAAATGTGGGTGGCCAGATACCTTTATTCATATCGATTCTAACTTTAAAATTTGTTCGAGGACAAACGCTTTGATTTTTAAATGAGTGAAAAAAATTATTATATTGTTTTTTTTTTTGTTCTTAAAATTCCTATTATGGGCTTTTAATACACTTTTTTTAATTTGTGATTCAAAATTATTAACACCCATTTGGGATCCACAAGCATCTGAAAGAAAAATATACCAATTTAAAAATTATTAACATTAGTAATATAAATTGTTACCATATAAAATTGTTTTAAATAAATTCAGGGCATTTAGGCTTCTTTTACCTGCACAACCATTTAAATTGAACTCAATATACACAGAATCTACCGCTATTTTCCGTAGTGCCCTGTCAACACAGCTTTGATCTTCTTAGGTATGTTATCTAGAACAAATAAAAAAATCCATCCGATAAATTTTATTTTTTAGTCATATAAAATATTTTCTTACCTGCGTCTACTATTTAAGTTCATTACTCAAATTCAGAATAATTGCCTCTTATTTTTTTTATATTATTTTAAAATTATATTTTTTTATTTAAATTTTTAAAAATGAACTTTAGTTTCTTCCAACCAAAAAAATTTTTTTAACACGTTTTTTTATTTTTTTGGAATTCGTGTTAAAGTGAGATAACAAAATTGAAGAAAAATATTGCTATCAAAGTGTCTTACTTTTTCAATAAAAATTCACTGATGAATCACCAGTGATTCACTATTGCTCAGTACGTTATAGTAAATAGTAAATACATTCAAGTTTTTTTATATATAAGATGTAAAAAAACCAACACATTCATAATAAAACTAATTTACATGTATTTGTGACCGATGAAACTGGTGAAGAAATTTTAGCAGGGTTTCCTTTTAACATTTTATACATTTTTGACGCTGACATCAAATTACTAAGTGTTAATTTTATTTTCTATAAATCTAATCGTTTTTTATTAACTTTATTAATTTTTTCTCTATTCTCATTATTAATTTTATGGTTTTTACTCTTGACGCTTGAGTCGAGGTATTGTATCTAATATTCCTTCTTATATTTAATATTTTGTTTACTGTTGACGCTCGAGTCAAAGTATTGTTTCAAATATATATTTGTTTTCGTACATTTTCTTATTTTTTTTTTTATTTAATTTCCTCATTGTTTTCTTTCCCTAATTTTCCATATTTTTTTTTTTTCTACTTTATATTTCATTATTAATCAAATTTTGTGATTTAATGATTCTTTTAAGATTATTTTTAAGTTTATAAACGTTGTAAGTCTGGGTTCGATGTTAATTCATTTAAAATAATTTATTAAATTTAAAAAATGTTTAAGATAGTGGCTCCCACTGTAATTTCCTAAGAAAAAGAATCTAGATTTAAATTTCATAACTTTTGTAATAATTATAGGCAACTTTATAACTTTTGTAATATGTGTAATATTATCTAGAAATATAATATATGTAATATAAATAATGTAATTTTGTAATGTCTACATGAAATAACAAATTTGAATTTTTTGTTTTTTAATTTCTTAAATATTTTTGAAATATTTATTGGTTATTGATTTATACCAAAAATAAAGATAATTTCTAAATAAGTAATTTATATTAAGTTAACATTATTTTTTTTTATTTTTATTTCTAAATACGATATTTTGTTTTTTTTTTCTTTATTAAGAAAAAACTTATTTTTAAAAAAAAAATTCATTTATGTTTATGTTATTTGGTACTGCTGCTGCTGCTGTTGTTGACTATTTGTTCTACGTTGTTGTCTTCATTTTTTTCAATAATTTTTATATTTTTGTTTTGAAATTATTTTTTTTTTAACTTTATTAATTTTTTTTTTTTTTTTTTTTTTTAAGTTCGAAAATAACTCCATGTTAGATTCGCTTTTTGTAATATGTACTATCAGAAATTTTTGTTTTCAAATATGTAAATATAATTCGATTCGACTGTCTCTTCTTTTTTTTTTTTTTCATTGTTTTATATTTCATAGTGTTTTTTTTTTCTCTTTGTTAAAAAAAATGTTCGTATAGTTTTTTTTTTTCTCTCATTTGTATGTATTTTCTCGGTCTTTTTTTTTATATATATTTTTTCAACAAATTTTTTTTGTAATTATTTTTTTTCCATGCGGTTTGCGGTTAAATTTTAGGTTATTGTTTGTGTACCGATTTCAAAATTTAATGATGATTTTTTTTTTTTTTTTTCAATTTAGGCACATTCCTATTTTTTTTGTTGAGTAAATTGAAATTTTAATAATTTTTTTTCAATTATATTTTTTTTCACTACCATTTTTCATCATTTAGGTAAGTAAAAAACAATTTTATTTAATGTTTTTTTTTTTTTTTTTTTTAATTAAAATTTTTTTTCTCTTAAATTTAGGTAAGTTTAATATTTGTTTTTCAAATTTAATTTTATTTTCAGCTTCTTAATTATTTTTTCGTTGCCTCGAGGCAATCTGTCACGGTCGCCATGTAAAGGACAAGTTTCCATTGTAGGCAACTTGCCTTTATAAATGAAAGATGTTATTTTAGTTTCTAGTTTGCTTTATTTTAACTTAACTCTATGAATGTTCTTATATGACTTTCGTCGCACGACTAATTGGTTTGATGATGATGATTATATTTTTCTAATAAAAACGCTCCTTTTCGTTAATATAATATAAATGTTGATTTTATTCCTAAAATTTTTGAATTAAATATTTAATTTAACGATATAAACTTCAAAATTAAAATTGGAAATTTCTTACCCTTGATGTCCCAAGCAAATGATCTAATTGTCCTCTATCTAATTTTTCCTTTCTAATTGTCGTTCCTTAAATTTCTTGGTTCTTTCTCTGACTAATTTTCACACTTTTAAATTTCAATTAATTTAAATATAAATCAAAAGCTACTTATTCTTTTTCCTATTTCTTGTTTCTTTAACAAACTCACATTCTTTTTCTATCTTTTCTCCTTTTCTAACATTTTAAAGATCAACTGACATCGTTTGCTTGGTCAACAAGGTCACAAATAAAAACTAGGTAAAACAAATTCTTGATTGATAATTGTTGGCTGATGACATAGACAACATGCCCCCGACCGTGTGAATACGTGGGTCTACATAGGATGAACACCTGCCACACTTCCGGACGGCGCTAGTTCCAGCACAATAAGTCGTCCTACTGATCTGCTCTTCTTTATTTTCCCATCTGGTAATTGGACATCAACAACTCTCACTTCCTTATCGTTGCCATAGTACAATTTAACAACTTTACCTTTACGCCACATTACTCTTGGCTCCTGGGGTTCGAAAATTAATACCACATCGTTTAACATAATTTGCTTTCTGGTTTGCAGCCACTTTTCTCTTCTAGAAATCTCAGTTAGATATTCTTTGATCCATCGATTCATATACTTTTGGGCAAGAAATTCGGCTCTTCGATACAATCTTCTACTGTAGGCATCAGATTCGGAAAAAACCCCCGATGGTAACGCTCGAACAGCTGCTTCATCGCCAAATATAACTGAATTAGGTGTCAATGGCAGTGCTTCATCTGGTCTTGATGGGACGTGGGTTAATGGCCGCCTATTCATCATGAAAGCTACCTCTTTGAGAGCAGTTTCCAATACCTCTTCTTTGGGAACCTCGTTGTTCAAAGTAAACTCCACACATTTCTTAATGGATCCGATCAATCTTTCCCAGGCTCCTCCAAACCAAGGTGAGTACGCTGGCTGGAAGTGCCAGTCTACCTTCAGCTGTTTAGCAACCTCTTCTCCCAGTTGTTTCTTCAGTACTTGCATGTCCTTCATTAATAAATTATAAGCTCCCACAAAATTTTTCCCATTATCCGAATAAAAATGATTAACCTGTCCTCGAACAGCTATAAAATTTCTTATAAAAAGCAGACACCCATCAGTGGACAAATCTTTGCATAATTCTATATGAACAGCTCTGTACGTTAAACATGTAAAAATAAGTCCATATCTTTTTACTGTTCCTCTACCAAACTTGACCGAATAGGAACCGAAAGCATCTACTCCAGTATGCGAAAATGGCTTACAACCGAAATCCAATCTACAATCTGTTAAATTACCTATTTTAGGAAAATATGGAACTGCTTTTGCTAACCTACAAATTTGACAACTAGTCCTCACTCTTTTAACAGCCTTTCGAATGTTTATTATCCACACTACTTGTCTTAAATCACTTATTATCGTATCTTCATGTCTATGATAATTCTTCTCGTGGAAACTCTGAACAAATAAATCTACTAAGCGATGTTTATTAGGTAAGATTATTGGATTTCTCTGTTGATATGAAAATATTGAAGATTGGATTCTTGAACACATTCTAATTAAACCTCTTTCGTCGACGAACGGTGAACAATCCCTAAGCTGCCCTGCTGTCAATCTTTTAACTTGTGATCCCTTTGCCTCTTCAGCTCGAGTTAGTTCTTCTAGCACATCTGGAAAACATTCTGATTGAATTTTCTTAAACAACATTAATTGGGCTTCCGAAAACTCAGTGGCACCTATATATACTTGTAACGCTTGCCTTTTCTTCATTCGTAGAACATAAGCTACCACTCGAACAAATGAATCCCAATTTGCCTGACATTTGCCGCTGACTTTATCCAAAACCTCAAAATCTCTATCAGCCTGTTGATGTAACTGTACAGATACCTTTACTTCATCCTTAATATTTGCGTTGGCTGCAATCTCGTTTCCCTTCTTGATAGGCCATTCGTCTGGTGGTAATTCTAAAAATCTTGGACCTCTTATCCAACGTGAGACAATGGGTACGGATTTATAAACCTTGCATCTAGTGGCATTATCTGCAACATTTTGACTCGTGTTAATGTAATACCAATCATTTTGAGAGGTTGATTCTAAATTTTCTCCTATACGAGCAGCAACGAATGCTTTAAATTTAAAATCTCTAGAATTTATCCAACATAAAACAGTTCTTGAATCGGATAACATTTTTATTTCTTGTTTTGGAAACGTATGTATCTTTTTAATAGTAGATAATAAACGAGCTCCAAGCAGAGCCGCTTGAAGCTCTAGCTGTGGAATTGTTAATCTTTTGATTGGAGCTACTCTAGATTTGCCCATAACATGAGAAACATAAATTTTCTTTTCATCTTTGCTGGAAAATCTTAAATATGCTGTTGCGGCAAAAGCCGCCTCGGAAGCATCAACGAAAATTATTAGCTGTGTTCTGGAAGTGTGTGGATCTATTGGTGCATAAAGTCTGGAAATCTTCACCTCTTCAATTAATCTAATTTCCCTTAAAAATTGCTTCCAATCATCTTGAACCGAAATATCTATGGGTTGATCCCATTCTATGCCGCTTTTCCAAATCTCTTGCAAAATAAATTTACCTCGAATAACGAAATTTGCAATTAAACCTAAAGGGTCATAAATCTTCATGATAAATTTTAAAACCTCTCTTTTAGTAGGAACTCTTCCATTAATCATGGCCTCTATATCTCCTCTATCTAATCATGGCCTCTATATCTCCTCTATCTATATCTCCTCTATAAACTCATCAGATTCAGTGTTCTAATACATACCAAGAACCTTGGACACGTTTTCCTCCTCCTTATTCAAATCAATGCTAATTGTACTCTCCTTAATATTAGCTTTTGGTAATGACTTTATTAACTCCTTTGAATTTGATTGAAAACTCACCAAATCAAAATTACACGATTTACAAATTTCAATTAGATTGTTACACACCTCAATCGCTTCCTCAACGGTCGGCTCACTTCCGAATACATCGTCTACATATGTATTATCTATTAAACTTCTCACCGCTTGAGGGAATTTATCGTTAAATTTCATTGCATGATGGTTTTTAACAAATTGTGCACAAGTTAACAAATTGTGCACATGTCGGTCCGAACATCATAACTTGCATAATATATTCCTTGGGTCTAACATCTTGATCCCCATTTCTCCACAAAAATCGTTGGCATTGTTGATCCTCATCCTTAATTTTAATCTGGTGGAACATCTGTTTAACATCAGCATTAAAAGCAATCTTTTGTTCGCGTAATCTGCATAAACTTTGAATCAATGATGCCAAATTGTCTGGCCCCTTCAATAAGCAGCTATTTAACGATATCCCATTTATGGTGGCAGCTACATCGCATACATCTCTTGGCTGTGGTGGCCTCTTATTGGGATTGACGACAACGAATCTTGGACAGTACCAAACTCTTTTCCATTCTGCTTTTAAATCTATTTCTGTTGCTTCTCTTATGTATCCTTTCTTAATCTGTTCTTGTATTAGATTATTTTTCCATTCTAAGAAACCTTTTCTTAATAGTGACTTCTCTTCATTTATTAATTCCTCTTGGCCATGTCTTTACTGTTTGGTAACTGGATATTGTCCGCTTTCCACAATAGCCCCATTTCATATCTTTGATCTGTACCATATTTAATAGTATTTTCCATAATGTCAATTGCTCGTTATTCTTCTTTACCTATAAATTTTTTTCTGTTATCAATCACACCAAAATTTTCTGTTGAGAAATAATTTTTAACTACTTGATGCAATTCATCATCGTGCTTGGTGGCTTGGTGATATGATACTCTAATCGATTGATGAAATCTAACTACACCGGCTTCTAAATTATACGATGGGGTCGATAATCCATAAACTAACCAACCGAATCTTGATTTACTGGCTATAGGAGAGACATAAATTTGGCATGAGGTAAATCAATTAGTAATTTTGGCTACACATCATCTAAATTATGAAGCTTTAATCCACGTAAATGAGGGTAACGTCTTGTCATGTCTTCAACATTAAAACTTTGCTTAGCTAAACCTAGATTTTTAACTGAATATACATTTTCAAATATTACTGGGTTTCCTCCCTTTACCGCTGATACCATAATTGAAGCGCAACATGAATCTTCTTTTCTCTGAATTCCCTTTGTCCACTGCAACTTCAGAACCTCTGAACTTCAGAACCCTGAATCTTCAGTTCATCAAGCAGCTCTTGATCTATCATTGTTATACCGGAGCCATCATCGAATAAAGCATAAGTTTCAATCCATATCCTTCGGTTACTTCCAAATATTCTTACAGGTGTAATGTGAAAGAAAATACTTTTTATTTATTTTTAACTAAACTTGTTTTATTGATTGACAAAATATTAATAATCATTTTACATAAAATTGGTCAATATTTATAATCGATTTTTATGGTAAGTATTGATTAGTAGTGAAAGTGTTTTATGGTAATTAGTGTAAGTATTTTATAATACGTATTTAGAATTTAGAGAGTAATAAGAAAGTATTTGTGAGCACATATGACATGTGTGCATTTCTTAACGTGCTAGGTGGTCACGTTGATAAAAGAAACAAAATATGTTTAGATAAACATATTTTGTTATAAATTAAATTTGAAGAGCAATTTTTATTGCAAACAGATTTGGACAAAAATATTAAAGAATTCCAAAGAATTCAAAATCATGTGCAAGATAAGGGTAAGTATAATAAATAAGTATAGTGTACCAAAAGGGTACAACACCTTCCCCCTGAAAAAGAATGTCCTTGGGGACATTCCCTAGGGTTATTTAAAAATTGCGATGTTTGGAAAAAGGATTTGAATCAATACGGTTAGTAATACAATGTTTACTTAAAAATATTTTATGTGTTAAAAAAAATTTTTTTTTTTATTTTTATATTTTGTATTTTACAATTTTTTTTTCGTTTTTTTTTCGATATTATTATATCAATTTATTATTTAATAGTATATATAATATTTATTTTAAAAAAAATATAATTCTTATTGAAGTTACTTTTGTTTATAAATCTTAGATTATAATAAAATATTAAGTGGTAATTTTCAAGGATAATGATCCTTTTTCTAAATGAAAATTATAAGAGCGTTTTCTTATGTCTAGAATTTTATAAAAATTTTCTTAATCGTAATTGTACATTTTTCGAATTTGTACTTTTTGTTAATGTATAAAGCATAAGTAATTATTTCGTATTATAGTAAAAAATTTTAATTTGTTTGTAAATTTATAAATTTATTATTTGTAAAGTAATATAATATTTTAATTAATTAATTAAGTTTTATATACATGAATCGATTCATTAAAAATAAAAAAATATTATGATTAAAAATATATTTAAGTACATTAAAAAAAATTTTAATTTTTGTGACTAAAAAGAACGTTTATTATTATTAGCATTCTACATATTTTTGTAGTCTATTTTTGTGAACAATTTGTTCTATATTTTTGTCGTTTTTTATTGTGCAATTTGTATCCTTAATATTCGTAATTTCAAAAGGTCCTTTAAACCTTGAATCTAATTTATGAGAACTATCTGTTATATCCAATAAGACTTTATCATTTATTTTTAGTGGTATTGGGTTTATTTTCTGATCATGCAGCTGCTTTGAATTTATTTTTGATTTTTCTACCAGTTTTTGGGCTCTATCTTGTGAAACTTGTAACCTATACTTTATTTCTTTCTGATATGAATCTAAATTGTATAACGGATCTATTTTATTTGAGTTAAGTATATCTAAAGTTGGGGGGCTTTTAGCGAAGATTAATTCAAAAGGGCAGTAATTGTGAATGGAAGATGGGGTCGTATTGAAGCAGTATGTAAAAAATTTAATATATTCATCCCAATCCGTTTTGTTCGTATTTATGAACGATCTTAAGTATTCGTTTAAAGTTCTATGACTCCTTTCGATTGTTCCCAGAGTTTGGTGGTGATACGCGGTGGACATTTTATGCTCTATATTAAGTAGGGATAATAGTTCCTTCATCAATTCATTTTTGTATTCAGTTCCCAAGTCTGTTCTGATTTCTTTCATGGGACCGTATATAAGGATAAAATTTTCGAAAATGGCCTGTGCTACCGTTCGAGCACTTTTATTAGGTATCGGTATTGATACAAGATATTTAGTCAAGTCGCAGATAATTGTTACTGCGTATTCATTGTTGTGTAAAGATTTTGGTAGGGGACCTATTGTGTCGATAATGACAATGTCGAAAGCTTTCTGTGGAGTTGGTGTTATTGTCATTTCTTCTTTATGTTTAGGTCTAACTTTATTTAATTGGCATTTCTTGCAATGCTTAATATATTTAGAAACATCATTTGTCATGTGTTTCCAGTGAAATTTCTGTCTTATTTTATTTAAAGTTCGAGAGGTACCGGTATGTCCTCCTATAATAGGGTCATCATGATATTTTTTTAATATTTCAATTTTTTCATCTTTATTTAAAATTTTTTTCAATTTTGGCGTTAACGCAATTGTTACATTTTTTAATATTCTGTCCGCAGTGTTTTTAAAATCATTAATCGATACTAAATCGAAAATGTTATCATTCATTGATAATTGTAAATTATTTATTTTAAAATTGTTGGCCTCTTTTTCTAGCCTTAACATGAGCTGATCTAAATCGAGCTTGCTATTAACAATGTATTTAGGTGCACAAAATGTAAATATATTATTTTTGTATGTAAAACATGGTTTAGACTCATCTAAACTCACTATAATGCGGATTAATTTTCTAACTTCTTTTCTGTTAGTACATTCAAAACATTTAGGTATTTCAATATTTAAAGGGATTTTTAAGTCATTGTTTGGGTTTGTGTTTTTGTCTTTTTCTGTTTCAGATCGTGTTGTTACTTTGTGGATGTGGAAATTTTGAATTGATTTGATTTCATCAAAATCTATTCGTGATAGAGCATCAGCTCCATTATTATCTTTTCCTTTTATGTATTCCACGGTAAAATCGAATTCTTCAAGATCTAGTCGCATTCGTGTTAGTTTTGAGGAGGGGTTTTTCATAGAAAAAAGGTAAGAAAGGGGTCTATGGTCTGTCTTAACTAAAAATTTTTTCCCATATACATATGGTTTAAAAAAATTAATTGCCCAATGAATTGCAGTAAGTTCCTGCTCAATGACCGATTTGTTTTGTTCACCTTTAGTGAAAGTTCGGGAGGCAAATGCGATGGGTAATTGAAGATTATTTACCTCTTGACTTAATATCGCACCACAGGAAATTTTACTAGCATCAGTTGTAATGCAAAAAGATTTTTCAAAATCGGGGTATTGTAAAATTGGAGGTTTAAGTAAGGTATTTTTTAAATACTGGAAAGATTTTTCACATAAGTCTGACCATACAAATTGAACATTTTTCCTCGTTAAGCGAGTTAAATGATAAGAATATTCAGCGAATTTTGGAATGAAGCGCCTATAATAGTTAACAAAGGCTACAAATCGTCTGGCTGAATCAGCGTCATGTGGTCTTGGATAGTTAAAAATTTTGTCAAATTTAGTGTCGTCAGGTAAGATTCCTTTGTCAGTACATTTGTGTCCGAGGAACGTTACGTCGTGTTGAAAGAATCGACATTTGTCTGGGTGTAGTTTAAGGTTTACATTTCGACATATTTGGAAAACTTCTTCTAAGTTAGATAACATATGCTTCTCTGAGCATCCTATTATAATAAGATCATCCATGTAAAGGAAAGCTTTGGACGGCGTTAAGCCTGAGAAAGCCATGGACATCATTCGTTGGAAAGAATTGGGGGCTATTTTAAGACCAAAAGGTAGTCGTTTGAAACGAAAAGAACCATGTTCGGTTGAAAATGAAGTAATATCTCGAGAATTGGGGTCTAGTTCTACTTGTAGAAATCCTTGAGTGAGATCTAAGCTCGAAAAGTATTTTGCTCTGCCTAATTGATCTAGAATGTCATCAATTCTGGGCAATGGATATTTATCGGCTATCAACTTTTTGTTGACTTGCCGGAAGTCTATCACAAGTCTCCAGCGCTTTTCTTTGCTGCCTGGTAGTGATTTTTTGGGTACTAATAGCACTGGGCTATTATATTCTGAAGCTGAAGGTTCTATGAGATCATGTTCAAGAAGTTTATTTACTTCTTTACTAATGATTTCTTTATGAAAATGGGGGACGCGATAATTTTTTATATAGACTGGGGTCTCATCTTTAAGTCGAAGTTTTTGTTGGTAAAAATTGTTGAATGAGATTTTTTCAGTTTCAGGGGCAAAAATGTCAATGTAATTGCTACATAGTTTATGTAATTTGTCTTTAACAAATAATGGGAAATTTTTGGATAATTTATTAAGAACGTCTGGTGTTTTTATATTTTCTGAAGTTTGTGGGTTATATATTTCATAATCAGATAGTTTTTCTGTTTTTATAATGGGGTTGGTAAGGTAAATATTTACCTCGTTTGTGTTTAGGAAGTTTATGTAAGTTGAATTTCTTGAAACTATTGTATTTTGTAAGAATACTCCAGGGGCTATTTCTTGATTGGGTATAAATAAGTCGGTTTCGTTATGTTTTAAATTTGAAAGGATAATTTTGCGGAGAATTTCTGATCTTGCAGGTAATGCTATGAGGTTTGGGCTTGGATAATCAATTAATTCAAAGGCTAGGTCCTCATGATAATCATCAGGACGTAGTATAAGTCTATCTATATTTTTATTGTAGTCTATCAGACAATTATATTTTTTTAAGAAATCACTTCCTAATATACCGTCAGCTGGGATTGGAAAATCTTTGTCTACTACCTCAAATTGATGTGCAATAAGGATGTGGTAATCGTCACCTTTGCAGATGAAATCAGTTTTAACCCTTCCTAAGGTATTTATGGTTTCCGTACCTATGCCGTTAATTTTGGAAATTATGGTTGTATTAATATTTACTTTATTTTTAAGTTTATCCTGTTTTATGATAGAAATATCGGCTCCTGTATCAACTAAGTAAGTTTTAAAACCGTCTGTGATATCTGTTTGTAATTTAATATATTTAGTTAAATTTAAATGAAAAATATGATTTGGATTTATTGGTGTTCTTGGTCCCTCATTAGTTGTTCCTGGGGACCGTCGTCGTTTCCCTGATCGTTATTATTCGCGTTTATGTTCCTAATGTTTCTATTAAAATAATTTCGTTGTTGTTGGTTATTATTGTTGTTGTTAGGATTACGATTATTATTATTGTTGTAATTACGATTATTATTATTATTGTTATTAGGGTAACGGTTATTATTGTAATTATTGTTGTTATTGTAGTTATTGTTGTTATTGTAGTTATTGGGGTTGTTGTTATTTCTAACAAAATTGTTATTTCTATTGTTAAAATTTCTATTGTTGTTGAAATTATTATTATTGTTATATCTGTTATTGTAATTGTTTCTGTTATTGTAATTGTTAAATTGTCTGTTCTGTCTGGGATTATTGTTGTTGTTATTACGTGAGACAAACATTATTGACTTTTCAGTCGAACTTTTCGTACTGGAACTTATAAATTTTTCAGTAAGGGCGTTTAGAGTTTGGAATGAACCGCATTCCATTGTGTATTTAATTTTGTCACACGTTGTATTTTCGGTATAGGCTTGTATTGCTGTTCTTAATGCTAGATCCGTAGCGTTTTCTGAAGGAATACCCTCAGTTATATACGCGTTTTCGAGTTGTTTTGTTAAACTTTCTATTTCGTTCGCGAATACGTTCGCTGCTTTAGAATTTTGCTTTGTGTTTAAAAGTTTGGCTGATAAAACTTTTGACGAGTCCGTTTTTACTTTTGCTCTAAGGGTCGCTATAATATTTTCGACTGTATTTTCGTTTGTAATTAAATTACGTGCTGTTCCCTCAAGTTTAGTTTTGATAACTGCTATGAGTCTATTTAAATGTTCACCTGTGTCAAGATTTGCTAATTCAATTCCGTCGATGAAAGCTCTCAAGTTTTCTTGCTTTCCATCGAATTTCGGAATAACTTTGGCCGCTAGGGCACTGAATTCAGGACCTTCAAGTGGCATTGTGAGGTTATATTCAGGTGGGTTATTTTCAGGTGGGGTATTATTTTCAGATGGGGTATTATTTTCAGGTAGGGTATTATTTTCAGGTAAGGTATTATTTTCAGGTAGGGTATTATTTTCAGGTGGGGTATTATTTTCAGGTGGGGTATTATTTCGCTTTGTTTGTTCAGAATCAAAATCTGAGTTTTGATCGCTATTGTCTACAGTACAACCGTTTTCTGTTTTTATTATGTTTTCGTTGTCTGTAAGATCAATCACTATATTTTTATTGTCTGTACTTAAATTTGAATTTGAATCTGAAGATTCACTAATTTGAGGTGGAGGAGTCGGTATTGGGGTTATTGACTGTTCGTCTTCACTGTCTGCTATACTTTCGTCCACTTTGTCTATATCTATTATAAGTATAGATTGAAACGATTTTAAAGTTCTATTGAATGGTAATTTTAGGAGACGGAAGGCTTTTAATATTCTTTTATTTAATTTTTCGTAAAACGTTATTGTTTCTATTTTATTCGGAAATTCTATGTCGTATTTTTTTAGAATGGGTATTATACTATTATATTCCCGAATTAACGTTTCTAAGTGATATCTACGCGTTATTATTGACGTGGGTGGGTTTTTGATATTAACGCACTTTAAACTTCGATCAAATGCTTCCTTGTGTGGTTTTATAAGATTTTTATACGTTAAGGGGAATGACATTTGATTTATAGGCTTTAAAGGTGAGTAAGGTCATTTCAAATTAGAGTAGGTCCGAGAAAAATTTAAAATTTCGAATAAATTATATGCAATATGAAAATATGTAATAAAAATTTTCCTTAAGAAATTATTACTTTTATTTATTTTTTTTTTTTTTAATAGGCATTTAATATTTTTAATTTTAAAAGGCACTTAATATTTCTAATTTTATGAAATATTAAGTGATTATTGTCTGTGATATATATATCAATATATGTTGCACGTTTATCAGATATTTAATATAAGTTTTCTTCGTGTTATATTTTTATTGCACGCTTATAGCATATTCACTGATACTTATCCTATGTGAGGAAAAAAAAAGTTCAGTTTTATATAGGTCAATGATATTTTTCGTATAGTAATGCACAAACAAATATTTTTGTGTGCATACAAAATTATATTCTCTTTTTTTTTTTTGTAAATTTTCTTAATGCACTTTATATGCATATAAAATTGTATTCTTTATTTTTGTATATATATTTTTTTTGTTTTTCAGGTATATATGAAATAAATGTTCTTTTTTTTTTTTATTTTTCGTAGGTATGTTGTATGAGGTAAGTATAAAAATATGCTTTTTTTTTCTTTTTCTTCTTTTTCTTTAGGTAAATATAAAACTTTAAATATTTTTAATTGAGATCACTATTGATCATTTTATTTATTTTAGTTTAGGTTTTACAATTTGTATAGAATAAAATAATATTTGTTTTATTTATAATTTTTCGCTCTTTTTGAATATTTTATTATTTAATTAATAATCAAGTTACGATATTTCGTGTTTATTTAAGATTTGTTCAAATTAGTTTTCAGATCGTTCTCTATTTAATCTTCTTTCTATAAATTTTGAAACGATTATGGCTCTATTTAGGGAGCTATTATCTAAATCGGGGAATTCATTTTGAATTTCTCTACTCAACTGGGTCATATATAATAGAGTTACGAATCTTTCTAAACTGAGGCGTGTTACTAATGGGTTTAATGGTCGATCTTCTTCGATCATAATTGATAGTAATTCTTCGAACAAAAGTCTTATACGTTGCGCGTAATCTTCTACCGTACCGGTTTGAAATGTACAAGCTAATTCGAGTCCTACTCTATGTCTAGTACGCGGATAAGAATTCATATCGTAAAATATTGTAACTTAATTATTTAAAAAAAAATTTTATTCTTACTTAATACAAAAAAATAAATATGTGTTGATTGATGTTGATGTGGTTGATGTTGTTGATGGTGTTTTTGTTCGATGCCTCTTGATTGTTTGATGCCTCTTGTTTATTACCCTTTGTTTTTACTTTGTACTGCTTGTCTTTTTTTTTTTTTTTTGTGTGTTTGTTGATATAATAAAAATTTTTATTATTGTTATTTTACTATGTTCTTCAATATTTATTTTAGAATAATTTTTAATTATTTATTTATTTTTATTTTTTTTTTTTTTTTTTATAATTTTATATTTATCAATGGTTGATAATAATGATAATCAACCTTTTCTATTATTTTTACTTGTTTATTGTTTTTGTAATTGTTTTTCTTAATTATTTAATATATCATAATTGTTGATATTTATTTATTAAAATTTATTTATTGTTACTTATCATAATAGTTTTTCTTTTAAACATTTTTTTTTTTATTTAGTTCTAGGTATATTTGAAATTGTTTTTTTTTTTTTTTTATCTTTTTATCTCGTTTTATATTTTTATTTAATTTTAAGCCAAATCGACCATACTTTGACCTCTGTTAAAGTATTTTTTTTTTTGTGGCGCCGTGCCAAATTTTATAGAGTTTGTAGACGGCTGCCATAACGATAATCGTTGTTATTACATAAACTAAGATTACTATGTCGGTATCGACCTTCGCGGGTTGAATTATGTCGACTTTATTTACTACCGTTCCAGTATTGGAAGGAGTTTCGACTTTAGATTGGGTTTTACCCATAATAACTTTGTGATCTTTATATAAAAAAAATTGTTTTTATTTCTTTAAATTTATAAAATGGTCTTTTTCATCACTTGTTTGTGATATATATTTTTTTTGTTTTATATTTGTATATATTTTTTTCGTGGGTGCAATGACTGCACTTTTCTTTTCTTTTTTTTTTTTTTCTCGGTGTGATTTTATGTGTACCATATAAAATTCAATATTTTATATTTATTGTCTTTTTAATTCATTTATATTTTATTTATATTTTATTTTTACTTTAGTTTTCTTAAATTTTCGATCTGTTCCGACAGATCTTTTCTATATGCTGGTGAGACACCGGGCATTTCCCGTAACCTGAACAGATTGGCGATTTGCTTACTAATTTTTTTCTTTTTACCCGCTCCTTTCTTTTTCTCGATTATTTTAATCGGCGAGGGTAAGGAGGTTGTACGACTCCTGTACTGGTCGAGAGTAATTATTTTCTTTTCGACTACAAAAACGGGTTTAGGTCCGGCTTGCGGATTATTTTCTATATTTATTATTACCCGAGGGTCTAATTTTTTATCTTTATTCATCTGTCTCAGATGAGTATTTCAACGGAAGAAAAATAATTTTTTTTTTTGTTTATATGTTTTTATTTTCTTATTATTTTATTACGTAGGTAAAAAAAAATTGCAATAAGAATTTTATTTTATTTTAAGAAATTGTTTTTAAGGTTTTTTTTTTTTTTTTTAATAAATTTTTTTTATATAGTAGGAATTGTTTTTAACCTAGAGATTTTTCTCCAAAAGAGAAAACTTATAGTTCTTTGTTAAAAGAACTCTTAGGGGTTGGTCCGACGACTCATCTCCCAAAGGAGACGACTTATAGTTCTCGCAAGAGAACTCTTATGACCAAAAGAAAAAAAAAATAATATATTTTTTTTAAATATTTTTCACTTTTTCTTTTTTTATTATTTTTATTATTATTATTATTATTATTATTTTTTTTTTTTTTTTTATTTTGGCAGGATCGCCATGTAATGTGAAAGAAAATACTTTTTATTTATTTTTAACTAAACTTGTTTTATTGATTGACAAAATATTAATAATCATTTTACATAAAATTGGTCAATATTTATAATCGATTTTTATGGTAAGTATTGATTAGTAGTGAAAGTGTTTTATGGTAATTAGTGTAAGTATTTTATAATACGTATTTAGAATTTAGAGAGTAATAAGAAAGTATTTGTGAGCACATATGACATGTGTGCATTTCTTAACGTGCTAGGTGGTCACGTTGATAAAAGAAACAAAATATGTTTAGATAAACATATTTTGTTATAAATTAAATTTGAAGAGCAATTTTTATTGCAAACAGATTTGGACAAAAATATTAAAGAATTCCAAAGAATTCAAAATCATGTGCAAGATAAGGGTAAGTATAATAAATAAGTATAGTGTACCAAAAGGGTACAACACAGGTGCTTCCTTATACAGTATAGCGTTTCTTTGAAATGATTGTTTCTGGGTATTGTGTTAAATTGATGTTGTGCGGCCCTATTTTCTAAATCAGCATCTGCTTGTGTAGAACAATCGTTAGAAGGAGAATCTCTGTTTCCAAATTGATGTCTATTGTAATCATGTTGTTCGTTACCCGCTTTCTCTCTATGTAATAATCTATGATGAAAACTTTCACAACCTTCCACGTTACATCTGCGTTTTCGAGGGAAATTCTTAAAATCATGTTCTACTTTCAATAAACAACAGCTGCATAGTTTTGTATTAAATACAAATTTCCATCGCTCACCTGGCTTCATTTTAATAAATTCATCGCATCTCTTTAAGGCAGCGGTTTCCAAACTAGGGGGCGCGACCCCCTGGGGGGTCGCAAACTAATTCAGGAGGGGTCGCAAAATTTTTAATATCGCGAAATATTTTAATATACCTAATTTTATAATAACACTTTTAAATTTTGGGTGCATTTATATGATTCAATTCAAATGCACTTGTGGTGTATGTGGCTAAGCAAGTTATTCACTCAGCTACCATTCGGCTGAATACTTAGCGATCAACCTAACCGACTTTCATGTCTGACAATTGTCTTTATTAATCGTTCTCTTTTTCAATGGACATCGTGGCAGAAGGTTGTGTAATTATCTTACAAATTTATAACTCGAAATATTTACTTTAATAATAATTAATAAAATTCTAAATAGAAGAAAAGAAAATCTTTTAATACCAAATCCACAGGTACAGAATATAAAAGTGGCGACGAGCGATTGAGGATTGCGTGGATTTTAGAAGATTTTATTCAAACAAAAAAAAAAAAAAAAAAATATTAAATAATTTTTTTTATAATCAAAATGGATGCCGCTCAGTTAGAAGAATTTCTTAAAAAAATTACAGAAGTTATTTCCACTTCTATTACCGCACCGAGAAATGATAATCTACAAATTAATTTAGACCCTTTTGATGAAAATAAAGAGTCTTGGGAAATTTTCGTGAAAAGATTAGAAAATTTTTTCAGTATGAAGAAACTTACAGAGGCGGATAACATCACATTGGCAACCAAACGTGATTGGCTGATCCATGCGATGGGTACAAAAACATTACAATTGTTATGCAATCTTACGAGTCCAGAGGAACCCAAAGATAAACCTTACAGTGAGCTAATTAAATTAGTAGGAGAACATCTACATCCAAAACCAAGTGTTATTGCACAACAAAATAAATTTTCGAAAAGAGTACAAACGAAAGGTGAATCGATTGCAAATTTCGTAGCTGATTTGAAAAGAATTTGCAAAAATTGTGAATTCAAGTGTTCGGGATGTCAAGCATCTACAGCTTACGTCAACAATTTATTAGTGGAATAAGAAATTCTAATTGGTTAGAAAAATTGATCCAACTTAAAGAGCCTAGAAATTCTTTCGCAGATTGCGTGAAATCAGCTATTGCAATGGAATCAGCTCAAAAAGATTCCAAAGAAATACAAATTTTACAATCTACTACCGGACAATCCCAAAATCAACTAAAAAATTCAAAAATGAGAAACGACAAAAATAAAAATAGAACGTCTAATGCTAGAAATAATAGTCAAAATAATGAGAAGCCGAAATGTTATCGATGTGGTTTCGAAAATCACTTAGCAAATAAATGCAAACATAATGATACAATTTGTTCAAAATGTTCCCGGAAAGGACATCTAGCGAAGGTATGCAGAGATGGGTCTATTAAACCTGGTGTTTTCGGGAAGAAGAATGATAGAGTGGACCAGAAACAATTAGCACAAAATACAGAAAATGAAGAATATAATATTTCAAATTCGAGTTACATGAACAAATTAAGCTACGGGGGGTTACCAGAAGTGTACAGAAAACCTAAAAAGTTCATGCTTGGTGTTAAAATTGAAGGGATTCCTTACGAATTGGAATTTGATACAGGGGCGGCAGTATCGTCAATATCAGAAGCTGATTTTAATAAAATTTTACCCAACAAAATTATTAATCGATCATCATTACCACCATTACGTACATATACAGGAGAATTATTAGAGCCAACAGGATATGCAACAGTGCAGATTGCTTACAAAAACCAAAAAGCTAAGGTAAATATTTACATTTTTCCAGGTAATGTTGGTGCAATTTTCGGAAGGGAATGGTTACAATATTTTGATGTCGAGTTACCAAAAATTAATCTATTACAATGCACACCGATTACGGATACTCAATTACAAGCGATTGTAGAAAATCTTAAAGATACTTACAAAATAGCTTTTTCAAAAGGTATAGGGAAAATTCCCAATTATGAGGCCAATTTATTTTTAAAAGATAATGCGAAACCTTTTACTACAGTGCACGTAAAGTACCATATGCAATAGAAGATCGAGTAAATGCAGAAATTGATAGATTAGAAAAAATAGGAATAATTACAAAAATGGAACATAGTGAATGGGGTACACCTGTCGTACCGATTGTTAAAAAGAATGGTGATATACGGTTATGTGCAGAATACAAAGTTACGCTGAATAAATTATTAAAAGATGACAATTTCCCCATGCCAAATTTTGAAGACATTTTCGCAACAACCACGATGGGAGGAAAAATATTTACAAAATTAGATACTAGGGAAGCTTACTTACATATGCCGATGAATAAGAAAAGTGCAGAGATACAAGCCATTTCAACACAAAAAGGAAATTATCAGGTAAATCGGTTGATGTTTGGAACCAAAGTTGCACCAGCGATATGGCAAAGATACATTTCTCAGTTACTACAGAAAATACCGGGTGTTTGTGTTTTTCTGGATGACATCAAAATACAGGGAGGTACATTTGAAGAACACATACAGCGATTACATGCAGTTTTACAGAAATTACAAACAGCGAACATTCGAATTAATGAAGGGAAAAGCGAATTTTTTAAATCTTCAATAAATTACTTGGGCCATATCATTTCAGACAGAGGTTTAGAGAAAACTACAGAAAAGATTGAGGCGGTAATTAATGCACCTTACCCTACAAATGTTACAGAAGTCAAAAGCTGGTTGGGACTAGTAAATTACTATGGAAAATTTTTCAAAAACTTATCTACCAAATTACGTCCACTATACGATTTATTACGAAAAGAGGTTAAATTTAAATGGACATTAGATTGTGAAAAAGCTTTCAACTTAATTAAAGAAGAAATTACATCAGATGAAGTTTTAATTCCATATGATCCGAAACTTGAATTAATATTGGCAACCGATGCGAGTCCTTACGGTTTAGGAGCTGTCCTATCCCACAAGTTACCGAATGGTGAAGAACGACCAATTGCATACGCGTCTCGTTCGCTTACATCGGCTGAAAAAAATTATAGTCAAATTGATAAAGAAGCAACCGGTGTTTTTTGGGGTGTCAATAAATTTTTCAAATTTTGTTACGGTCGGAAGTTTACATTGGTCACCGACCATAAACCATTGGTGTCAATATTCAATCCTGATAAAAATTACCAAGTATGGTTGCGAATAGAATGCTTAGATATGCTCAGTTTTTACAAGGGTTTAATTACAATGTTGTGTACAAATCCACTGATCATCACGGGAATGCTGATGCACTATCCCGTCTTCCAATTAAAATTAATTATAAAGAAGAATTAGATTCTATTGATGCATACCAATTACAACAGTTTACTCTATTACCAGTTACACATAAAGAAATTGTTAATGAAACAGGTAAATATATTACGTTAAACAAAATTACTAACAATTTACTTTTAGGCGAACCTATAACTGAACCAGGTTTCAAAGGCAAAGATTTAGAATTCTCCCTATTACAAGGCTGTATATTAAAAAATTCAAGAGTAGTGATTCCATCGAAATTACGTTCAAGATTGCTTATGGAATTACACAGTGCACATACCGGAATTGTCAAGATGAAAGCATTGGCAAGAAGTTACATTTGGTGGCCGGGTATCGATGCAGACATTGAGAAACTTGCAAAGGAATGTCGTGCTTGTCGTAATGTACAAAAGATGCCAGCCAAAGGAGTATTACATCCATGGGAGTTTCCTTCAGCACCATGGCAACGTATTCACGTAGATTTTGCAGGGCCGTTTATGGGAACAAATTTTATGTTAGTAATTGATGCACATTCCAAATGGCCGGAAATTGTACCAATGTCTTCGATCACTACAACGAAAACAATTTCAAAACTAAGGGAAATTTTTTCAAGGAATGGATTACCAGTAACTTTAGTCAGTGACAATGGAACTTCATTTACATCGGAGGAGTTTACCAAATTTATGAAAAGTAATGGAATTCACCACAAATTTTCTGCGCCATACCATCCAGCTACAAATGGACAAGTAGAACGCTACGTCCAAACCATGAAGGATTCTCTTCGGAAATCAATAAATGAACCGGGAGATTTGCACCTAAAGTTATCAAATTTCTTATTACAATATCGAAAAACTTCAAATGCCACTACGGGAATTTCTCCATCAATGTTAATGTTCAACAGAGATATTCGAACCAGGATAGATCTCGTTAAACCAAATTTAGTACAGTCAATGAGAGAAATTCAAGATCCCATTTCATATAAAAAAAAAGGACGAGAATTTTGTCCTGGTGATACAGTACAAGTACGTAAGTACAATGATAAAAATGATAAATGGGATTATGGCAAAATTTTTCGACGTGACGGAATATTACATTATTATATAGAGGTGAAAGGTCAACTTTGGCGAAGACATGTAGATCAAATATTGGCCAGTCAAGTTACAAGTCAAGAGGAGATTGATCTGTCCGATATTATTGAACAAGTTGAACAACCTTCAACTTTTGCAATACAAAGTATTCCTGATCTAAAATCAAATACTGATTCGGTGCAGATTTCACCAAAAGCTACACCGAAATCAATTTTAAGACGAACATCTAATATTGGAATGGAAGGGATTATCCAACCGCAATCAAAGGAAATCAAAAATACAATTACCGACTTACCAGTCAGACGAAGTGCCCGCATTTAAACCAGTACAACGATTGAATTTATAGTTTCAATGTACGAGGGAGGACTGTGGTGTATGTGGCTAAGCAAGTTATTCACTCAGCTACCATTCGGCTGAATACTTAGCGATCAACCTAACCGACTTTCATGTCTGACAATTGTCTTTATTAATCGTTCTCTTTTTCATTGGACATCGTGGCAGAAGGTTGTGTAATTATCTTACAAATTTATAACTCGAAATATTTACTTTAATAATAATTAATAAAATTCTAAATAGAAGAAAAGAAAATCTTTTAATACCAAATCCACAGGTACAGAATAGCACTCATCTCTATTTTAACACGAATTAGTCATAGCATGAATTCAAAAAATGTTTTCATTCCGTTTTTCTATCAATTGTTTTGTTTAATACGATCAAACCAAATTTTAAGAAATTGTAGTTACATATTTCCGCCTTAGTAGGCTATTAATAGTGTGGTAAGAAGTACGGGGTGAAAATCAAAAATGTACCCCCTAGACATAAAATTAGTTTCCGATAAAAATCAAGATGAGTTTTGATTTTCGATAAATATTTTTTATATTTGCAATATTGATTTAATTTAAAAAAATATTTTATCGTCCTTAAAAAAGTACTAATTTATTATATTGTTGACGACTATTTCTTACGTTTTTTTTTAATTTTCTGTTTTTACTTTGGCTACATGATTTAATTTCATTTTTAAATCTAATTATTAATTGAAAATCCCGTATTATTATCACGGTGGGCCCAAGAATTATGTGGTTGTTTGAAAAATTTTGAACAATACATACCGATGAAAGATATATTACAATATTTTTTCCAAACTCCTTTTTTCGGTTCTCTCGAATTATAATTTTTATACAACATGAACCCAACGTTTTATTACCTTTAATTGTTAGAGCTATTTTCCAATTAAATATTTAAAAAAAAAAATAACACCACGATTTCAAAAACTTTGTGCTGAAAAACAAGCTCATCCGTCCCATTAATAATAAATGTATTTTAATAAAAAATAAACAATTCGTAAATATATGTTTTATTTAATATTTAACAATTTGTGTATATTTCTTTACTTTGGGGGTCCGTAAAGATTTATTTTTATTTAATATGGGGCATAGTAATATAAAGTTTGGAAACCGCTACTTTAAGGAATGTTTCTCTTGGCAATAATAACAAGATAATTTAATGTTTGAAGGATATTCGTGCAAATTTACTCTTCTAGTATTGTTATTTCTATTCTGATTATTTACACTTTCACTATGCTTCAAAGCCATTTCCAAAATTGGTAGTTCACCTGCTATGTCACTCAAGAAATCTGAAAAATCTTCTATATTGGCATCAATTTTAGCCTTATCGTCTTGAATTTTCCTCTTTTGTTTTTGCCATTCTCGATAAAAACAAGAAAAAGAAACCTTCTTCTTGTTCCTGATTCCAACGAGTAAAGTATATAAAAAAATATATATAAAAAACTTAAGCAGAATTCCGAAAGGAATTGTAAAGAAAGAAAAACTAAAGTTAGTTGATAGAGATTATAAGAATTAATTAACTAAAATTAAATGTAAATTAAAACTGAAATTAATTAATTAAAAATTAATTTTAGCCAAAAGAAAAATAAAAAAGCACACGAAGCAGTCATAGAACTGCCGACAGAAGTTTATACTTAAAGATTTAAAAACTATGAATAACAGTGGCTACAAATGATGGGCTGCTCAGTACAAAATGTAAATTAAAATAAAAATCAGTCCATCAGTCCAAAAGCAGTCCATTATTTGTAGCCACTGTTATTTCATAGTTTAAATCTTAAGTATAAACTTCTGTAGGCAGTTCTATGACTGCTTCGTGTGTTTTTTTTAATTTACGAAATATTTTAACCTACCGCTTCAAAATCAAAATGGCTTAAAATTCAAAATTACCATTAACATTAGATAAATATTTAAAAGCGTTTTAGATTTTTTTAGAACTATGCGAAATATCACTTGGCTTGGCTGTACTTTTTTATTTTTTTCCATACAATTTTTATTTAATCCGTCAAATTGATTATTTAATTTTACAACAGATGTCTCTTTATTAATCGGGGAAAATAAACAAAAAATATTTATAAAATTGACATTTAGTATTTGAATAAAATTTCCTGTAACCGAATAAAATTTCCCGTATTGTGACTACAATTTAAGTACTTATTTTTTCCTGGGTAATTGTTTACGATATTATTTTACAAGAAGTTGCTAACTTCTCTACGATAAATTATATGGCCATATGGCTTAGTGGATAGAACACCAGACTAATAAGTCTGAAGGTGCCAGGTTCGAACCCAATTATGATTTGTTTTTTTTTTAATATTTGAAATTTTTTTTACATAATAAAATGATTTCTACAAGTAATAAGACAAAAATTGTTTTTTTGTTAGTGGGTACTGGTATGACCTAAAAGACGAGGGCGAGCGGGGGCCCCCTTACTCCCCCCCGTCCCAAAAAAATATTGGAACTGACAGATGGAGAAAATTAATAGTTTTTCTTGTTCCAAATAAATAAAAAAAAAATAAAAATGAATGGTTTATTAGAATTTTTTTATTATATTTTAGAAATCCAAAATCATATGGGCTATATGGCTTGGTGGCTAGAAAATCGGACTATAAGAGTGAAGGTGTCAGGTTCGATTCCCCCCAATGAATAAATTTTTTTTTAATTTTTTTGAACATAATAATTTTAATTTTTTTGAACATAATTTTTTATTGGTAGAATATGTAATTTTTTTGCTTGTAATATTGGGCCCTATATATACATATATTTGAAATTAAAAAAGTGTACGATAATTATGAATTCCTACCCAAAATTTTTGGTCTGGTAATCTTTATTTCACCAGAGCTACCTATTTAGAAAAAATTTTTTTTGGCATATTTTGAGCCGGGAAAACCTATAATGATAAATTACTTGATCGATATCTATACTATCAATGCCAAAATATACCTATGTTGTTTCTCAAGGCTTTAATAAAATTATTTGTAACGAGTTTAGTGCGTCCAATATTATAAATTTGTTTTATAGGATATAGAGGAAGTACGGGTATTGTGGACCACTGCAACTGTTTTCGAATATATCTCAGTTGTTTTTTGTAAATTTTTTTTAACCCAAGATACATATTGAAGCTTGGTCTTTCTCCTTTACAAAAATTAGTTGAAAAGCCAAATATCTCATGTTATTCAATAATTATAACCTAAAATGTGGAAAAAATCCAAAATGACATTTTTAGATAACGTGCGGTTAATTTGGACCATAGCATCGGGTAAAGTGGACTAGCTTTAAATTAGAGTTTTGCTGGTCATTTTTAAAATACAAAATATGCGGTTAATGTGGACCAGTGTACCACAGTACCGAAATTGGGTGGTTCACATTACCCGCATTGGTTATCGTCACAAAAAAAAATTTGAAAAATATGAAAAACTTAGACTTAATAATACTTATTTGACTTCTTCGAATGCTGTTTGTTTTACTCTGTTCAAAAAAATATTAAATTTTAAAATTAAATAATAAATGAACTTTTAAGCCAAAAAATTGTTTTAATTTTTTTTTTTACAATTTTTTTGCCAAATTCAACTATCAAACTAAAACTTTTTTATTGAATGAGTTTTTTATGAGCAAATTTTTTTCTCTTAGTTTTTTAATATTGTGCATTTTTCCACATGCTCAAATTTGTTACTTGAATTTAAATAGCTGAGAAAATGCACTGGTCCACATTAGCCGACCGGTCCACATTACCCGTAATTACTCTAATGTTTATAACTTTAGTGGTTACATGATCTCTGTAAAAAAAATAAAACAAAAACATGAAACATGAAATGAAATGTGATCACTTTTCTTACTTATTTTTCTCCCGGGAAATTCGTACTTTTTTTAGCGTTTATTATCTTATTAACTACAACAGGATTAACAAATGCTTGTTTAAATACATATATACATATAACTGTCTTGTCATAGTAAGTGGTAAAACATGTTTGAAAATTAGTTGGGACTTTAGTGATATACCTATTATCCGGTGTCTAAATTTTTTATGAATGATCACAAGATTATGTTAATTCTATTGTGAAAATAAGATTGCACGAAAAAGCTGTGAATATTGCAGAACGCTGCCCACAATATTGAAAAATAGTTCATTGAACTCGCTATTAAAAAACTGATTTCTGAATAGGATAGTTTTTTTTCACAATTAAATTTTTAAAAAGAAATAGCATCTCGATACTTAAATTTATGCATCTGTCAACGTTTCCAATATTTTTTACATCCATTTTATAGCAATATTCAATTGCATTAATTCATATATGAAATTATACAGTTTTCAACTAAGTTCTCAAATAAGTTTTTAGCTACATTTTAATTTTATAATATGTATACTGTTTATTAATTAAAAGTTTTTTCCATTTATATAAATTAAAATAAAAAATCAAAGAGCGCCTAATTTGCAAATTTTTTTGAACCAAATTTGCTACAATTTTACTTAGCTCTGTGTTTTGCTTCAAAAATAGAATATGTATAAAAAATAATAAATTAGTGGCTGATAAAAACATTTTGGTTTGTTTAAATATCTCAAAAAAAATTAATTATTATGAAAAAAGATTTAAAAACTATGAATAACAGTGGCTACAAATAATGCGCTGCTCAGTACAAAATGTAAATTAAAATAAAAATCAGTCCATCAGTCCAAAAACAGTCCATTATTTGTAGTTACTGTTATTTCATAGTTTAAATCTTAAGTATAAACTTCTGTACGCAGTTCTATGACTGCTTCGTGTGTTTTTTTTCTTTTAATTCATACCATTAAATTTTTTTTTTTAATTTACGAAATATTTTAACCTACCGCTTCAAAATCAAAATGGCTTAAAATTCAAAATTACCATTAACATTAGATAAATATTTAAAAGCGTTTTAGAATTTTTTAGAACTATGCGAAATATCACTTGGCTTGGCTGTACTTTTTTTATTTTTTTTCATACAATTTTTTTTAATCCCGTCAAATTGTTTATTTAATTTTACAACATATGTTTCTTTATTAATCGGGGAAAATAAAAACAAAAAATATTTATAAAATTGACATTTAGTATTTGAATAAAATTTCCTGTAACCGAATAAAATTTCCTGTATTGTGACTACAATTTAAGTACTTATTTTTTCCTGGGAAATTGTTTACGATATTGTTTTACGGTATTGCTGGGAAAAACAACAAGAAGTTGCTAACTTCTCTACGATCTTTACTTTGTTTATTTTTCTTATTTTATCTTCTCCTTTATAAGGCTGTCACACTTCGGCTTTTTAATGGCTTTTTGAAAAAGCTATCATCGTTGTGGCTATTTCGTGGCTTTTTCCATACAAAAAAAAGAAAAAAAAGCTAGTGGCTTTTCAAAAAGCCACTAGAAAATCAGGGATCAAATAACAAATGAGCTCTGTGAGAAAAAAATAAACTAACAATTGCATACTTTCAGGAAGTTGGCGGCAATTTAAAAAAAAAAACGAATAAAAAAACAAAAAAAAATCCCAAAAAAAAAGGAAAAAGATATGACAAAACGAGAAAAAAAAAGAAAAAAAACCAAAAAGTGCAAGTGTGAACGCATTTAAAAAAGCCGTCATGAGTAGTGGCTTTTTAGTTGTAGTGTGACTCGCTTATTATTTAAAACGTATCTGAAGCTAGCATTAAATTCACTTAAATAACCAGCATTAAATTTGCTTAAATACATCAGCGCCACCATCGCTTAAATTTTGAACCTTAATAGAGGAGAAATGTTAGGAAAAAAATAATAACAAAGTAATAACAAAATATTTAAGGAAATTTAATGCTGGCGTTAATACGAGCAAATAATAATATGATTAAAATGTTCGAATAAAAACAATAACAAAGCAATTTGGAATACAATAACAAAGCAATTTGGAACAGAGACGATGCCGATCACTTTTTTCGACGGCGACTAGTCGAATTTTGCCATTCGATTGCTGCGGCTGGTCGACTCAAAATTACCTGTTTTGGAGAAAAAGAGCGGCTTCGAAAATCTTAAAAATCGGTGGCTGGAAGAAAACCATCAGCGAAATCGGCGACTAAAAAAAACCAAAAAAAAAAAAAACATAAAAAAAAAAAAAAAACAAAAAAAATACTAAAAAAAAACAAAAAAAGAACCAATAAAAAAATCCGCGACTAATTTTTTTTTTTTTCTAAAAAGAGGCCAGTCGATCAGTCGATGAATTTTTATCTAGCGGCAGTTAGAAAAAATAGTCCAGCGGCTGACTGGCGGCGACTGGAAAACACGAAAAGCGTCAAGGTCTGATTTGGAATACAATACAAAGCAATTTGAATACAATAACAAATAGTTTTTGAGTAAATGTGTGTTTGTGGTTTTCAATTTAATCAAAAATAATGCTGGTGTTTTTAAGAGAATTTATTTTATTCTTGTTTGTTTCCAATTTGGCACTGGCAGTAAATTAAATTTACAAATTTAATTTAAATTTTTTTGTTTAATTTTTTTTTTTTTTTTAATTTTCAAATAAAATAAAATTTTATTTGAATTATTTTAATTGCACTTTTTTTTGAAAAAAAATTCAACCCGTTTCAGTACAGCCAGGGGCAGTACGATGTTTAGGCTTTAGTAATTAAAATTAATAATGATTTCTAGAATACGTAGGTAAGTAGGTACTTAGATAAAATTTAAGGCCAACAAATATATAGTTTTTCAACAAAAACTAACTCAACTAACCCGAACCTAGCATATCTGCATATAAAGTAAGATGAAGAGTTACATTTGTGGGTCCTGCCTATGCCTACCTTCAAAATCCGGTTCAGAGGTACTAACCCAATATACCACGAGTCAGTTATTTGTCTAGTTCATCGGAAATAAAAAACATCATTTGTTAACTAACTTAGTATACTAATGATATGAACACGTTAGCCACAAGGATATATAAAAAGTACGACATGGATCGTATATAGGTGACAAATAACTGACATTGCCCATACATCAAGTGCCTTCGAGCTAGTTATTTGTAACCGTAAATTACGACTGAACGTTAGGTATACGACAAGCATTAAGGTAAAGAATATAGCTGACGTAGCCGTTAGTTATGAAACTAACATATAAGTCAGAATTAAAACTGTCTCCAGGATCAGTTATCAGGCTGACTACTAAGCTAGTTGTAAATCTTACTTAAATGTCACTTATATGACGGACATCGAAGGACAATTCTATGACTGCCGTCGATGTTAATTGTAAAACATATTTTAATGTAAGCTGACCATTTTTGTCCTCCTAAGGAGGACCTATTCAGAATATTTTTAGTTTTTCGCAAATATTTCGAAAACGGTGCGTTTTTTACCCATTCATATTTTCGAGATATTTGCGAAAAACTAAAAATATTCTGAATAGGCCCTCCTTTTAGGAGGACAAAAATTGTGAGCTTACATTAAAGTATATTTTACAATTAACATTAACATCAATTAACAAAATGTCAGCTCATTTAATGGTAACTTTGCTAAAGTAAAAAAAAACTTTTGTAACCAAAATGGCAAAAATAAGAATCAGATACAGTTAATGTTGAAATACTATTTATTATTTAATATAAAAATAATAAAAACAAACAATATAAAGTACAAATTTTCTATATAAAAATATAAAGTACAAATTTTCTATTCAAATCATTTTTTAAAAACATTTTGAAATAAGCTCTTATTAAATTGGTTTTTTGGGACAAAGAAGACTTAGAGCATCTAACATAAAACAAGAAGTAAATTTAAGGGTTATTAGCACTGTCTGTGAAAACAAGATTTGAATTTTTTTAAATCTAGACTCAGTAATGTAGTAATTGCCAAGTAAATTTTCAAACGTGAACTAATTAAGTATAAAAATTTTACACATCTTACCGTAATGTTATTGAAAAAATTTCAGGTCATTTACTTTAACGGGCATTGTTTGAATCAATTAATAGTTTATCAATTATTGACAAAAATTAAAAAGGAGAAAATCGATTACGAAAAATTATAAAAAAATATAATAATTTCAATAAATTTAAAAAAAATATTTAGTTTTAAACTTATTATGGAATATTTTATTGATGCAAAAGTAGATGAGTTTTACAGTAGGTAGGTAGGTACCTACATTTTACCCGAAATTATATACCTATATACCGAAATTATATACCTATATCGTACTACAGAAATCAGCAAATTAATAATAACTCATAATTACAATAATCCCTTAGATCACTGCTTCAAGGAAATTTTTTATTGCAGAAACTAGAAAAGTTTGTCTGAAATTCAAAGACCTATTTTAAAGTTCTTAACAATTTTTTTTCTAGCTTTCGGGTTAATTTTCAATAATTTTCATGAAAACAACAAAAACATCGAAACACAAAGAAAATTTTTTGAATGTTTAGTTCCATTGTCAATCACTCTATTCAGCTTAAAAAGAATACAAATCTGTTTGCAGCTGTAAAAGTGATATTTTCTTTGCTTGCTATAAAAAAACCGAAAATTGATTATACGGCGAAAATCATGATACATCATCTAATCATAAATAACTAACTAGCTGCTGATTACAATTTTTTTTTCTTATTACAAATTTAAGATTTTATTTAATAGATCTTATAGAAAATATTTTTATTTGCAGAGTTTTTTTGCACCTAGATCAACATCAGTTTTTTGTTTCCATCAAACAATAGATTTTTGTTAACTACACAATCAGTCTCATTTCTAATTTAAATTGAATTTCTAGTTTTCCTTAATTTAATTTTTAATAAACAATATTTCCTAATAGAATAGTTGCTTCATTTACTTAGAGAAAAAAAATGTGTTCTAATATTAACCAATAAATATTAATATTTTAATTGTAAAAAATATCAACTTGCTTACATTACATCAAAATTTACATAAATTTTCCATCATTTTGTAGTAACAATATCTAGAATCATATTCCATATCATACCAGAAATTCACAGCTATCGCTTTATGACTTTGTCTTACATGATGATACCATAAACTTGGGAGATACAATATATCACCAGCATTTACACGTACTTCAAAAATTGATGCATTCTTAAAACTTGAATATCTTTCAAAATCTGGCTTTAAGGGATCTATACTGACCCAATCTATTATCGGCGATTCGTTACCATTACCTACAAAATGACGTTATGTTCCAATATATTAAAAATAAAAATGTCTAAATATTTTTATTACTTACTTATATTAACTGGTTCAATATACATCTCTTTACCACTTTCTTTAGTTTTATAAATTCCTCTTGGGTAAGTTTTTCTTGGAACAAATGGATAATCAATAGGTGGTATCAAAATGAAATCCTTGAAGCCCGAAATAACACAGTAAATATTTTCATAAGGATCCTTATGCACTAAAAAAATATTAATTTTATTTTAAAATTTAAGTGATGAATTTAAAATATTTAAAACCTATACGTAGTGTAGTAGATACTTAATGTATAATAATATAAACAACACACAATCCTTACTAGGCCGTCAAAAACTTAAGTAAATACAACTAATGGACAAGAGTTTAGTTTTCATTTTTTATGTCCAACATTTTTATTTATTTTATGTTTTATATTTTTTTCCTTTATACAAATTTTTAAGTTTAAAAAAAAATGTAGGGAAAAATTAGTTTTATTTACCTACTTAATATAACTTTTTGTAATATCATTAACTTACTTGACGTAATTGCACGGCAATCACCCATCCAAAAATTTACTGCGTCTGGATTTTTATTACCGAATGCTTCTTTTGCGAATTGTAAAGTAGACATATCGATATCATTCTCCAATTCTGGAAAATCTTCTGTTAAATTTGAATTTTGTTTTTGAATATAGTGTACGAATCTAAAGTAAAAATCTTACGTTAAAAACGTGATAATTCTAATAAAAAATTCATTAAAAACTATAAATTCTAATGACAAAATTAAACAATATTTTGCTGGCTAAGGTTTATTAAAAGTTTAATTAGAAGTTTCTTACGTAGAGAAAATTATATTTTCCAAACAAACAAAAAAAATTTAAGGAAAATTCAGATTTAAAGTTTAGTCGAAGAAATTAAATTAAACTAAAATTGATTACCCATCGGTTTCCATTAATTTATCTAAAAATTCAATCATTTTCATTTCTTTTTCTTCTGGCATTACAAAATATTCTTTATCATTTATTGAAGCAATACCATCAGCATATCCATTTGGTGTAATTGCTACTGTTACATTTTGATCTGGAATTGCTGATCTGAAATAAATAAAAATAAACAAACATTTTAGAAACTAGCTTTAAAAGTGAGAAAATAAAAACAAACAAAATATTTGTTACATTAAATTGTGTAAGGAACAAAATATCAGAAACTAACCAGCCCAATATTTTGTGAAAACTTTACAATTTATATTTAACGTTTACTAGCAATAATTTTTATTTTTTGAGAAATTTACTTGAAATTATCGAAATATACTATCTACTAAAATTAAAAACGAAAACGAGTCACACAAAAATCCACACAACTTCAATTCTTATTTAAATCGTAAGTAAACACATCTTTCATTACTTTAAGGCAACTTTTAAAATTAACTTAATTTTGTAACAACCGATAAAATCCCGTCGAGAAAGTGTCGTCGAAATTAATAATATGACCAAAGTGGTGGATCCAATTGACCATGCGGTAATAAACCTATAATTGAAAAAATTGGATTCCTATATTTAAATTTTTCTAAATATTTTTCTTGTTTGTGATATCGGTTACCTGTTTCTAGGCAGCTTAAAAATGATGCCATATGACCACCCTCAGGAAAATGAATAGGTGGTTGCTGTACACCATCTTGTCCAACTAGAATTACTGTTCCACCTGTATCATCATCACGATTCTGGTGACAATGAACATACACAATTTCATCAACGTTTATATTCAAAGCATAATTCCAATAAAAACTTTTATCAGTTACTTCACTTTCAGTATAACCATTCATTAATTGATTCGGTGTCCATTTAACTGTTAATGATTGAATATTCTGATGCAAACTTAGATAACCAGGCATTGGTTCATTCACATCTTTCTAAAAAATTAATTTTATTTTATAAATGAGTCATTGGAGTTGAATTGTTTATATTAATTTAAAAATATTTCTGCTTACTGGAAGAACTAGAACATTATTTTTTCCATACAATAATGTGGCACGTGAGTTCTGATGTAATGATTCAACATAATCTTTAGCAACTGATACAGATGAACTAGATTTGAATGAACCTGAATTAGTATCTTCTGAACTAGTGTGCAACTTTTTTTTAAAATCAATTATTGGTTTGCGGCATGGTGGTGGCGTCGGATTCCCTGAACTAATTCGATGTCTTTGAACCTATTAAAAAAATAGTTTAATACACATAAATATTGATCATTTTAGAATAAATTTTATTTCAATACCAGTTCATCAGCATGTGGATCTGACCAAAAATGATCAGGAGTTTTAGCTTTAGAATATTCTAAAGCACAAGGTCCAACTAATAAACTAGATAAAATTGTTCCATAATCTGCATCTGAAACCAAAGAATCGCGCTCGTAATACCGTGGTGCATTTGTAACCAAATGCTCAATAATTTTAGATAATCTCTTTTCATACAAAGCCAACCGAATCCATAAATATCTAAAAAAAAAAAATAAAAAAAAAAATATCGTTTTAAGGCATAAACAATTATAGTATACTTCACAACTGGAGGTGATTGTGGAGCACTACCAGTCACTGAACTACTAGTGCTTTTTTTCAAAATTGGTGGCTTATTTACGCTATCACTGCTAGACGATGATCTTTTATTTGGATCAGTGTTTTCAATTTCTTGAACTTTTTTACTAATATAAGCCGCTTCTGTACAATGTTTTGCAACTTTGTGTAACAATGCTGTTGTTGATGATGTTTTAAATAATCCTAATGCACGTCGCCTCAGTCCCTGGCTTAAGCAAGCTTCTACTGCTGCACAAAGAGATGTTACACTACCACTTTCTTCATGAACAAATTTTCTTGTTACAGCCTCTTCCATTAATTGTTTCACCTCTTTTTTGACATTGGATATGAGTCGTTCTTTATACTCAGGATCTAAAATAAAAAGAATTTTGTATACTATTACTTAAATTTCTTTAAAATTATTTAATTGTTTAGTCCTGGTATCAAACTCTTCTGAGAGGTTCAAGGAAACTGTAGTTACGCCGACCACCACAACAAGGAATTCCCGGAAATTCTTCAAAAGACGGCTCTACTGTTTATCTAAAAAAAAAATTAAATAAAATATAAATAAAATAAAATAAACTTACCTTTTTTTTATTTTTTATTTATTTTATTTTATTGTTATTTAAATTTTTTCCATCACGTGTTTGTTTTTCAAAATATAATGAAATTATAAATGTCAACTTATCAACAAAGTCAACAAAGCAACAAATAATTGACGCTGTTGTCAGCTTTACGTAAACTGGCGCTTATGTACGCCTTGCAATTTCCTTTGATTTAGCAACATATAATAAGCAATTTATAATAGTTATTTGTACAAAAATAACTCACGTTGCTGTCAGCTTTACGTAAACTGACATTTATGTACAACCAGTAACTGTTTGAAGAGAAAGATTACCGTAATAAGTCGCTTACACTCAAAAATAAGATAGACTGCAAGGTCAAATATTTGTTTCGACTTAGAACATAGTTCAATATCCGACACAAAAGTCGGTAATTTAAATTGGTCTTTTCAGCTGACCTTAAAACTGGCGGCCGGGACAAACTCCTGTTTATTGGTGTTCAGGTCAGTTTCAAAACTAACAAACAAGTCGGAGGCATATTTTAAGCCGGTGTGCCAAAAATATGTTAACTATGAGTGAACTTGTAGGCCGGTTCAGTAATCGACGCCCATGCCAGTACAAATACTTGACATTTCTTTGCGAACTGGCGCGATGGTATATTGGGTAAGTACCTACGTACCGGCCACTTTTAAAGGCGGCCAAAGAAATTAAATTAACTTCTTGAAATTAAATCAAATTGTTATTATGTTATCAATCCTTATATTTTGTTTTATTTAACAAAAAATGAAAAAATAATTTTCTTTTTTAATAGAAAAAAAATTTAATTATTGATGAATTTCCTTAATTTTAAAAATTTCTGTTTTTCCATTATAGTTTTCAATTTAATAATTTTTTCGACTTAAGATAGGGTTGCCAGAAGTCCCGGTTTTCCGGGATTGTCCCGGTTTTCATGTCATTTCATGACGTCCCGAAAACGGTTCTCGGGACGCTCAATTGTACCGGTTTAACATTTTTGACCAAAAAAAATTAATAAACTTATAAAAAATGTGCCACTTTGTTCAGGTTATGTTACGCTTTCCTTTCATTTTTCTAATTCTCGATCCTACATTACATCAATCCAGCCTATAAAGATGTTGCAGGGTAGTATTTGTTTATTTATAAATTTTTGTTTGTTTATTTAGCTACAAGAATTGGCTGGAATTTGGCTGGTACCAAATTTTGTTAGTATCTTTTATTTATAAAATTTGATTTACTAATTTCATTTTATATATTATTAGATTTATTTTATACCTTCAAGTTCAAGCATGCCAAAGAGAAAGTGCCAATTTCTAGAAAAATGTACTACAGACATTGCAATTCAAGTTTTAGTACAAGTCATGGTTTATCCGACATTAAAAATTACATGCAAAGTCAGAAACACAAATCTGCAGTTGTTTCGGCAAGTAATATTTTTTTTTGTTCCTAATTTGTGTTATTAATTTTAAGATATTATTTAATTACGTACTTGACCTTGTTGAAGTAATAATGGTCCTTTTTTTTATATTTATATTAAATAAAATATTTTTTTAATAAATTTTATTAATCTCGTAAAAAAATTCTTTTTGTCCCGATTTGTAGTGGGGAAAATCTGGTAACCCTACTTAAGATTAAATTAGCCTTTGACAAAGCTTGAACATATTTGCTGAGATTGTGCAGTATAAAGGAAACAGATAATCAAACGCAGAAATAAAGCTAAATATCCCTCTCCAGTGCTGTGAAAAAGGCGACACCTCTAGCGGAATTTCAAAAGACTGTATTTGAATTTTATTTCTGTGCTGAAGCTGCAATTTATAAAATAAAATTTAAAAAAATTTTAAAATTAAATGACATTTTTTTTTTTTTATTATCTGTTTCGTTTTCTTCACAATCTGAGCTAATAATATTCAAGTTTTAACCCTACAAAGCAAAACCAAGACTCGAATATACTTTTTTGAACGTAATGTTGACTGGGATTTCCAGTACAATGTTTTGAACATTTGCACTATTATTCACAGAAACAAGTTTCCTATCAAAAGCTTACGATAATTTTTATTTGAGAACATAGACATTAGTAGAACTAGTAATAATTTTAGTGAAAATATTAAGCTTTGATATTTATTGTTTACATTTTACATTGTATCGTTACGACTTAAATAGTTTTAAAATGTTTTGAAAAAATTTCTCTCCATTTCAATTTTTTCTTCATTTCCATTACTTAATTACTAATTTAATAAATTATTGAAAACTTGTAAAGATTTTCCAAGTATTATTTCACTAAAATCATAACGGTATTGTGAATTTTCGATTATAAAATTGTAATAAAAAATCGCAAATTTTATCTAATTGTAAATAATTTATAAAATTTATTAAAAAGCATAAATTTAAATATTAAGATTTTTAGCTTCACGATAGACTGTGACAATCCTTACAAATTCATGTTGAAATTTATTACATATTAAATTAATCGATTTCGATCCTGTTCAATTTCTTTAATTTTAAATTTTTTTGAATCCTTCATAAAAATAAATAAATTTATTGAATTTGTTATCAGCTGTTCGATATCCTCGGCTGATATGGTTGAAACTTATTAAATATTTCCTAAAATAATTTAAGGAAAAAAATTAACATAAGTTACTGATTACAACGAATTAAATAAGAAAGTTATTCGAACAGGTTTTTGGAGTTCTTTCGTATATTGTTCTTGCCTTATTAAGCAATTTAGAACAGAAGAATGGAAAATAAATAATAATGTTGATAGGTACGTATTTCGTACCTCAGAACCGGATTTTGAAGGTAGGTGGGCATAGGCAACTTAGCAAAAAAGAATGGAAAATAAATAATAATGTTGGTAGATAGGTACTTAGTACCCCAGAAAGAATTTTGAAGGTGGGGTGGGCAACTTAGCACAGAAGAATGGAAAATAATTAATAATGTTGGTAGGTAAGTACTTAGTACCTCTGAACCGGATTTTGAAGATAGGCATAGGCAAGACGCAAAAATGCAACTCTGCATCTTACTTTATATGCAGATATGCTAGGCTCGGTTTAGTTGAGTTAGTTTTTATTGGAAAATTATATTTGGCCCTAAATTTCATCTAAGTATACCTAGTTACCTATGTATTCCAGAAATCATTATTATTTTTGATTCCTAAACATCGTACTTCCCCTGGCTGGACTGAAACTGGTTGAGTTTTTTCAAAAATATTAAATAAAATAAAAAAAACTCAATATAAAATTTAATTTAAAAAAACCAGCAATAAATTTGATAAAATTGCAAACCACAAACACACATTTACTCAAAAAATATTTTGTTATTGCATTCAAATTGCTTTGTATTGTATTCCAACCAAATTGCTTTGTTATTGTATTCCAAATTGCTTTGTTATTGTTTTTATTCGAACATTTTAATCCTATTATTATTTGCTCGTATTAACGCCAGCATTTAATTTCCTTAAATATTTTGTAATTACTTTGTTATTATTTTTTTCCTAACATTTCACCTCTATTAAGGTTCAAAATTTAAGCGATTGTGGCGCTGATGTATTTAAGCAAATTTAATGCTGGCTATTTAAGTGAATTTAATGCTAGCTTCAGATACATTCGTAATATTCTCTTTTTTCTGTAAATTTTTATTGATCGTAATATTCTCTTTTTTCTTGAAATTTTTATGGATCGTAATATTCTCCTATAAATTATCCGAATTTATTCTACACGTAAAACTATTTATGCCATCTGACGGGAAATAATAAAACTTTTTTTCATCATGGGAAATAAGCGAATAAAAAACTGTTTACTAATTTTTCTATCTGAATAAAAGCGCATGAGTATACAGTTAGTTCCAATTTTCTCCGCACATAAAAACATTGAAATTCACCACTAAACCTGCAAAAATTTGAAAATAACCTCCAAAATTCACCTAATTCACCTAAATTCGCCAAAAATTTGAAAATAACTTCCAAAAATTCACCTAAATTCGCCAAAAATTTGAAAATAACCTCCAAAAATTCACCTAAATTCGCCAAAAATTTGAAAATAACCTCCAAAAATTCACCTAATTCAGCGAAAATTTAAAAATAACTTCCAAAAATTCAACTTATTCACCTAAATTCATCTAATTCACCTCTATAAGTGGCTGCGGCTGTTGGCGCAGAAACGGCATATTGTACCTACTCTTTTGAATAAAATATTGTCAGCCTTTGGTTAATTTTTCCTTGGTTTCATTTTTCCATCAATCCCTAAGAATAAATTAGAATTTCAGTTAAACATTATAAAAGTGCTTTTGTACAAAACCGGAATAAACATTATAAGAAAAAGAAATTAAGAAATTTATTAACAATAAAGTTTAGGCGTTAGTGCTGTTCACAAGCCAGATTTCTCTGAAACTTGATGCAAGGGTAGAAGCGGCATCCAAACTCTTAAAACAAAATCAGATTTGGCCAACAAAACCCCCTTTTACATATATTTCCACAAAGTTTCCATATAAGTTTAAATTGAAAATCTTACTACAAAATATAAGGAATATAAAATATATAAAATTAACTTACTCCAAAAATGATGTCCATTATTTTTTGTGGTAATTTTATCCCTTCTCGATTTGAAACCCGGCATCAAACAATAAACCATGAAATTATTTTAATTAAAAGATTTTTTCTTAAACATTTTCTCTTCATTTTTATTTCAAAAATCAAAATTTAAAATTTTAGAATATTTTTTATTTTGGTTTTTTTGACAAAACTTTCCATTGTTTACAAAAATAAGCACCGGGCAAAAACAGAAAGGCATTAAACTTTTGCTTGGACGGGCGTATTGGTGTTTTTAATACTTGCGTCTGTTTTTAATACGTGCGTTTTTTGTTGTTGTTTTGGATACAATAAGCAGCACATTTTTTTTCGAGTTTCAAATCTTGTTATATATTATTTTTGATTTCGATGAAAATTGATATTTTATATAATATGGATTTGTCAAAATGAATACTTTAGAATATCGAAATATTGAAAACGGGCTACTAAATTTATGAGTTAGTGTTCTTTCTACATTTAATATAATAATAAAAAGATGTCGATATTTTGAGTTTTTTGGCATATGAAAAAGCTTCCCTAAACTAATGCGAAAAGAAAAGGAAACTAATGCGAAAGAAATTTAAAAAAAACATATTTATTTCAAATTAATTCGTAATTATCCGTAGTTTAAAAAAAAAACCTACACTTTATATAAAAATTAATGCTCTACCAAGACCCAAAATATCTGCAATAAAATCCACAAACTGTTTCTTATTTTCAAAAAAAATAAAAATGGACAACGATTATAGACATTTAAAAAAGAGTTAAATATGTATAAAACATTTATTTATTTTATTTTTTTTCCTTGAACTTTTGTCTAAATCAATTAAGTAAAACCATTTTTTTAATTACAACATTTCTAATTCAACTTGAGAGTCCTTAACTTGTAAGTAAGTATATAAAAAAAAAAATTCATTCATGCATAATTTAAAGGCATTGAAATATCTAATTTTTTCCCCTATTTTTGTTCATGGGAATCAACAAATTTAGTCTTCAAAAAAGGTATACAATACTACATTTATACATATATTCTAAAAATGGATCTTTACATATCAGATAAATTGCTGAAGTATTAATAAAAGTCCATAAATTTGTCAAATCTATTTTTCTCTTATCGTAAATTTTCGATGCAGTCATTTGTGTACCCAAAAGTATACGTATAAACAAAATTCGACTCTGCGTAATAAATTTACATTGCGGAAAAAAATAAAAGCCTTCATTTATATTAATGCTCGTAGATACGCATAATATATTTTCGACAATGTTACCACAAATATTAAGATATGAAAGGTTTGCATGTATACATACATACTTAAAATATTTTAAAATTTTTCTTCAAAATATTTACAGACTGGCAAATTTTTTTTGTGTCTATTGAAAATAAATAATTTCTGGTTATTCAAAATTTATTTTTAAAATTTAAATTAAAGTTTTTTGTGTGCTTGGGATAAGTTCGAACACTACTGGAGGATTTGAACTAAATTTTTTCGACTAAAACGAGTTCTCTGGAGTCATTTGGACTCGGTGGCTATTTTTAACGAAGACTATTTTTAACTATTTTTAACGAACGATCTTAATTAAATTTTTTAAGCAAAGCAGGAAGCAGTTTCTTATATAAGACTTCCAATTAAAAATAGAATATAAATTACTTAACAACATTTTGATCAACCACCATGCTTGTGGGACGTATTAGGAAAAAAATTCTATGAATAATGAACACCTTAGTTAGTAGATCAATTATTCAATATGATATTAAAAAAATTTATTAAAATGTAAATAAAACTGTCTCAAGTTTTTCAAAACTGACCACCTTTTATTTTTTCTATCAAATAACCTAAATTTTTTTTTAATTGTAAAAAAATTAACTAAAATGAAATGTTTTTTATTTTATTTTTCTTAATTTAAAAGGTTTAAAGTTAACCGTTAATAACAATTTTTCATTTCGTTTTCTTCAATAAAGAAGAAAATAAAAGTATCCTTTAAAAAAGGGTCAAAAAAGTTAAGACAACTGAAGTAAAAAAAAAAAAAATTAGAAAATTTATTTTGCCAAGATGTTTACTAAAATTAAAAGATTTAAATTCTCTTCATGTCCTCTTTTTGTAAGTTTTTTTTTTTATTTCTTTCCAATAAATTTTATAATATTTTCAAGTTCAAACTCTGTAGAACGCTAAAAAGTATTCAAAACTGTAAGCTATTCCAGTAAAAGTATATTAAAGTTTTTTTTTAAATAATCAGTGCATTACTTATATTTAGCATATATATATATTTGTAAACAACGTCAACGAAGTTTATATTCCTGTGAAACTAACTAAATTCCAGGAGCATCAAAAATCATAATTTTTGGTCCTTATTTGTTCATATAATTTTTTTATTTTCTAAATAAAAAAATTTAATTTTAATTTATTTTCGACAATGCAATCTTGTGATCAGAAACTACAAGTTAAGCCAAATCAAGTGTTAAAAGCATTCAACCATAATAATATACTATAATGTATAAGGTCATTGTATATTTATATCACATTTCCATGTTCTAATTAATAGTGTTATAATTAATAACATTGAACACCCCATAAAATGAAGAAAATTACCCTTATTTTCATTCTAAAAATGCAATAAATATAATAAGATGGTAATATCTTCGATATTATCTATAATACTTGTTTTACATTTTTTTAGTTCTTCATTAATAAGAACATTTAAATATAGGTACCTAAATTATAATTCATCAAGAGAAAGCACCTTGCGAGTGTACTTTTACTGTGCGTGACTACAGTCATTGCAATTTTTTTTTTTTAACATTTAACTATTATCAATAAAGTATAAATGAAATGTGAGAAAATTAATATTAAAAGGAATAATGACAAAATTGCTATACCTATATTATGAATCTAGGCTAATTCATCGCCTAGCAATTCATCGCCAAGCAATTCATCGCCAGCAATTCATCGCCAGCAATTCATCGCCAGCAATTCACCGTCAAGCAATTCATCGCCAATCAATTCATCGCCAGTAATTCATCCCCAGTAATTCATCGCCAGCAATTCATCGCCAGTAATTCATCGCCAGTAATTCATCGCTAGCAATTCATCGCCAGTAATTCATCGCCAGTAATTCATCGCCAGCTATTCATCGCCATCAATTCATCGCCAGCAATTCATCGCCAGCAATTCATCGCCAGCAATATTTTATGTTTTTTTTTTGGTTTCTTTTTTATATTTCGGCGAAAATAAAATTTTGCCGTCGAAAAATGTATGAAAATTTTAAGTGGCCATATCTCCAAAACAGGGCATTTCCGAGAAAAAAACTTTTCAATTTGTTGATTTGAGAACCGCCTCTACTTCCTCACCAAGTTTCTGCCACATCGGGCTAATTTATTTTTTATTTTTTTTTATATATTTCGAAAGAAAAAAAAAATTTTCCACAAAAAAATGTATGAAAATTTTGAGGGCTAAATCTCCGAAACGGAGCATTTCCAAGAAAAAAGCTTTTGTATTTAGTGGTTTGGGCACCGCCTCTAGCCAATCATCAATTGGCGATGAATTGCTGGCGATGAATTGCTGGCGATGAATTGCTGGCGATGAATTGCTGGCGATGATTTGCTGGCGATGAATTGCTGGCGATAAATTGCTGGCGATAAATTGCTGGCGATGAATTGATTCGCGATGAATTGCTAGGCGATGAATCAGCCGCTTACCCTATATTATACCTAATAATGTTATATGAATAATGTAATATAAAACAACATTAAATATACATTATACATATCTAAAATTTCACATGTTATCAATAATAGTTTTGATTTTTGTTTTATTGTTTCTATTATTTCTTCACATTCTATACATAATTATTAAATTGATTAAACTTCCAGTATTTATATATTTCATTACTAAAACATGAAAGAAAAAAATTTAATTTTTATTGTGCTACCTTTACATAATATAAAAAAATTGTAAAGGCATAGTTGCAACTAGAGTTTCCATCCCGGGATTTCCCGGGATAAATTTCCCGGGAAATATGTTAATTTTCAATTCCCGAAATCCCGGGATTTTTTTTCAATTCCCGGGAAATTTACTTTAATTTATTTTAATATTTATAGTTTGCTTTACTTAAAAAAATCTATTTCTCTTTTTAAATTTTATTTAGTATTCAATTCAACAACACATTTTTGGATGACAAAGAAATTATACGTCAATAAATTTTTTATTGAATTTTTCGAAGTTCTTTGCAGCTGCAGTGCTGTGTGCAGAGTCTGTCAGCTGTTGGTACGTGCCACTATTGAAATATATATTATATCCATACTAGCCTGAAAGCACTGAATCATCACTGCTCCATCACTGAGATTTGTTGTTGTTTTCTAATGATTCATCACTGAGTTATGAATGGAGCTCGGGAAAAAACTCAGCGTTAGAAAATACAATTTACTACCACATACAAACAACTATCTCTCTCACATATGAAACAAAATATACCTGCTTTTATACAAAACTCATCACTGTTTAGCTACCCAGTACTCATCACCCATTATTCATCACTTATTCACTACCTAGTACTCGTCACTTTTTAACTGGCTTTCCTTTCTAAAAAATAAATAAAACATTTGTTTTATCTGTGGATAAATTTATTATTAACTATAAAGATGAATGAATTAACTATAAAATGAATAGAATTTTAAATTAATTAAGTATCCACATGCATTCTGACAGCAGCAGGCAAATCTATATTTTTTCTTTTTTTTTTGAAGCCATACTTTTGGATGATTTAAGGACACTCTTCTTCACTTCTTTTTCGGATAATAATACTCCCATTCCTGATCCACAGGCATCTAAACGAGAAACTATGAGTTAACTATATAATTCATTATTAAATTAAATAAAAAATATATTTCTTACCATATAATTATATTAAATAATTATTTAATTTCGGATTTTTTCATCTTTTTAATTAATAATATTGAATATTATTTTTAATTTTTAAAATGATTCTCCGATAAATAAAAAAACTTGTCTTCAATTTTTTTTTTCGTTTCACTTTCAAATTTTTTTGTGTTATTGAAATATAAAACATTTGCTTCTCTTTTTTTCAACCTAATCTCAGTGATGATTTATCAATGACTCAGTGGTGATCACTGAGTTATAGTGAATAGTAAATACATGCAAAAATTTTTATTTATAATATGCTAAAAATCCAATACATTCACATGAAAATTCGCTCCCATGTATTTGTGACCACTGACAAAAAGCTAGTAGGGATATTTCTATAGTGGCACGTAACAACAGCTGACAGTCTCAGCACACAGTACTGCAGCTGCAAAGAACTTCGAAAAATTCAATAAACAATTTATTGACGTTAGTGATTCACCTGAAAAAATATTGTTTAAAAAATTTCTGAACAAAAATCAAAGTATGTACTATGTATTCATAAGAAGTAACTAAAATATTTTTTTTTGATGACGCCTTTAAGGTCCATTCACTTCACACACATCAGGAACGTCACCGTCAAAATAAAAATTGGTTGTTCTAGATGACTCGTTTAAATGTAAATAATTCTGTTCTTGTTTAAGTAATTTTTTTAAGACGTATTATACTTTATTGAGTATACTTTGATAAAAATTCCATGTGTATTTTGTTTGTGTTATTAAATGTCAAAAATAAATTACATAAACAAATTACAAGTGGATTGTGGAATATTTGTATTCTAAATTTTTTTATTTATCAAAGAATTTATTCAGGAGCAACTGTTATTTTTTGTTGCCAAGGAAAAAAATCCTACGAAAAATCCTTCGACGGTGATAAGCTTATATAAAAATTGGGAAAATTTTTGATAATATTTTAATAATTAAGATCAAGATCAACATAGTAATGGGAACGATAGCAAAGTGCAAAGAATCTGAGGTTTGGAAATATTTTATGAGAAATGACAAAAATGAATCCGCAGAATGCAAAAAATGTTTAAAAATTATTCAATGTAAAGGAGCTTCTACAAGCGGGCTCATCAGGCATTTATTGTCTCAACATGATATTATTTTGAAGCGAACAGTTCACGATGACGACAATCAATCAAAAAAAACTAAACAGACTACAATGAAAAGTTTTGTCCAACGATCATCATTATGCGAAATTGTAGCTAAACTTGCTTCAGTTGACGGATTCTCAATAAATGCAATTAAAAATAGTTCCTTTATACGAGAATCTTTATATGCCAAGCAATATCAATTACCGAATTGCAATACAGGCGTAATGAAATTAATTCATGATTTTTATAATATTGCTAAAAGTGAAGTTATAAAAAAAATAAAACATAATTTAAACAACGCTGGAAAATTTAGTGTTACTCTTGACGAATGGACTAGCATAAAAAATACCATATACTTAAATGTAAATATACACATCAAAACGAAGAATTTGACAATTTAGGGTTAATACGAATTGATGGAAGCTGCCCAGCTGAAAAAGCATTAATTTTATTTGAAAAAAAGCTTTCAGAATTTAATTTAAAATCGTCCGACGTTGTTGCAACAACAACCGATGGAGCGGCTGTTATGGTCAAGTTCGGTAAGATTTCTTCTTTTTGTCATCAACAATGCTATACAATCATGGGATTCATCTGGGAGTTATCGATGTTCTTTACAAAGCCAAATTCAAATATACAGTCAATTCGATAATGAAACTCATGATGATTATGAAGAAGAAAATTATGTTGAAAGTGTTGATGAATTTGACGACAATGAAAATGAAGATAGTCTTGCTATTAGTTCATTTTCAACTGATCTGCAAATGAATCATCAAAATCTTGAGAACGGTTTGAAAATGGTCCGAAAAATTGTCAAATTATTTAAGTTATCACCAGTGAGAAACTCTATTTTGCAAAATTATGTTAAAAATGTGCATGGAAGAGAATTATGTTTACTTTTAGATTCTGTAACTAGATGGAACAGCATCGAACCTATGTTGGAAAGGTTTCTTAAGTTAAAAAGCTGTATTATAAATGCGCTGAGCAGTTTAAATTTGTCGCATTATTTCGATAATAATTTAGTACCACATCTCGAAATATTACTAAATTTGATGAAACCAGTCAAGTTAGCAGTTGAAGCATTGGGAAATCGCGAATCCAATCTTATCACAAGTGAGGGTATTTTAAATTTTCTTTTCAAGACACTCGAGGAACAAAAAAATGAGTTGGCATCTGAAATGTTACAAGTACTTAAAATAAGATTGATGGAAAGACGCAACAAAGATTTAATTTCGCTCCTGCAATTTTTGCAAAATCCACAAAATGTAAACAATAATTTTTTTGAAAAAAGCAGTAAAGTTCGCATTATTACTTTGGCAAAAGAATTAATGACAAGATTATTTGTAAATACTTATGCTGAAGCTGATTCAACTCAGAATGAAATTGAATCTGAAGATGGTGTAGAAGTGGAGGAAGGTGACTCAGAAGAAATTAAACTAAAAAAGAACTTGAAAATTGCAGTGAATAATTGTTTTAGGGAAATGCCCATTAATTTAGATTATGGCAGTAATTTGCAAAAAGAAATTAAAATATTTGAAATTACCGGAGAAAGGACCGAAAATTTGCAAAAATTATTCAACAGCTTAAAAACAATAAGACCTACTTCAACTGAGAGTGAACGGATATTTTCAATTGCATCAATATTTTCGTCAAAAAGAAGATCATTACTAAGTGATCATTCACTAAGCGCATTATGCTTATTAAAAACTTATTTTATTAAATACAAAAATAAATAGTTGACTCTTCTTAGCAGTTCAAATATATTCAATTGTTGCTTTTTTAAGAAATGCTTTAAATAAATATAATATATACACAAGACTGAAATTAAATTGTGATTTTTTTTATTTTTTAAAATAAATATAGTTAATTTTTTTAGTTTTCTTTCATATTTTTCAGATTTCCCGGAATCCCGGGATTTCCCGAAAAATATAATTTTATATTTCCCGTTTCCCGGGAAATTTAAAAGTGCCGGGAAATGGAAACTCTAGTTGCAACAATGCAACATGCAAGATATAAGCAATAAGAAAATTCTCAAAAATTTTTATAAAATTTTTATTTTAACTCTTTTAACATATTTAGAGAAAATTTATGAAACAATAATTTTTCAAATGTCATTTGAAATCTCTGCTAAATATACTAACTATAGTATACTAATATTATTTTAAGAACCCCAAAAAAATGTACTTATCTCTAGATTCTTAATTATAAATTATGATTTGTTATACTTTGATGTCAGTATTAACGTACTAACTTATATAAAAAAAATTCTAAAATCATTAATATATTATAATTTTTGAAAAAATTATATTAAAAAAACCGAATCGAAAATAGTTCGAAAAAATATAAAATACAATGATACTTCTACTTTCTACATAGATACATTAAAGATTAAACGACTGAAATTCTTAATGTGCATTCTGCATTTTCTTTTTATCTATACTGTATACAGAGAGAAATGGTTTTCAATGTTTTTCCAATTTTATATTTAGTGAAATATATAATTCATTTTTACTTTCAATCTATATATAGTTATCTATACTTTATCTTTGAAATTTTATAACACAGAGAAAACAAGATAGAAAAGAGTTTAGGATGCAATTGGATTTCAAATATCCATCTATTATAATGTAATTTTAATGTTTGCATTTTATATAAATAAGTTGCAGCACTCTGTTGTTATGCTATGCTGTGCTAAAAAAAGGAATAATAATAATAATAACAATAGTTCAAAACATGAAAAAAATAATTTTGTTTTGTAAGTATATAACGAAAGGATATTAGGAAAACAATAAAATAATATGTTAAGCTTAAGAAGATTTTGGAAAATTTTCTAATTATTATATTGTTATAGGTGCAATATTTTATAAAATGGATTAATGGGTTATAAATGTTTACACAATTGATGTGATTTACTGTTTTATTACAAACAAATTATGTTTGGATCAGCGGCGGCTCGTACATAGGTGCTGCGACACTGCACCCTCAAGAAATTTCAAAAAATTGAACTCATAAAAAAAATGTTTGTCTTAGTTTAAAATTATTTTTAAATTAAATTGCTATGCTATGCAATTTTCTCTAAAATTTTAATAAACAACAGTAGCCTACTTTCAGGCTTTTGAAATTTTTAGAAAATACTTTTCAAAATTAGGTGCAGAAATCAATTTAACAGAATTTTTGGAACTGCGAATTTCGCAGTGCAGGGATTTTTATTTTCATGAATAATTCAATACATTTTTATTGTTGTTAAGTTTTTTTCTATGACTTGAATATAAGGAAAAATGCACTGCCACAGAAACAGTGCGGCTGTATTATACTTTCTGAAAAATTTAAAAACAAATATGGGAAATTTTTTTTGTTATGGGATTTTTGAATGTATAGAAAAATGCATTGCTTCAGAAGCAGCACAATTTTCATATGGAATGTTTTTTGTTTGTTTTGAATTTTCAAAACTGATTTTTATATACATAATGTGTATGGGTGGGTATATATCGGGGGTTGGACATTTGTCCGCGATTTGTTTTTGTATCGCGGACATAAAAATGACATTTGTCCGCGATTCGAAATGTCTTTTGTCCGCGATAAAAATTAAATCGGGCAAAAAAAAAAAAAATTGCACACACAAAATGTATGAAGAATTTGAGGGGCCTCTACCCCTCTTTCCTTTTCCAAGCTTCAGACGATTCTGAGTGGTTCAAGTAATCTGCAGTATCTTCAAAATTGCAACATCAATCGCGGACAATTGACATTTTGCAAAATGGCATTTGTCCGCTAAAAAAACTGAAAAATCAATCGCGGACAAATGACATTTTGCAAAATGACATTTGTCCGCTAAAAATTAAAAATTTCAATCGCGGACAAATGACATTTCTCCGCGAAGTTTTCCATACAAATTTCATCGCGGACAAATGTCCCGCGGACAAATGTGGGGCGCCGTATATATCATAAAACTTTTATAATTATGAAAAAGAGGTTTTTATGTTTTGCAGCACTCTTTTTCAAAACTTCCACGAGCCGCCACTGGTTTGGATATTATATAGATATAAATATAATATAAATATTATATTTATGTTAGAACACACCATTTCTAATGGAAAATTTAAATTTTCTTAGAAATATTTATTATCATATTATTTATTGATTATGTACACAATATGTACACAAAAACTAAAATGAATTTATATTTATTTAGAAAATTTTTAAATTTTTGTTATTATTGAATTAAAATTAGATAAAATATAATTATGTTATTTGGATTTAAAATTGACACTTTATGTAATTATATTATAGTTTATTGTAATTTGATATTTTGTAAACAAAATATTTTGATAGGTATAATTTGAAAAAAAAATATGTGAGTCTCGGGACACACGGAAGAAGTGAAACTTCATGGCAAGTAGTATTTTCTGGGGCGGCTAAATAAATATTTAAAATGGCCAAGTGCATATAAGACATGACGCCAATCGAAAATAATTTATACCAACAACTCAATTACAAATTACTTCAAAAAAAAATCTGTTTTAGTTAAAAGAGCATTTTCAAATATACCTGCAAAATTTGACATTAGTATTTCTTCCGAAAAGTAATTGTAATAAACATATTCCTCCTGCATTTTATTAGTGTAATTTAATGTCAAAAATAAATTACACTAACAAACTAAAAAAATTACATTAAGAAAAATTAATATCAAAAATAAATTATCTACAAAATAGGTGCATTGGAACATTTTTATTCAGAATACATATTTGTATTGCAAAAACTTTTTGAAAATTAGCACTAATAATTAATAAATGAAATATTTGTTAATCAATAATTTAAAATAAATTTTATTTTCCTTTCAATCGAAAAAAAAAATAGTATTTTCGACTTTAATTCTGAGCCAAAATAGAGTAGGTTATTGCGCTGATAAACTTCATTAAGTTGCTAGCGGCTGTCGGTTTTATCATCAGCTGACACATAAATTTTTTCTTTTTTCTTTTTTTTTTGCCTTTTTTTTGACAATAATCGAGGCATTTTTGACATTCAGCGTCACACTTTTGACACTTACATTTTTTTCACTCTCAATCACAATGTCTCTAAAGAAGTTTCACTTCAAAAAAAAAAAATAAAAATTATTATAATTATTGTTATTATGAATAACAATATAATTATTATGAATTGAACAGAAAAATGTTCACGATATTTTATCAGATTTAATTATACTCCTTTTATATATATGGAGTACACATTTATAAAATAAAAAATTATTGTTCATTAGTTTTATTAGAATTTTTTTATTTTCAGTTGGACTTTAAATTAGGTCTTATCTCTACATATTTAGTGTATAAACATCAACTACATATTTAGTGTATAAACATCAATAAAAGTTGATTGTTAATCTTAATTGAGATGAATATAAAATAAGAATAAACTTTTTATCGTAAATATCAACTATAAACAGAACTTACTAATTCTCAGAGAGCTTTTACGACTTATTCTGGACGAGGACAAGATAAGTTTTATTCAAGCATTAACATTTAGAATTTGTATAATTTAACCAAAGTTTTAGTTATTAACTAAGGACACAAAACAGTTTTAAGCTACAAACATAATAGCCATTCGATCTCTTTTTTTATTTTTCAACAAATTTTATTAAATAAAAAAGTATAAACTTAATAAAATGTACATGTAAGTGGCATTTATCTACAATTCCATCATCCCAAAAAACCATGATCATGGCCAGTAACGTAAATTTGTCCAACTGGATTAACTACACCGGTTGTTGCTTGGTATGCTGTGCTTAGACCATCCGATCTAAATGATAAAAATTGAAATATCATAAAAAAAAAAGTTATATGTTTTATGTTTTATAAAGTAAACATTATTATGCATATATCGAATTTCCTTACGTTGTTCCAGATGTAGAAAAATGTTGATTTCCTCTATCATCGGATGTTGTGCTTGAACTTGACGAGCTTGAGCTTGATAATATTTGACGTCTGAGACGATCAAGCAGTTTTCCACGCTAAAATATGAATATAAATTTAACACTCTTTTATATATAGCAAGAATATTTAAATTACATTTATATGATGTAAAGCACCTTGCTGTCCATTTGCATCGATATTGTAGAAACCTTTTGGTACATATCGTCCAGAATCTGAAAATAGTGATTTTTTTTTTTTTAATTATATTCAATTCAAATTAATGTTTTAATTTTATTAACTTTTCCCGGCGTGTCTAAATCATAGTGTTTGAAAAACTTATACAAGAAACCCAAAATAAAATCAAAGTCCGAATATGTTAAGAATCTTTCAGTACAGTTTATATATTATGTAACACAACAATATTACTGAATTGAACAATATTACTTATTTATTAGCATTTAGATTATCTCAATGTTAAGATGACCGTCCATAAAAACCATTTTTTTTTTTGCTAAAATTTAAGATTATCATAAGATTATAAATTAACATTTGTTAATAATTAATAACAAATGAACAGTATACATATTAAATTTTAATATAATTTAGAAATATTAATTACCTAGATATTTGATTTTTAATTTTTTATGTATACATAATAATTTAAAAACAATAAAATGTTATCGCTAAAAAACTAAAAAATACAACAAAAAAAACTAGTTTTATTAACAACTAGAAGCACAAAAAAGACTTTAAAACTAAAAGCATTATGTAATCTGTTTGCAACATATAGCTTTCTTTCCATTAGTTTGTTTAGCAAGAATATTTAATAAAATCACAATCATCAAATACTTTCCATGACTTCATTTATTATTATCTAATCTATAAATCACAGAGAAACTTACAAACATGAGCTTTCATATACGATCTCGAAAATGTTAAGACTTTTTACGCAAGTGCAAAATTTAAACATTTGTAATTAAACCTTAAAATGATTTAGACGATTTGTTGATGATTTGTTGAAAGTGTGAAATCTCCTTGTAGGTAAGAAAATATATGTGGGCTTCATGCATGGAAAAAAATTAGCCGCAACTTCAACTTATTGAAGTCAAAAAATCCAACTAAATCAATTTAATTTTTGGAGATAAAAAACAAAACACTTTAAGCTTGGAACAGTAGTCTAAGTAATGCTTAATCGACTTCCTTATATAATAATTTGAACTAATGTAACAACACTACTATTATTTAATAAGACTTTGACAAAAATTTTGAAAAATCATAATAATATTAATAATGAATCACAAAAATTAAAAAATATTGTGTCGTTAGTTTTGGAGTGGCTAAAAAATATTAAATTTGGAACTAAACAGAAGGTCTTCCTAAATTAATTTAGATTTTATTTCTAGAAAAAAACTTTGATGCATTCTTAAAAGTTCACAAATAAACTTTTTAATCTTTTGTATAGTTTTATAGTTTCAATTTTCAATTTTTTTAAATTACTCGGGCCTAAAATTTTTGTGAGATCACCGTCATTAATTTGGGTGTTATGCAAAAATTATTTTGAGCAGTGGCAACCTTACATCCTTACTCGGCCCAAAAATTTCCACAGAGATCACCTGTATTTTACCACTGCTAGTTTTTCAAATAAAAAAAATTTTCTTTTTTGCATAGACGGCCTTACACCTTCACTCCAAAATGTTGATCTGTTGTTATTTTTAAAGTTTTAAAAACTTTTGTGAGGTTGTGATTTAATATTTTTTTAATTAATATTTTTTGTATGTAATATGTAATGCTAAACGTTTGGTTATATATAGATTATATTTATTTGATATAGTCGGCGCACTTTTTGGATTTTACACACCGAGGTTTTTTCTCAATTTTAAAAAAGAAACATTCCATAAAATTTTTTATCTTAAATCTCATTATTGCAAAAATTTCTTAAAATTGTTAAATGTCTATTTTCTGATTGTCATAATTTCATTTCAGTTTCAAATTATTTGTTTTAAATTAAATTACTAGCATTCCATATATAGGAAATTATGGTCAACAAATAAGGTACTGTAGATGTATATACCCAATTGACCAGGTTTGATACACATGTACCAAATTCCAAATGTATCAAGGAATTTTCCTATGGAAAACCTAATAGAAATTGTACCGTTTGTTCCAATTCCACGTTTACCAGACGATTTTCCAAAGAAAAAATTTAAGACCTGACCTGTACCATTTGGAATATTCAACGGATTGAGTTCTTTTAGATCCAACACATTTTCTGGTTATGTTGGAAGTTTAATGGGAAACAATTTTTAAAATATCCATATGACGTCACATTTGAGTTAATTTCTACCAAAAAATCGTTATTACTTGGTACAGATGGACAATATACCTTACAAATTTATAATTGAAGAAATTGTAATGGAAATCTTAAGAACAAAATAAAGGACTGTACCTACATAATTCCATGGTATGCACCTCCATAAACAGACAGGTAAGAAAATTGTAAAAAAATGTTAAGGTCCCCGGTTCGTTCCCATATCGGGCTAGAATTTATGTACAGTTTCAAATTTCCCACTTGATTTAATTGTTTATCTTGTTTTTTTTTTTTATTAAAAATTAATAATAATAATCCTATAATACCAGTTGATTGTCTAAAATCTTATATAAGTATAGTTCTTGTACAGCTTTAAATTTAAAAATAAGGGAACAAATAGAAAATGTTCCAATTATAATTCCTGTTAAGAAATGTGAATATACTATACATGGTATACAGAATTTATATTTTCTATTTTACACGTATCTATAATTTTAATACATTAGCCTAGTGGTAGAGTCGCCAGATTGCAATGTTAAAGTACAAGGTTCGAAACCCGAAAAAGGAACATAAGAAAAATAAAATTATAAATTGTAAAAAATATTAAGAACTAAAAAAATTAAAATAAAAAAATAAAATAAAAAAAATTAAAATAAAAAAATAAAATAAAAAAAATTTATAATAAAAAAAAAATTAAAATAAAAAAAATTAAAATAAAAAAAATTAAAATAAAAAAAAAGAAATAAAAAAATTTTTTTTCTAAATTTTAATCAACAAGAAAAATTGTACGAAATTGAATCGGAATATTATAATGGTACTTCGGATTTTATCAAGAATTCGGTTTGGTACAATAGAGCAATTGTACCTAATTTTTACAAAAGGCGGGTACAAATCCAAATTATATTCCATAGGTACATTTTTTTTTTTACCATTTTCATGAGAATAGGGCATAGATTTCGTGGAGGTCCATTCGGTCGTTGATCAAAATGAGTTTATAAATAAATAATATAATTATTTAAAAGATATACTTTAAAAATACAAAATTTTTTATTTTATTTTACGTAAATTAAATGAAAAAAATTTTGAAGGTTTTTAATTATAATCTTGAATTATATAGTTATTTTATTTCCTTAATTAACACTTCTTGGTTTTATTTTTAGATTTCATATTTCTTCAGAATTTTTTTTATTAGCAGTTGTTCGTGACAAGACAATATTTTTACTATGTGTGCAAGTGCAGTACACGGTGTACATGAATTATCTAATAAATAAAAATGAAAATTCTTTGTTTCTCTGTTTCTCTGTCCTCAATCATGCCTAAACCGACGGGGCGCTACCTTAGAAGCCGGTATTAAGGTATATTCCGATAAAATTTTGTAGGTTAGACCAAAATCGACTATTTAGAAGACTGGATATGTTTGAAATTCCGTTTTTTTTAATTGTACAAAATCTAGATTATAGTGTTTTGATATTAATATAAGTTAAGGTACTACTGTACGACGCCGGGTATTTCGTCTAGTAATGGATAAAAAATTAAAATAATAGGTATTTTTGGATTTAACTATTCCAAATGATGTTTGGACATTAGAGTTAGTCAAAATGTTTTTCACAAAAAAAATTACTCGAAATTAAGTAGTTTAGTGTGTGAAATTTCATTCCATTACATTTTATTTTGAATTTAAATTTTTGAGTTTTACTAGAAAAAAGGAAAAAATTTGCCACAAATTTATACTTGATTTTTCCACAATTCGTACACATATCGAATAAAGCATGGGGCTTTAACATTTACTAAAAATATATTGCACTTCTTGAAATAAGACTGACATTCAATAACTCAATTATCTATTTTAAAATTATATTTCTTTTTCTTTTCGTTTTATCATATCGCATATTAAATTTTATAGCTCGAGCCAACAAAGACTTGTTATATATTTATGACATTTACATAAAGTTGAAATCGAACTAGTGGATAACTTCAGCATAGATATTTGTCACAGCTCGACAAAATATTTCATACTTTCACTTTTTAATATAATCTGTTTATGATGTTAGCTTATATTTAGCATAAAAATTTCTGAAACTTATTTTTTATAAAAAATATTTTCTTTATTTTATATTTGGTAGAAAAAACCAAAAAAACTATAACTATAATCTTTCGGCTATATTTTATAACTAATTGTCCACATTGAGTTTTTATTCTAGTGAAGTATTGATTTTGGGATATATACCTGAATTAATATTTATTATCTTAGATTTAAAATTTTCCCAAAAATTCAAATAAATTTTAAAAAATATTTTAAAGTTATTCATACCTGATGATAAACCGAATGTTAAGCTTGCCAAGCTAATCAAAAGTACACACGCCAATTTCATTAAAAAAAATAAAAATAAAACCAACAAAACAAAAATTAACCGGTTTTATTCAAAAAAAAAATAAATTTATATAATTTTCTTCAGTATGAAATATTTTTTACTCTTTATTCGATGATGTTTTTTAGATAAATGTTCAGATAAATTAACAATAATAAAGTTTTATTCCATCATCCCATAAAAAAATATATATAAAAATAAAATAAATATAAAAAAAAAAAAATTATATAAACGATGAAAAATCTTATAACTTCTGAAATTATATCTAATTTATTCTCAAAACATTAAGAGAAAAAAAAAACATTAAATGTATAAGCATAAAAAAATACCTTGGTCGAGGACGGGGTATCGAAAGAAATAATGAGATAAAATTATGCAGAAATGTTAAACTTAAGAATTTAGAACATATTATAATATATATTAAATATATTTTAAAAAGATATTATTTTGAAACCATTATAAAACGAGTGATATATAATATACATATAATATATATGTATCAATACAAAGAATATCCAATAAGCCCCAGAACTTGAAAAACATGTAAAGATATTGGATTTTGAAAGACTAAACTTAATAAACGCTTCCGAAGCAGGATTGTGTTTTATATTTTTACAAAACTAAATATCTAAATTACGCTTTGATAGTTTTTCGAGATTTTTGGCTTATTGAATGGTTAATTAAAAATTGAATGGTTAATTAAAAGTTGGATTCATTCATTCACCGTATGTTACACCGATTTCAAAAATCGGCAAAAGCTATCTGTTTTACAAGAGAAATATAATGTTCATATTATTATAATTATCATTGTATTTTATTACATTTAAGGTTACCGGTGTTAATGACGACCGCCGTACAATTTTCCTAATTCTGTTACAATTTTTAATATTACTTTAGAAGTAAATGTAACAAAATGTAATTATAAGAATTTTTAATAACATTTTTATTTTAAACTGTTATGAAATTTCAATTTGAATTTTTACACTGGTTTTTAATTTAATTTTTTTTTATTTAATAATGAAAAATTAGCGTTTAAACATTTTTTTTTTATTTTTAATAATAACTCTTACCTTTTTTTCTGTTTAAGAAAAATATGAAGGTATATATAATTCACAGGGAACTGTTTTGCAAAACATGGTCCATTATCATAAGAACAGAATTACAAGTTAAGATGAATCATTATTGTTTTGTCTATATATATGTATTGTATATATATAAAGCTTTTTAGGTCCCTCTTTGTAATGCATAAAGTCACCATTAAAAATAGTACATTAATTTAAAAGTTAAGTACTAAATTCTTAACTTTTATAAATTATATTTTTAATATTATTGGTTGATTCATATTTTGATTTAAAGCAGGGCTGCAAACCCGTGAAAAATCGGGTTCAGGTTCGGGTTCGGGTTCGACTTCGAAAATTTTAATGGGTTCGGTTCAGGTTCGGGTTCGGGTTCAAATCTTTTAATCAAAATAACTAAAAATACATATTTAAATTGCTAAGCATGATGCGTATACTGAAACAATACCCTAATCTTAATATAATAAAAGGTGAACTCACCTCTTAAATGACCTTGACAGTGTTGGCACTTTTCTCTATTTATTTTTTTAAACGTAAATAATAAATAAAATAACCGAATGATTATGCAACACTGAATGCAAGGCGTACTTTGATAAAAGCTTTAAAATGTACACAAAAAAATCAAGGCGTACTTTATCAATAAAAAAATAAAAGCATTCTTTTCGAAATGACAAAAATCAACGCATAGTTACTAGGCTAGGCCTGCACTATTTTTTCTGTGCAGGCTTTTTTCTAGTAATATAATAAGTGTCTATGTAAGTATTTTTTTTTTATTTTTTATTTTTTTTTTTAAATAGAAAACATTGTTGACTTTGATTGTGTTAAATATTAAAATGAAATGTTGAACCTGAACCAAATACAAATATTTTACTGGGTTCAGATTCGTCAAAATGCTTGTTCCGGAGCTGGATTTGGGTTCGGGTTCGGGTACGGTTTGCAACCCTGATTTAAAGTAATTAAAAAATAAAAACACATGAGGTGTCATGGGACATCCGACAGCAGCGAAGCTTCTTACGCCTAAAAGTATAAATTTTAAAATTTAAATAATATATATACTATATGTACTAGTCATCACATTTTATCACGGAAATAATTGGTTTGTGGTCGCTAAAATAAGAGACAAATGTTTGTGACTCTGTTTTGTTGACATATCTGGAAAATTCACAATTTTCTTTATTCACAATTTGCTAATGTTTTCTGGTTTTAATACTCTAATTTTCGCAATAAACTTTACACAATTTATAACTACATATTTATAGCTACATATTTTTTAAAACAAGTCCAAAGTAATATAATATTTATAACTATACATAACATCAATAAATTTAGTTTTTGGGCATCCGTTTTTTAAATTGAATTCACGCAAGAGAATAATATTAATACAATTAAGTAAAAAAATTGTCAATAAATTAATGAGAAATCAAAAAATATCGAATTTATCAATCAAATTTCGTAAATATATGTAATTATAGTAGAATTTATTAAAAATTTCAAATTAAATTTATTAAACTTTTTTTAAGTTGCTAGAATTCGCTTTTCCAACAAAAATTTGTGGGATTTCCAGCGCCACCCGCCTACCGCCCCGCCCCTCTCAGTTTTTTGCAAAATTAATTTAAAACTTATTTTTAAATTTTTTTGTGAAAACGCTTTGGCGGGAAATTAATTTGTCAAAAAAAAAAAAAAATTCTCGGCAAAGTTCTGTTTAAAAAACGTATGATGTAAAGAATGAAAATTTTGAAGGGCCATAACTCCGAAATGGAGGCTTTCCCGCAAAAACCGTCTCGGATTTAGCATTTTAGAGACCGCCTCTACCACCTACCCAATGACAAAACGGACACAAAAAAAAATGTCCATACATCCCTCCTCCAAGTTTCAGCCCATTCTGAGTGGTTAATTTTGAATTTTTTTTTTTTGTTTTTTTTTTTTGCGCCTCTTCCGTTTGATTACTTCCGTTTGTTTACTTCCACATCCTTTTTTTTATCATCCGTAAAGAAGCTTGGTTTCAAAAAACAGCAAGGGATCCTGAAATAATTTATACGGACATAATTTATACGAAAAAATTACATTATTCCTACCATACAAATGAATTATATCGCTTTCAGGTACGTCATAATTTATATATGAATGAAATCGTTTTTTTCGTATAAATAATGTCCCTTTTAAAACGACATTATTTATCATAAGAACTATGTCGTTTTGTTTTGTATAAATAATGTCGCTTCTAAACGACATTATTTCTACATGATTAAAGTCGTTTTTTGATCGTATGAATAATCTCACTTTTAAAACGACATTATTTATAGTATGAATAATGTCGTTTTTGTTTCATATAAATAACGTCGAAGGTTCAAACGACATCACTTATGCGAACAAAATATCTTTCACTCACACACGCTTTGTAATGCATACAATGTCCGCACATTTGGCTGCGATCAAAATTCTTTTTTTTTCTAAATTGAGGCGCGGTCAAATTATTAGTTTTTATTGTGCTAATTTCTTTGTTCATTTTAGGCCTTTTCCAAAAGGATGTTGTTCAAAGAACTTTTTTTTAAAAAGTTTCATACAACTGTCTCCTCTAGAAAAATCCAAGAATCCAATTGTACTTACACATTAAGTGAAGTGTATTTTGTTTCGCATAAGCAATGCCATTTGTTTTGTGATTGCGTATACTTGTGCTCGCATTTCTATGTCTTTTAAAATTTTTAAATGTGTTTCGAAAAAAAATTTTTTTTTTTAATTCTAATTTTAATTGTATTATTTTTGACCTTGTTTTTGTGTTGAAAAAAAAATAGAATAAAATAAAATAAAAATAAATAATATATAATTATAATATATATGTAAATAAAATATAAATAAAATATACATAAATAATAATAATGATAATAATATCAATAAATAATTTTAAATTTGTTTGCACAAAATCGTGTTTATTATTATTAAAAACGAATTTAATTCGAGATAAAATAAAATAAATAAATAAATCTGACGCGGTCACCAAATCCTCCTTTATTTCCTATCCTTTATTCCTGTGCATTTTTCTTCTCTCGCTTGTCGTTGCCGTACTGGAATTCAATAAGGCTCTAAAAACTGTTGACCGCCGGTTCTTAGTTCGTCAGCTTGTTATCAGAAACAACTCGTTTTATTAAAATTTACACTTCTTGAAGTAGGGATGAGCAAAAAAATTTCTACAAATTTTTGCAATATTCGAGGTTTGGAAGCGAATTTCCAAGCCGTTCAAATCCATTTGGCCTCTGCTAAGCCAAATGTTCTGGCTCTAAGTGAGACTCAAGTATTGCACAACGGAGACCCCAACCGTTTTCAGTCCCGGGTTATGATCTTCACTCTTTATACATCGCCCACAGAGAAGTCGCTGTATACATAAGGAATGACGTTGCTTGTTATTCCATTAAAGATTTTAAATCATCTAATCGCAACAGACCCCAAGGCAGATATGTAGAAATTTATTCAAATCTTAATAATCTGATTCAAATTATTTCTGAACCTACCCACATTCCAGATATAAACCATCAAAGTCATCATCTCTTGGATCCGTTTCTGACATCGAATCCAGATAATTATAACGCCTCAATTAGTTCCCCACTTGTAAACTCCGATATTCTCTCGTTAGCACATCCTTCTCTCTTGATTGTGGAGCGGCTTTATCTAGAGCTCCTGGAAGACTGGTATGGACCTATTCTCAAGCTGATTGGATGGGCTCGCCAGTTTTCTTGGACGGGTGGATCTATCTCGTTGCTCCTTGGAGAGGGATGTTGACCTTTGCATGGCTGTCAATACTGAAAGTATTCTACTAGGGATGAAACTTTCATACCCCATAAAAAGGTTCAAAATAAAACGAATACTAAAAATCCGTGGTTCAATGACACCTGTGCAAAGGCCATAGCCGATAGAGATAATGCTTTTCGTTAGTATAAACAAAACAAGTCTTTAAGTTCACTGAAGCACTGGCGCGAGGTCAGGAACAGATGCAGTAAGATTTGTTGTCAGCAGAAGGTTTTTGTATACCCAGAGAAAGCGTCAAGAAATATTAAACCTTCCTAAAAATAGCAGAAGCTTTTGGAGCTTCGCTAAAAGTGTAAAACAAAACTATTGCTCGCCTTCATCTTTCCCCCCTTGTAGATGGTGCCCGGATCATATCAAATTCGGTTGGGATTTGTTTGCAAAACTTTTCAGTCAAAACACAGCACTCGCAGCTTCAGCTCGAGATCCACCTGTCTTGCCACCAGTAAACTCTTCTTTTGGAAGAGTTTACTTTAGGCAACGTGCTGATTGAAAGCTCTAAAAAATCTGAATGTCAAAAAGTCCCGATGGTATTCCGGCTGTGGTCCTTAAACATACTGCCTCTGTTCTAGCTAAACCTCTGCGAAACCTTTTCTAGCTTTCATATTCATTTGGCATTTACCCCACCAAGTGGAAAGTTGTGCATGTTCAGCCTATTCCAAAAAAAGGCGATACATGCGATCCCTCCAACTACAGGCCAATTGGGCAAACTTCTATTCTTTCCAAAGTAATGCACTCACTCATTAACAATATAGTTAAAAAATACATAGAATGCAACAAATTGCTAAGTGACCAGCAATATGATTTTCGTACGAATAGATCGACTGGTGACATGATGACATATTTATCCCACAAGCTCTCAACGCCAGTCTTCACAACTCCGGTAAAGCTTGTGATATAGCTAAGGCTTTGATCGAGTCTGGCACCCGGCTTTGATTTCTAGAGTTAAATTAATAGGTCTAGGATCAGCGTTTGTCAACTTTTGTAACTTTTTTTCTGTTCGTTCTATTCGTGCTGTTGTGGATGGGTACCAGTCACATATTTTCAATACAACTCCGGTGTAGCCAAGGGTGTGTTCTCTCCCCAACCCTTTTTCTAATTTTCTTTAATGATCTTTTGAAAGCAACTCTAAACCCCATCCACAGCTTCAACGATGACATAACTTGGTAGGATGCTACGATTTTATTAATGGGAAATCAGCATCTTCAAATCCTGTTACTCCTAAACGCAATTTTTTGCAAAGTAGCATAAATCACGACCTTTCCAAAATTTCTCAATGAGGTCTTCTCAACAGAGTTGAATTTAACGCATCCAAAACTCAATGCTGCCTAGTTTCTAGAAAGCTGTCAACTTTTGATGCCCAATTTTCTTTTCAAGGCGAAAGTATTGGTAAATCTGGGAGCCTTGACATTTTAGGCTCGAAAATAACTTCCGCCCTAAGTTGGAAAGTCCATATTTTCGAAATTGCAAAAAACGTAGCGAAATGTCTTGGTTTTCTAAAAAGGTGTAAACAATACTTTTCCTCCTCTGATCTCTTAAATATTAACTAATCCTACATACGACCGAAATTAGAATACAATTCGCTTATATGGGCTGGTGCCCCTAAAACCCATCTTGAGTACCTGGACAAAGTTCAGAGAAGGGCTATTAGATTGATCGATAATCACCAAACCACCAGCTCATTAACATCACTCAATCACCGTCGTAATGTAGGTGCACTTTCCATTTTCTATAAATACCTTGTTGGAACGGATACGTGGAAGTAAAGGCCCTACTTCCTCTACTTCAAGTATTTTCACGACAAACACGTACCGCCTCAACGTCACACCCATATTTCGTCAAAATTCCCAGATGTGATAGAACGAGCTTCGGAGTTTCGATTTCAATTCGCACCTCGAGAATGTGGAATGCTCTCCCATCAAAATTGTTCACGACATCTAGCGGACGCTTGATTTACAACTTGCGCCGCTTTAAGAAGAGTGTAAATGATTACCTATTAACTGTCCCACTTTTTAATCCCGTGTAAACTTCCTGTCCTCATTACGAAATCCATACTTCTTATAGTATAAAAGGTATCCCACCTAGTGATTTGGTAACTTTAATAAAAAAAAAAAAAAAATTTCCATCTACGACATCTATATATATAAAACCGAAGTTGTCTGTTTGTATGTTTGTCTGTTTGTCTGTTCCAAATAGGCTCCTAAACCGCTCAACCAATCGTTTTCAAACTTACACCATGTCTTTGTGTCAGGTCGGGGTCGTTATAGGCTATTTAAAAATTTGATTGGCCTCCTACCCAGGGACCTCCCCCGGGGGCGGACTTCAAAAGCTCGTCAGATTTCATTCATTTGTTGACCTCCTACCTAGGGATCTCCCCTCGGGGCGGATTTTAAAAGTTCGTTCGATTTCATTCAAATTTGGTATGTAAAAAAAGGAACTGATTACACACAAATTTCGTAACTAAAAAATTGTTGACCTCCTACCCAGGGACCTCCTACCCAGAGACCTCACCTGGGGGCGGACTTCAAAAGTTCGTTCGATTTCATTCAAATTTGGTATGTAAACAGAGGAACTGATTACACACAAATTTTGTAACAAAAATTTTGTTGACCTCTACCCAGCGACCTCCTATTCAGGGACCTCCTACCCAGAGACCTCGCCTGGGGGGCGGACTTTAAAAGTTCTTCCGATTTCATTCAAATTTGGTAATTAAAAAGAAGAACTGATTACACAAATTTCGTAACAAACAATTTGTTGACCTCCTACCCAGGGACCTCCTACCGAGAGACCTTCCCTGGGGGCGGACCTCAAAAGTTCGTCCGATTTCATTCAAAAGAGAAACTGATTACATTATTACAAATTTCGTAACAAAACATTTGTTGACTTCCTACCCAGTGACCTCCTACCCAAAGACCCCCTGGGGGCGGACTTTAAAAGTTTGTCCGATTTCATTTAAATTTGGTATGTAAAATTACACACAAATTTCGTAACAAAAAATTTGTTGACATCCTACACAGAGAACTCCCCTCGGGGTGGACTTTAAAAGTTCGTTTGATTTCATTCAAATTTGGTATGTAATAAGAGGAAATAATTACACACAATTTCGGAACAAAAAATTTGCTGACCTCCTACTCAGCGCCCTCCCCCGGGGGCGGACTTCATAAATTTGTCCGATTTCTTTCAAATTTGACACGTAAAAAGAGGAAATGATTACACATAAATTCGTAACAAAAAATTTATTGACCTCCTCCTCTAGGGGAGGACTTCAAAATTTTATCCGATTTCATTTAAATTTGGTACATAAAAATGATTAAACACACGAATTTCGTAACAAAAATTTGGCCCCATCTTTGTAGGGGGTCTCTTCGAATATATAGAAATCAATTTCTTTATTACTAATAACTACAAAATATTAAAAACTAAACAACTCAACCGATTGTTTCGAAATTTACACCGTCTCTTTGTCTCGGGGTCGTTATAGGCTATTTTAAAATTTGAATGGCACCCTACTCAGAAATATCTCCCGGGGAGGACTGCAAAAGTTCTTCCGATTTCATTCAAATTTGATTCATAAAAAGTGCCAACAGCAATTATAGTTAGAAATAAGAATTGTTATATAAAATTTTTTTTCTTCCTAAATTTCTCAGACATACATTTATTAATAATTTAATTTTTTATTTTTTAATCGATTAATTCAAAAATTCTGATATAAATAAAGTTTATATTTTTGCAATAAAATTACGAATAACAATGAATGACAATCGAATACTCATCATCATGGTCTTATCTATTTCATACATAACTATATTGAATATTTGGTGACAATTCATATTACAATTTTTATTTACATTATTGTCTTTATAGTGACATATATAACTTTCCAATTGTCAAAAAAAAGTTCTATGGCTCCATAATTAATAAAAAAAAACAATAAGGATGCTTTTATTCATAACACTGAAAAAACTGTATGAAGAATCTGCTACAAAATATTACATTATATTAAAACTAAGTTATTTTCTGGCAGTTTGAGCTAAATATGTTGCATTTATTATGAATTTTATAATTAAAGTCACTCGTCCAAGTTGCTACACCAAGTTTATATTGGTGTTTGTAGCGAAAAATAAATTACAAAAATTATTTTTTATACAAAATGTTACTGAAATGTATGTAGGAGTATCTGAAATTTTTATGTTGATTTTGTGTTTTAATCTCATATAAACAAAATATATTAAAAAGTAAAAGTAGGAGCTATTTTTCCATGCTAGAACCAAGTATAGCTAATCTTACTAAAGTTACATCGATTAGCCATAAATTGACACACCTATAGGAAGAGATATACAGAAATTTTAGCAGCAGCAGATAACTGTTTTTCAGTGCATATTTGACACGGATATGTAAGCGATATAAATTAAAATTAATGTTTACAGTTTTTCGCGTCCAAAAAAACTAATTTTTTTTTATACTTTTTAACTCTTTTAAAGTAAATTTAAAACATAACAAAAAAAATGAAAATTATTAAACGGAACTCAAATCAAATGTTGGTTTTTCTTTATCGTCAAACAAAATTTTTTATTACCATTTATACACCAATAAAATTTATGAGGTTAACAAAAAAAAATATTAAATTTAAACATTATCATCAAAAAAGTAAAATCAACATTACACTATATTCATTCATCAGACTACCTATATTAAAAAAAAACGAAAAAAAAAAAAAAATATATATATATATATATATATATATATATATATACGATGATAATGGTGCCAGCAAAAAAATTGGCTATTAATCAACCGTCAACCGATAAATAATTGCTTTTGATGGTTTATTAATCTGTTAGACTTTTATAATTTTTAAACGTATAATAATAGGATGATATTTTTGTTTTGTTTTCAGTTTTTTTTCCAATTTTGGTATTTTTTTTAAATTAACTGTCTGACATTGGTTGAATTTATGACCTTCAAGATTTATTATACATAAAGCCCATCATATC
>OZ023274.1:29199211-29238266 GCA_964007475.1 Hybos culiciformis
TTATTTATCGAAATTCCATAATGGTATTTGCCATGCAATTATTTATGAAAAATAATGCATCTATCGAAACAATAGGTTAGATTAGGTTAGGTTAGGGTGGCGGCCTAAACGGCCTCACATAGACCCTTAGGGTCCATAGTGGTACCACCGACAAATGATTAAGGTTGTGGATTAGATTTCATTGTACTAAAAATTCCAGTCCTTTGCGCAAACTTGAGTAGGCTTCTAAGTTCAGTCTCGGTGCCTCACTTAAGTCTTTAATGTGATAGCCTAACAGGTCCCTTCTGGATTTTGCTGGTGCTGGGCAGCGACAGATTAAGTGCTCTACGCTTTCTACCTGATTAGGGTCTTCGCATTTCCTGTATTTATTACTGTCGAGCAGTTTCAGTCTATGGGCGTGCTTTCCTGATAAGCAGTGCCCTGTTATTATGCCCGTGATCAGGCCTATATACGTTTTTTTCAATTTTAAGAACTTTTTGGTCTTCTTTACATCGTAAGAACCCCACATAATTTTTGTCGCTTTTGACGTTGGTTCATTAACCCACCTCTTTTTCGCTTCCTCCATCATTGTGGATTCTATCTCTTTGTAAATAAAACCAAGAGGCGTTCGAATCTTTAGGATTGATCCCTCTGACAATTCGCTCCCTTGCTTTGCTAGGACGTCGGCTTTTTCGTTACCCTCCACTCCAGTGTGTCCTAGAACTCACAGGAGTTGGACTTTTTTCTTTCTTCCCAGCCTCTTAAGCTCTTTCGAGCATTCAAGGACTATTTGGGATTTTATTTCGTGAGACACCAAAGCTTTTAATGCTGCTTGGCTGTCTACATATGTATTAATAGCGGTTTCCGGGTACTGACCTACCATTAAGATTGCCGCTGCCTTTTTTATGGCTGTAATCTCAGCCTGGAAGACGCTGCACATCTGTGGAAGCCTGTAACAATGGTTTATGTTCAGTTTCTCACAGTGCACTGCCGCCCCACTCCCGTTGCTGTTTTAGAGCCATCCGTATACATACTAATTGTGTTTTCTTCTTCCATTACAGATTCCCACTCTTCTCTAGATGGGATCCTAATGGAAAAGTTTATATCGAAGTTTAGCGAAGGTAACAGGTAGTCGGTCTTTTGTCTTGCTTTTCTTCCCAAGCTACTGTGACTGTATGGCCTGATTTTTAGCGTGTTCGCCTCTTTTAGTCTGAGTGCGGTTCTCTCCGCTATGGTTTTGGCGAATAGATCCACCGGTGGGAGAGACAGGATAGCGTTAAAGGCTGTGCCCGGAGTTGTACACATTGCACCACTAATTCCAAGGCTTGCCATTCTCTGTACTTTGTTGAGTTTTGTAAGGTAGGTCTTTTTACTTAAAGCATTCCACCATACAAAGACCCCGTAGAGCATTATCGATCTCACTACAGCTGTGTATAGCCAGTGGGTTATGTGAGGTTGTACTCTTTTCCCAAAAAGCCTCTTACACGCATAGTAGGCGTTCGTAGCTTTAGCTACTCTCTCCTCTATGTTTAGCTTCCAACTAAGCTTGCTGTCTAAAATAAGACCTAGATATTTTGCGTGGGATTTTAGAGTCAATAAGACTAAAATTGACAGAACTAATTCCGTTTTTTGCGGATTTGAACCCAGCCCTTTGGAACTGGCCCATTTGCTCAGTTCTCTTAAGCCGTTATTTGTATTTTCTGTCAAGGTATTGATGTGCTTACCCGATGCTAATAGAACAATGTCATCAGCATAAGCTACCACCTCTATACCTTCTTTTTCGATTTTTTTCAGAATGTTGTTCACCACAAGCAGCCACAGTAGAGGTGATAAAACCCCTCCTTGTGGTGTACCGCGCTGTACCGTTTTACGAGCTTTTGCCGTTTCCAATTATGAGATAATAACCCTTTTAGTAAGCATTACGGCTATTCATTTCTTTATGGCTTCATCCGTCTCAAGCTCTTCCAGAGCGTCCCAAATGGCTTCGGTTGTCACATTATTGAAAGCTCCCTCAATGTCGAGGAAGGTTCCAAGAGCATACTCTTTATATTGTAGGGCTTTCTCAATCTCGAACACAAACTCTTGCAGAGCTGTGCCCGTGGATTTCCCTTTCGTGTAGGCGTGTTGTGCTTGAGAGATTACCTCAGGATCTAGATTGCCTCTCATGTGTCAATCCAGTAGTCTCTCTAACGTTTTTAAAAGGAAGGACGTAAGGCTAATCGGTCTATAATCCCCAGGCCCGACATAACTACTCCTGCCTGCCTTCGCTTAAAAGACCACCCTAGACTCCCTCCAGTTTTTTGGAATATAATTAAGTCTGATATAACCTCTATAAAGGACTTCCAGCCACGGAATCGTTAGTTTACTACTCTTTTGCTCATAACTGGAGCGATTCCTTCTGATCCGGGAGACTTATAGGGATCAAATGATTTTATTGCGCTTTCTATTTTTTCTCTAGTAATGAGATTTCTTGGCAGCTGCTCTGTGCTTTTATCAGTAGAAGCGACCTCTCTCGAAAGTGGGTGTCCATGAGCACCTCTAACGTTTCCTTTCCGCGAAGTGTGGCTTTCTTTGATAACACATTTCTCAGTCTCGCCGTCTCTGTAGTGCTCTCTATCTTTTCGCAGAAATTCATCCAACTGCTTCATTTGGAAGTTCTTAATTGCTTTTTTAATGCACTTTTGTACTTTTTCTTTGCTGCTTCATCTGTCTCATTCTTAGTCTCCCTGAAGAGCCTTTGAACTTCTCGACGTGAGTCTTTGAGTTCCTTGCTCCACCAGACAGGCTGCGCTTTTTTTGGAGGTCTGCTGATTAGACAAGCCTTCTTTAGAGCTTTGTTTAGACATTTAGTTACGTGCAAGACTGCAGATTCGAGATCGGACACGCTTTGAATTTCGTTTGGATACGTTTTACCGAAACTCGAATCAACCTCTTTGCCGAACTTTTCCCAGTTTGTTCTAGCGTGGTCCCTGAAATTATTATTTTCAAGACTTCTATAGTGCGTAATTTCGAAACTTATATAGCTGTGGTTCGAGGCTTATACGTTTACTTAAAAACGTAAATAGAAAAAATCATTTTACCGTTATCCAGATGAAACCATCAGATTTCAAAAATTTCAGCAAATATAGTAAAGATTGTTTCAATTATTCAACAGTTCCATTTGCTTCTCTTCAAATCATAAAATTTTCACAAAACAATTTTTCAGAAATTGAGTATTCAATTAATTATAAAAAAAATCACCAAACTTTATTAGATCCGTTTTACACATTCCTTTTTTCAGGACTTTTTACACTCCTTTTTTCAGGACTTTTTACACTCTTTTTTTCAGGACTTTTTTTTCAATACTTTTACACAAAAGGCAAAAAAATGGCACTGCTTAGACATTTCAAGATGTATATGAATTTGAAAAATATGTATATGTATTCCGAAAAGATGTATATTATTATATGAATGTAATAATATAATATTTATTCTTATTTTAAGAATATTATAAATAATTTTTTATTTAAAATTTTTTTTTTTTTTTAAATACTGTGAAATTAATAGATTTAAAATAAAACGAAAAAAAAATTACTTTGTTTTTGAATTAAAATAAAATAACAGTCAAATAAATGACAAAAATATGTAAAACATATCAAAAAAATGAATGAAAAAAAAGTAGAAAATTTTCATGCCTGACGACTTTTTCTTTTATCTCACCTTTTTGTATGAATTTCAAAGGGATGGAATATCAAGACAAAAAAAGTCCTGAAAAAACTCCTTTTTTGAAAAAAGTCCTGAAAAAAGTAATGTGTAAAACGGCTCTTAAGACGTCAACTATCTCTTCGATCGAAAAGAAAATCAAAAACTCAACCTGAATTTATTCATTGGCAGAAATTGAGCCTATTGCTGTTAAACCAGTTTTAGCCATTTTAAAGAGAAAACATATCCACAAATGTTTCAATATATAGGTTATGTTGATCAAGCTTATTATAAAGCTTTTTTTACAAAATGTAAGCCCAAAAAATATAAATGTTGCAATTTAATGTAAGTTGTAATTTTTTTTTGTTTTTTTTTTCAGATGAGATTTTTTTTATTATAGGGTGTTATTAATAATGCTTGAACATTTTATTGGGGTACATACTTCTTTTTTCAAAAAATATTGTTGAAATACCTCCACCGAAGCAATAAAAAAATTGTAATACTTTATATCCGAAATATAAAAATTGCTATAAAAATATAAAAATTAATAAATTAATGCTTTAGAACGCTGTGAGCATAATTTAAGATACGAAATTCTATAAAAAGTAATTTTTTTGTTAATATGAATTAATTTTTGTTTCCTTATTTTTTCTAACTTAATTTTTCAATAAAAATATTAAAAAAAGGTTCTATGTGTTATTTTATTTTTTAATAAAACAACAAAGTTCTATGTGTTAGATAGAACCTTCTAACGAATCATGCTTTCCGATGAGCAACGGAGTTCTATCGAAAATTTTGATTTGCTTCTATTTAGTTTTAGAATAATGCTTTAAAAATAGAATATTATTTGAAATAATTATGCAAATAAATGTTTGATTAATAATTTACTTTGTTTATTAAGAGTTCGCAATTGATTTTTTTAGACATCAAATGTTTGATGAACGATTTCTCGAAATTGACTTTGGCTCAGTTAGAACCTTGTTGTTCTTATATCGCGAAGTATTATTAAATACAAATAAAATAATCTTTATTAATTCCTTTAATTTAAAAATTTGATTTATCTTTATAACGCTTGTCAATTGTAGCAGGGCTGCCAGATGGAATGAATGAAATTTCCTCAAATTTTCAAGAAATTTCCCCAAAATAGACACTTTTTTAAAAAAATTCCTCAAATTTTTTTTTTATATTTTTGTGTACTAAAATTTTTTTTTACCCTAAATTAAAAAAAAAAAAAAAATTGGATAACGGTTTTACTCACTTCAGTTTTTCCCCAAAAACAGCTTATTTTTGCAAGATTTCCTCAAATTTTTAATGTGTTCAGATTTTATGCGGTACCTGTACGTTGTACATCAAAAAGTTTAGTTCCAAGAATAGATTTTGAGCTCAACGTACGTAGACGAATATGGTAATGATATAAATTTTATTAAAATCATTAGGGTGAAAAAAATTTAGTCTTAAATTTTAAATTTTGTTGATTGCCAACGTTAGCACAATATTTCTGAATTTCTTCAAATTTTCCTCAGAAAAAAACATTTTCCTCAAATTTTTCCCCATGTTTTTTTTAACTTTTTTTTTTCCCCCGAAATTAAAAATTTCCTCAGTTTGGGGAAAAAATTCCTCAATCTGGCAGCCCTGAATTGTAGGAATGACGCAATACCAATGACAATCCACATTACATGTTAAAAACTGACACTTGTATCACGGCTTACTTGATGCATTAACCCAATATACGTGTTACAAGTACGTAAACAGTATTATGGCAGAATTGTTCAAAATTTTAAAGATAAATCACTCCTGGTATACGCCCTACCACCACGAAACAGTTGGTACGTAATCATAGAGTATTAAATGAATATTTGAGATCATACATAAATTATAATCACGATAATTGGGATGAATACTTAAAATTTTTACTTACAATTAAAACGTAACGCCCAACGTAAATTTCAATTTAAAATTTTCTGCGTATGAATTAGTATTCACAAAGCAACCCAATATAGCAGAATTTTTACTCGATAAGAAAATAGACCCAGTATATAAATTGATAGTTATGCTAAAAAAGTAAAACATCAATTACAAACAGCGCATAAAATAGTAAAAGAATTTTTAGAACATAGAAACATCAAACATAAAGGATCTTACGATAAAAGGTCAAAACATTAAAACTATAAAATAGATGATTTAATATTACTAAAAGATGAAAGTAGGAAAAAATTTGACCCAATGTATAAAGGTCCATTTAAAATAATAAAAATAGATAATGTAAATGTTACATTTGTAAATGATAAAAATAAATTGCTTACAGTTCATAAAAACAGAATTATAAAACATAACAAACTAAGTAAAATTTTCTCTAAAAACTGTAGAAAAAAAAAAAAAAAATTTTTTTTTTGAATTTAAAAATGAAAAAATTAATTTTTATTAAATTTTCTTTTATTATTGTATTAAAATAAGATATTATCCCTAAAAATTAATTTTTTATTATTAAATTAAAATTTTATTAATAAAGGGAAGTGCACTCCCGCTCAATTTATTGTTTATAATTTTATAAAATTTATAAATTTAAAACTTAAACTTAAATAAAATATTACTTACATTAATTTTAATATGTAGGTGAAGTTAGCCATAAATTGCCAGCAATAAACCTTTTTTAATATTTTTGAAGTTAATACTTCTTTAGGCGCGTTGTATAATATAATTGAGAGTGCGCATCCATAAGTAACGGTTTTACCTAAAACTAGCATCGGTATTATTTTTTTGAGACTTTTGAATTATGGAACGATGCGATTTGACAGCTAAAATTCTATATCCACAATAATTTCTGCAAAAAATCGTTCCGAAACTCTATTTTATTTTTAATAAATCTGTAAAGGGAAATTTAAAATTTCCCATAACAAATCGTTTTCTAGGACAACTTGTAAGTGGTTTTAAACTTAGAATCTATTACATATCTACTAATTATTAGCAATTATGTTTCTTTTTTCCGAATTCATTATTGTTAATATTATTTGAAATTAACTTTTATAGTAATTAGAATTCTTAAATTTGTTTAAAATAAAATTATTTTACAAGAAAGTTTTATTTATTTATTTCTAACCGCATACTTTATAATTTTATGTAGTTTTTTTTTATATTGACATAATACTATAGTCGGCAACAGTCGGGTAAACAAATTAACTTGATTTTTGTATTTATTATATTTATTTCATTATTTTCAAACATTTCTTTTTCATTTTCATTTTGAAATAATATTGATTTCTGGAACTTTGTAAAAAATGTAAAAGATGAAATATGACGCATTAAAAGATATGCCCTTATAAAATTAATGAAGTATATGATCTTAGCAGATTTAACCAAATTAAATGTCAAATCGGTTTTTTTTCTAGGACAGGAATTTTTTGGCTTGCAGAAAAGGGAGATTCTACGTACAAGACGCAAATACTTATGGAACGCACTCTGAGTTATTCTGTAGGGGGTAAACGTTTATTTTCGTAGACTCATTCGAGTTCGAAACGACATGGTTTTTTGACGTTTCAATACTCAAAAAAAAAGTCCCCTCAATAATCATTTTTCTCATTTATAAAAACAAAATAATTTGGCGCGAAAAATTGAAATTCAAATTATTTTTTAAAAATCTTTCGTTTACAAATTATTTAAAATTAAAAATTTTTGAAGTTTAACTTCTTTAGCGAGATATTGTAAAAAATGTCCTATGTAACGAAAAGTAAGAAAGTAGGGGTAATAACCACAGAATGTAGTATCATATGTTAAAAAGTAAAAACAAATATAAAAGCAGGGAAATATAAGACGTTGTAACATGTAGCATGTAGCATGTAGCATGTATTTACGAAAATAAAATAGCGATATTACACACACATAACAAAATACTAACGATGTGTGGAAAGCAAAAAACAAAAAAAAAAAAACTATATAGAATTAAAAAATTGTACAATAACAGAATTAAAGATCAACTAATTTTGAGCCCGTTCCCAAACTGAGACTATTTTAGAAACTGAAAAATTTTTTTAATTTCTAGAATTTCTAGTTTTGGAACGACACGATTTTACAGCTGTTATTTTACAATTATTTTACAAATCAAGATTTTTTGACGTAAAAATCGTTCGAAATGATATTTTATATTTTAAAAATCTGCAAAGGGAAATTTTAAATTTCCCATAACAAACTCAGTTTATAGGTGTCAGAGACCCAAACAATCGTTCAATTTTCAATAAGCGGCAATCATGTTTACTTTTTTTTAAATCAAACAAACAATTAATTGGTATACATAAATTTATGAATACTTAAAGCTTGCAACTAAATGTTTGATTTCAATTTCTCTCTTGTAATCTTAACCTCTTGCAATAATTTGCTTACAAGCTATTTTGTTTGTAATTTTGATAATAAATTGCAATTTTCGTTGCTCTATTCGTTCAAACACATTGAATGATTATAAGCGTTTATAAGGACGTTTTAAAAAGCTTTTGAGTTTGTAATTTGACGAAAAAATTGCAAGAGAAACTGTCGTAAGCAACTGATTGAAATGTTTGCGCTTGCAAGCGATGTTGGTTGTAATACAAAATTTAAATATAAGAGCTTTCTCGTGTTAATCCAAACAATCACAACCACAACAAAAAAATGTTTAATTACTATTAAACACGCTTATTTTGTTCTATGATAGGTGTACTTTTTAGTGCACCTCATTTTTAAAAAAAACAAAAAATTGAAAATTTAAGCAGACGTTGCAGATGATTCGGATTAAATGTCAAGCCTATTTCAATTTCTGAAAAAAAGGAATTTTCTTTAGCAGAAAAGGTATATTTTACGATTTAAAATAGTCTCAGTTTGGTTGTTGTTAATATTTATTTAGTTTATTTCCTTTTCGAATTAGTGAAATTCTATCATATGAAACAGAAACGCTGTTTGTCTATTTATCTGTTCCGAATAGGCCGATCGTTTTAAAACTTACACCATTTCTTTGTCTCAAATCGAGCGTCGTTATAATCTTTTAAAATTTGATTTACCTAGCGACCTCCCCTGAGGGCCCACTTCAAAAGTTCGTCCGATTTCATTCAAATTTGGTTTGTAAAAGGAGGGACTGATTACACACAAATTTCTTAACAAAAAATTTATTTCCGATTTCATTCAAATTTGGTTCGTTGAAACAGGAAATGATTACACACAAATTTCGTAACAAAGAATTTCATTCAAATTTGGTAAATAAAAAGAGGAAACGATTAAACACGTAAATTTCGTAACAAACCACTGGGGGCGGACTAGGGAATGAATTTTTAAAAAAAAATTTAATTCCGGATTTTCAGAATTGTCTTGAAATGAAATTCATATAAAAATTAGAATATATTAAAAAATTAAATTAAATTATTCTGTAACATAAATATTAGTGTATTTAGTTTAAACATTAAAATTATAATAACAAATTAAATTATGAAATATTTTTTATTAAAATAAAATTTTATACTTTTCAATACACCGAAAGTGAATCGACTGAATGGAACATTAAAAATTTGAAGCACCAAAGTATCCAATGTGTTATCATTGAGTTTTAATCGAATTTTTATTGAAAATGTTCATGCAGCGTTGTTAATAAGTTATATAAGAGATTTTTCAAAAGTGTTCCTCGGGGGCCCCCCTTGATCCAAAAATTTAAATTCACTTCGAATTCTAAATAAATCACTGAACTCGGAACTCCCACTTATTTTTTTAATGTTTGTTAATGATTTTTTTTTGTTGATGATTAATATGAAAAAAAGTTTTATGTATTTGCAGACTTGCGATAGCTAGTTAGATTTCAATGTTTTATGCCTAAATAATAAAAAAAAAAAACAATTGGTCAAAATTTCCGCCAGTAAAAGTTCTACCAAATTCGAAAAATTCGGAATTTAGCATTTCCGAAATTCGAAAATCCGGTTTTGCATTCCCTAGGGCGGACTTCTAAAGTTCGTCCGATTTTATTCAAATTTGGTAAATAAAAAGAGGAAACGATTAAACACATAAATTTTGTAACAAAAAATTGATTGATCCTACCCAGCGACTTCTAAAGTTCGTCCGATTTCATTCAAATTTGGTACGTAAAAAAGAATAAATGATTACACACAAATTTCGTATCAAAAAATTTAGGCTCCTCTTCCACTTACAGAAGTAAATCAGTCAGAGTCCGTAGCAAAATAAATATTTGAAAGTAGAGCCTCTGTTTCTCGCCTGTGATATTTCTCGTCGAGACAAGACTTTTCGACCAAATTTCTTCGATATATCGGGAAATCTCGAGAAATATATTTTAATTATAAAAATATATAGTGAACCTAATTTCTTTAACCGTTGTCAAACTTAAATTAAAATATCCTGCAAATTAGAACAATTTAAATAATGATTTTATTTTTTATCACCAGCAAACCGTACTACATACCACATTTAAGATATTTTTATAAATAATTTTACAAAAATTCGTTAAAACCAAATTTTTTTTTGTATGCTAGTCTCGGCGAGAAGGAGCATAATTTCTGCATTTTCGAAATGAAAACGATGACAAATTTATTTGCGCTGATAAAAAAAAATAGTTTGCATTATTTCTAATAAATAGTTTGCATTATTTCTCTTTAAAAAAATATTTCTAATGGGCAAATCAAATTGATGAGTGGGTAAATGGCCTTTTTTTATCTGGGCGGCCGCCCGCGCGCCCACCTTAGAGGGAACGTTGGTGTGGGTGTAATATTATTTGCTTATACAATTTTTCTTGATAAAATAAAGTATTGAATTCATTCATGTAATCACGAATTGAATTGAAATTAAATACTTCCAAAATATTTCCCTCATACGACCCTGTTTTTCATTTCAATTTTTTTTTATTTAAATTCAAAATAAACGATAAATTAAACATTTTTCTTGTTTTGAACGGGTTTTTTAATTTTTTGAAGTTTATACTTCTTTAGGCGCGTTGTATGATATAATTGAGTAATTCTGTAGTGGGTAAAAATTCATTTTCATTCTACTCATTCGACATTCGAAATCGAATTCGAACTGACATGGTTTTTGACGTTTCAATACTCAAAAAAATTAGTGGTCCACTCAATAATCATTTGTCATTTATAAAATAATTTGGCGCGACAATATTAAATTCAAATTATTTTTTAAAATTTTTTTCGTTTACAAATTATTTAAAACTAAATTTTTTTTTTTTTTTTTTTTCAAAATAGGTAGTTCAATAATCATTTGTTATTTATAAAACCAAAATAATTTGGCGCGAAAAATTTAAATTCAAATTTATTTTAAAAATCTTTCTTTTACAAATTATTTAAAACTAAATTTTTTTTTTCCAAAATAGGTAGCTCCGTTAAAATAAAGATTACCTGCCGAAAAAATTTTTGTGTGGGGTGCTACGGTTAGGTCGTGCCGGCTCAAAATATGGAAAAAAACATTTTTTTCAAAATAGGTAGCTTCGGTGAAATAAAGATTACCTGACCAAAAATTTTGGGTAGGGAGCTACGGTTAGGGTCGTGCCGGCGCAAAATATACGAAATTTTTTTTTTTTTTTAAATAGGTAGCTCCGGTGAAATTAATATTACCTGAAAAAAAAATTTTGGGCGGGGAGCTACGGTTAGGTCGTGCCGGAGCAAAGTATACGAAAATTTTTTTTTTCAAAATAGGTAGCTCCGGTGAAATTAATATTACCTGAAAAAAAATTTTGGGTGGGGAGCTACGGTTAGGTCGTGCCGGAGCAAAGTATACGAAAATTTTTTTTTTCAAAATAGGTAGCTCCGGCGAAATTAATATTACCTGAAAAAAAACACGAAGCAGTCATAGAACTGCCGACAGAAGTTTATACTTAAAGATTTAAACTATGAAATAACAGTGGCTACAAATGATGGGCTGCTCAGTACAAAATATAAATTAAAATAAAAATAAAAATATTTAAATTTAAATTTTGTACTGAGCAGCCCATCATTTGTAGCCACTGTTATTTCATACTTTAAATCTTTTAAGTATAAACTTCTGTCGGCAGTTCTATGACTGCTTCGTGTGTTTTTAATTTAACAATTAATTTTTCGAAGGACATTTCGGAAAGTTTTAAGATAATTATAATGTCTATAACAGACAAAAAAAAGTTTTGTAATATTTTGCGTTTCTGCGATTCTATTGCAGTCGGAGTGAATTATTTTTTTCGTTATAAGAAAATTTTTCTATTCATTAAAAGGTATGATTTCTTTTATAGGCTTTAATTATAAATCTTAAAATATAATAAAACGTAAAATATTAATTATGTTGTGAAAAAAATTTGAGTTAAAAAAATTATTTTAATGGTTTAAAATCGTAATTTTTCTATTTTATCAAAATATGAGGACGCGACAAAAAAAATAATTTTTAGTGAGAAAATATTATATATTTTTAATTTTCGCCAGAAAAACTTATAAATTAATAAATACACCTTTAAATTAATTAACGAATCAATGCAATTACCACTTCAATTATTTACCTGCCATTACTATATAATGATATAGATTTTCTTTTTTTTTGCAAAATAAAATTCAACAATTTTTTTTTTCAAATTTGAAAATTTTAAAATTATTGCCTTAAACTGCAAAATTTTTGAGTTAAAAAATTAAATTTTTTTGTCAACAAACTTTATTGTTTTTGTTTAAAATTTTGTTTGACAGTTTTAATGGAACATACAACTTAGAAGAAAATTTTTATTTGATTCCTTCTATAGTTATAAATTATATTAGTAGTAAAATTATGTTTTGAAAAACTTTTTTTTTGGAAATTTTGTGCCGGGACTTGCCTAACAGTAGCTCCCTACCCAAAATTTTTGGTCAGGTAATATTTATTTTACCGGAGCTACCTATTTTGAAAAAAATGTTTTTTTTGCATATTTTGAGCCGGGAAGACCCTAACCGTTGCTCCCTATCCAAAATTTTTGGTCAGGTAATCTTTATTTCACCGAAGCTACATATTTTGAAAAAATTTTTTTTTGTAAATTTTGAGCCGGGAAGACCCTAACCGCAGCTCCCTACCCAACATTTTGGGTCAGGTAATCTTTATTTCACCGGAGCTACCTATTATGAAAAAAAAATTTTTTTGCATATTTTGAGCCGGGAAGACCCTAACCGCAGCTCCCTACCCACAGTTTTTGGTCAGGTAATCTTTATTTCACCGAAGCCACCTATTTTGAAGAAACATTTTTTTTGTAAATTTTGAACCGGGACGACCCTAATCGTAGCTCCCTACATGAATGAATTCAATACTTTATTTTACCCTTACATGAATGAATTCAATACTTTATTTTATCAAGAAAAATTGTATAAGCAAATAATATTACACCCACACCCCTATAATTAAATTTATATAACAAATTTCAATTATAGACAGTAAATTTGATGTGTTTAGCTTCAGGTAATCTTCGTTATACCGGTATTCCACTTAGAAATAGTCCCCAAATAATATGATAATAAACCCGAGGATTAAACATAGCGTTCACACTATATGAAAAAGGGAAATATTTGAGTTTCTGTAAGGCTCCACCTCATTTTTTTATTATTACTTTTTTTTCCAATATTTTCTTCCATTTAATTTAATAATATTTTTCAATTTGAAAAAAAAAATTTTTAATATTAGAATTTGAAAATAAATGGCATTTTTTGTTTTATTTATTTTGAATGAATTCAAGTTATTTTTTCTTTTTTGTTTACTTTTATTGGTAAACATAACAAAACAACATACACTTCACACACTTTTGTTGTTTTTCCCCAATTTTTACGACAAGGTTATAATGCCCGAGACAAGTTAATGTAAAGATGTGTGAATCCCCCTGAGGGCACCCCTAAATTATTTACGGACTAACTAATTCTCAAATAGTTCTTATTATCATTTTTATATGTATACTCCTCAAATAGTACAAGAACTATCCCAGAACTAAATTTAGTCCCTAAATAATCCCCAAGTCGAACACCGGTATTAGTATGACAGTTTTTAGGAAAGCATTAAATATTAGAAAAGAAGATATTTGAATAATTTAGTTATTAGTCCTGAAACAACTCAATTACAAATTACTTCAAAAAAAAAATCTGTTTTAGTTAAAAGAGCATTTTTAAATATGCCTGCAAAATTTGACATTAGTATTTCTTCCGAAAAGTAATTGTAATAAACATATTCCTCCTGCATTTTATTAGTGTAATTTAATGTCAAAAATAAATTACACTAACAAACTAAAAAAATTACATTAAGAAAAATTAATATCTAAAATAAATTATCTACAAAATAGGTGCATTGGAACATTTTTATTCAGAATGTATTCCAAAAACTTTTTGAAAATTAGCACTAATAATTAATAAATGAAATATTTGTTATTCAATAATTTAAAATAAATTTTATTTTCCTTTCTATCGAAAAAAAAAAAGAAGTATTTTCGACTTTAATTCTGAGCCAATATAGAGTAGGTTATTGCGCTGATAAGCTTCATTAAGTTGCTAGCGGCTGTCGGTTTTATCATCAGCTGACAAATAAATTTTTTCTTTTTTTTTTTGCCTTTTTTTTTGACAATAATCGAGGCATTTGTGACATTCAGCGTTACATTTTTGACACTTACATTTTTTTCACTCTCAATCACTTCAAAAAATACAATTCAATAAAAAAGGGGATTTCCCACCACGGCTCTTAAAAATAAATAAAATAATAGTAATTTGCCTCTCCTGAAATTTTTTAATAAATCGCAAATGTATTTTGTTGGTGTAATTAACCACTAATTTTTTTCAAAAAAAATTATGAAGAATAGTTGTCCTGAAAATTTGTACTATCGAAATATTTTTATCCTAGAATATTTTTATCCAAGAATATTTTTATTCAAGGAAAACAAGGGCTTTCAGGGGAAGCACTAATATAAAAAAAATTATTTATTTTTTTTAATTGTACATACTTAAAAAATAATTTTCTTCATGGCCCGAACTGAACATAAAATGCGAAAAAAATACACAAACTTTGGGTTAAAAAAAAAATATATATACCATATGTTTTTTGACAGTTTTAATTTTAATTGAACGGAATATTTCAAAGAGAGATTACCTGACCAAAAATTTTGGGTAGGGAGCTGCGGTTAGAATCTTCCCGGCTTAAAATATGCAAAAAAAAAATTCAAAATAGGTAGGTCCGGTGAAATAAAGATTACCTGACCAAAAATTTTGGGTAAGGAACTGCGGTTAGGGTCTTCCCGGCTGAAAATATGCAAAATAAAAAAATTCAAAATTGGTAGCTCCGGTGAAATAAAGATTAACTGCCCAAAAATTTTGGGTAGAGAGCTACAGTTAGGGTTTCCCGGCTCAAAATATACAAAAAAAAATTTTTTCAAAATGGGTAGCTCCGGTGAAATAAAGATTACCTGCCCAAACATTTTTGGATAGGCAGCTACGGTGAGGGTCTTCCCGGCTCAAAATATGCAAAATAAAAATTTTTGAAAATATGTAGCTCCGGTGAAATAAAGATTACCTGCCCAAACATTTTTGGGGAGGCAACTACGGTTAGGGTCGTTCCGGCTCAAAATATACAAAAAAAATCTTTATTTCACCGAAGCTACCTATTTAAAAAAAATTTTTTTTTTCTTCATATTTTGAGCCGGAAAGACCCTTACCGTAGCTCCCTACCCAAAATGTTTGGTCAGATAATCTTTATTTCACCAGAGCTACCTATTTTGAACAAAATTGTTTTTTGCATATTTTTGGTCAGATAATCTTGATTTCATCAGAGCTATCTATTATGAAAAAAAAATTTGATTTTAAATAATTTGTAATCGAAAAATTTTTAAAAAATAATTTCAATTTAAATTTTTCGCGCCAAATTATTTTGTTTTTATAAATGACAAAAATGATTATTGAATGGACTTTTTTTTTTGATTATTGAAACGTCAAAAAACCAGTTCGTTTCGAACTAGAATGAGTTTCCGAAAATAAATTTTTACTCTCTACAGAATAACTCAATTATATTATACAACGCGCCTAAAAAAGAATAAGCTTAAAAAAAATTGTAAATGTATAGATTGCAACTACCACTCACATGCACATTCAAAAATTGTTAGAAATAATCTTGGCTTGTCAAATAATTTAAAATAATTTAAAGATATTGTTTTCATATAAGAGCAATAAAAAATGCAAATAAGATCAGTCTTCTTTATTCAACAAAAATTAAACATTAGCAAAAATTACATTTTTCCCTGTTTGATTTTAAGGCGCAGCCTTATGTATTTAATTAAAATTAAAATGGGAGCGCCACCTTTTCCAGGATTTCATTTGATCGGAATAACATTTGACCGGAATTTTTATTTTTTATCCGGATTTACCCGGAACTTTTTTTGCCTGAAATTTTTTTTGCCTGAAATTTTAACAAAAAAAATATTAAATCTAGGTATATTTTGTATCAAGAGGTATATTTTTTATTCCGGTAAATTCAAAAATTTCAGGCAAATGAAAAGCAGTCAAATGAAATTCCGGGCAAAAGAAATTCCGGGCAAAAAAATTCTGGGCAAATGATTTGGTCAAATGAATTCCGGGCAAAAGTACCCAACCCTTAAAAATTCATCGAGCAATTGGAAAAATTGAAACCATTTTTCAATTTTTGATTTTGTAATTGATTCATAGCAATGGCGGATTTTAATGCACCTCACCTGTGTCGAAATCTGTTTCTTTGTTCAGCAATTGGTCATTGAAATTTTCCAATTTATCAACTATCAGTGGATACATTGCTCGCAATTGATTTATATTATCTTCTATTGTCTTGTCAGCACTGCTAAAGTCTGGTATTTACACAGGTAAGTTTCAATTATGCTGGATATGTATATGTTAGCAATTACATGTTTTTGATTTGTAGGTCACTCGTTCAGCCGAACGTCTGCGTCAACGTTGGCCAATTCAGGGGCCAGTATCGAAAGAATAAAGAAACACGGTGGATGGCGCTCAAGTAACGTTGCCGAGAGATAGATTGAAGACTCGACGACATACCATGTGCTGAAAAGCGAATCCGCTAACTTCAAGTATGTAGCAATTCTCTGTGGCATTTTGCTCAACTTATTTGTCCCGATTGAATTGTGCATTTTCCAGCTCTGTAGTTAACAAAAAAAGTCAATCAACCGTTCTTGGAAGTCGTAAATCAGAACATCGTAGAATTTTCCAGTAATCGCGATTTTTTTTTTTGTGGAATATGCACCAGCAAATAGTTACCATGGTTTTTAACGTCTGCAACAACAATTCTAGAAATTTCGTCTGTTCGCAATGCCCCACAGATGCCGAAAATGCAAACAACCTGTAATGAACAAAAAAAAATTAAGACAACAAACCTAAATATGTACAACATGGGTGCCATGTTGAAATAACTACATTTACATTCGTAGATTAAGAGACTTTGTACTCACCTTCACATCTAACCATTCAATATATGCCGCGTCCGAAATGAATTTATGAAGTTCTGCTTCAGAAAAAACTGTTGCCTTAACAGGCATGTATCAAACAGCGTTGTTTTTCAAGAAAGCAGTCAATTTATGATAGCTGCTAATATCAATTTTGTCATGCAATTTCATCATCGATTTTACCATGGAATAATTCGCCCACATGCTCGTCGATTTCCACTTTTTAGATAATTCAAAAAATTAAAGCCAGTAAAACGTCTTCTGAATTCGATTTAGCACAATTCAATGTTTTCCATTTTAAGAAATCGTCATAAGCGTTTTTGTATCTTATATTGGATGTTTCTGGAATGATATTATTTTCTGCTGATTTACAGCTTCAATAATGCTTTCTAGTTCAAATTTACCGTCCGATTCCATTGTAGTACAGCTTAATAATAAATTTAAACATAGAACTTACTGTACAGCACCAATCCTAAAATATCGTAATTATATTTCATTTTACGGTTATCCGATGATTTTTATTTTTGCACAAATACATTATAAACTTTTTTTTATCAACTTTTGTTTATTTTTTGCATTGCAAATGTATAAATTGCAACCAGAGACTCCAATGCCGATCGCTTTTTTCCGGCGGCAACTATTCGAATTTTGCTCTTCGATTGCTGCGGCTGGTCGACTCAAAAATACCTGTTTTGGACAAAAAGAGCGGCTTCGAAAAAAAAAATCTGAAAAATCGGTGGTGTTGTACCATTTGGTACCCTTTCTACCCTTACCTACTTTTTCGTACAGTTGCCACCTAACGCAACTGAACCTAAATTCCATTTCATATAAAATTTAACTTCACGTATATATGCTAATCGCAACATTTTGTACACGTAAACTTATTCCACGTATTTGCCCATAATATAAGCAGTCTTAAAAACTGCATTTTATTTGAATTTCCGTTCTACGAAATATGTTGAGCTAACATATTTCGTACAACTTATATAGTTGATTCCCTTTTAATTATATGCTAATTATCTCTTAATATACTCTTAATATTAGTACATAATACTTTAATTATGTACTACTTAGTATTCACTCTCTTAACACTTTCTAATTAAAATAAATTAAACGTTACACATAAGAAAATTGTCATTAAAAAAGTTAAGTTGAAATAAAGAAGTTATCAATTAAAGAGTGTTGTTCTTATTCCACATGGCGATCCTGCCAAACTGTTTTTTTTTTTTTTTTTGGAATATTAAAAAGTGGAAAATCTAACATTAATAAATGTGTAAAGATATGTAAAATTTCATAACACTTTAAAAAAAAAAAATATGTAAAGTTCAAAAATTGTTTTAAACATTTGCATAATATTTCTAAAACATTTTGCACAATTCAAAATTTTTTACATTTTACACACCTCAAAATTTCTTACCCTATGCAAATCAAAAAAAAAAAATTAAATAAGTGATAAAAATTATCGCACTACGTCAACATAACGCATAATTTTTTTTGGTTTTTTTTCTCTTGCATGCATAACATAAGTACATATGCACAATTAAAAAAAAAAAAAAAAAACAACAAATTAAAGCGTTTTTTTTTCTTTCTCTCAAATCATATTCATAAAAACTTTTAATACACTGCAAGAAATAATTTTTTTCTACAAATAAAAACACTTCAAAAAAAAAATAAGTTACGTTTTGTTTAAAATAACTTTGAATACATAATAAATTCATAAAAACAAAAAAATATATAATAAACTTCAAATCAAAAAAATGGGTAAAACGCAATCAAAAGCTGAGGCCCCGTCAAATACTGGAACGGTGGTTAATAAGCTAGATATAACGTCAGCTTCCGGTCTTCATTCCGATATTACAATTCTATTATATATTTTGACGACAATCGCTATCTTAGGGGTAGCCTACAAAGTTTATAAAGTGTGGCATAGCGCCACTAAGAAAAAATATTTCAATAGGGGTCAGTCAATGATTACATTAGAATAAACCTAGACTTTTTTTATACCGAAGAAAAAAAAAAAACAATTCAATTAAACAATTCTAAAATCAAAAAAAAAAACAAAAACAAATTATAAAAAATAAAAATAATAATAATTTAATTTAAATTAATAACAATAACGCTTCAATGCAAATGTTCTTATAAATTTAATAAACAGTGACAAATGAACAATAAATTTAAAAACAATAAAATAAAAATTACAAAAACCCAAAAAAAAAAAAAAAAAACATAAAAGTGAAAATTGAATATACAATTTTTTAATGTGATCAAATTTTCTTTATTTTGTAACTAGATCCAAAAAAAAAAAAAATTTAAAGAAAAAAAAAATTAATTTACAAAATAATTGAGCAAAATAAAATAATAAAGATAACAAAAAAAAAATTTTTTTACAATAATAAAAATCCAAATCAACATCGTCTACTGTAATGCTGGCCATACACGGTCAAACTTGATTGTACAACATGTTGTCAACAAGTTGTATGTTTTGGCACACACGATACAATGAATTTTTAAATAAAGTGAACTAACTAACTTATTTATATTATGATAACGGCGACTAGATCAAATCTAGAAAAAAACAAGAAATTAAAAAAAAAATTAAAAACTTCGAGAAGGAATATTTCAATTGTTAGTTATACTACACAAAATAATCAAATTTGTCCAAAAATTAAAAGAAAAATCCATTTTAGAATCGATGACAACACTGTGATTATGAAAATTTTTAGTTAAGTGTGTGTTCTAGTTTATATTTTTTGACAATTTTTAAACAAATTAAGTTAAGAATTTGTGGTTGCCAAAAAGCTTCTAACTAAATAATTTATTGATTTTTATTTTTAATTTTTTTTTTCTCCATCGAACATTTGAAAATAAAGCTTAATATTAAATTCTGTGTAATTAATTTTAGGAAAATAAATTTTTGCCAAAAAATATTTTCCCAAACATAAAAATGGTTTAACAATAAATTAAATTTACAAATTCATGTTGTAAATTAAAATTTTATAATTTTCACTTTAGTATTATATTTATTGTTTGATAGATCGAATTCTTATTTTATACTTTCAAAGTGATTAAACGAGTTCATGGTTTGAAATAAAAACGCTTATGTTGAAAAGATTATAGATTTTTATATATTTAAAAAGACATTATCAGACATTTATAGAATGAGGAAAGTACCTATATGTTTAAATAAAATTTTAAATAACTTTTTTTTAAAGTTAATTTTAGATAAATTAGAATTATGAAGGTACAGAAATGGTTTTTTAAATACACAAAAAAAAGTCAAAAAAAATTAAATTTGAAATCAATATGACAATTCAATCAAAATCTAATACACTGTAAATAAAACTGAAAGGCTCTCGATAGTAATCTTGGTTTAAAATATAAATTTAAATGTGTAGAAAATTTAATTTCTTTTTCTATATCGGCTAAGCCAGGAGAAAAAAAACCCGATATGTAAGGTTTACAAAATAATAAAAAAATACAGAAAAAGAGAGGAATTCAACTAGTTTTTAAGTCAAATGAATTTTGAATTCTGATTTCACTTCTTTCATATCTTAATAATTGTATAAAATTGGCTAGCAATCCCTAAAAAGAAGCAAGTAGGTTGTAGGTATATTATAATTGTAAAATATCACAAAGAAAGTGAATAATAAGATATGTTATATAAATAATGAGAATTAGAAAAATATCTTGATTTCTTTGATGTTTGAAGAAAAATCTTTTATATTTAATATTTAATACCAAATATTTTATTTACTCTATTCCTCAATTTTTTAAAATCCAACATTATTTCATGTTTCCAGTTTCCAGTTTAGTGAAAAAATTCTTTAAAACGATATTGTACTTTTATATATTTGCTATTTGTTCAATTTAAGAAGCAAAAAATAAATTTTTTTTTTTGAAATAGTCAAAATTCATGTAGTATATAAATATTTTTCTTTTTGCATAAAATCTATAACTAGAAAAAATTTATAAAGTAATTTTATTATATTTTTCCCAAATTTTTTGCTTTTTTGATTTTTCTTTTAGGAAATATTTTTTACAATATAAATCTTTCTTTTTTTTTATGTAATTTTTTTTAGTACAAGGTTTTATGCTTTATGCTATATGATGTTATGTTTCTTATAAATATTCAGTTTTGTTTTTAATTTTTTTTCTATCGTGGTGTGTGCCAAAAATTTGATTCAAATTGTTATTTGAAATCTTTGTTAGTTTTGTATTTTTATTTTATTTTATTTTTTTTTAATAATTTGGGACTGAAAAGTCATAATTTTTCCGCCAATATAAATTGTGCATTTAAAAAATGTAAGTATTTTTTTTACTCAGATGTCAGGATATAAATTTTAGGCAACCAAATAGACAGAAATTGAAAAAAAATTATATTTCAAAAGTAAACTATACCTTAACAGGTATTTATTTAAATTTCACGGGATAAATTTAAACAAATAATCCCAGATTATTGTACTTTACAGTAATATTTTGTAACTTCTGAACTTCTGCAAAAGAGTTTTCTTTTTTTTGCCATTATTACAACTATTTAATATAAAAATGGAAGTATCCTATTACATTTTAATTCTTATTCATTGATTTTATATCGAAATTGTTTTTTCATATAACCTACAGAGAAAATTTGAGACTTTCCCAAAAAAAAAAAAAAAAAAAGGTTAGTTTCGCATGCAAAACTATCTAATAACGTTGGAAAACAAAAAATAAATTTATTGTCAATTTTAGTTTTATTTGTATAGTGTACCATTTATTTAAAATAAAAAAAATACTTTCAAAGGATATATATTTTTTGTTTACTATAAACAAGGAAGAAAAAATAGTATAATAACATTTACTCATAGTTTATTTTCTTGATAAACGACAGTAAAAGCAAATATAGTTTAAAAACATAATTTTTATTTTATTTATTTTTTTTTTAACATAATATTTTATTTATTACGGCAATATATCAGATAGATTTTCGATTTCAAGCGAATCCGACAGATTTATTAGACATTTAATAATAAATGTATCAAATTGTCGTTACTTAATTACTAAAGTGGAAACAAAATGTTATGATGATAATAATATATATATTTTGTTTTTATTAATTTTAATAATAATATTGATTAGTTTTATTTATTTTATTGAATTCATAAAACTTTCTGCTTAATTGCAGATTTGTTTCGAACAGCTTTTATTTAAACCCATGTTCTGTACATTTTTAATTTTCTAAAGAACTAATAAAATCTGAACAAATAAGATTTCTCTTTTCTGATAATCAAACTATAAGTTTTTAAAAATTATTTTTTTTTGCAAACGTAACTCTTTTTTTATTTTTAGAGTTACGGCAACCGTAATCCTGTTGAAAATTGACTAAAGTTACGGCAAACGTAACTCTTTTTTTATTTTTAGAGTTACGGCAACCGTAATCCTGTTGAAAATTGTTTAAAGTTACGGCAAACGTAACTCTTTTTTTTTTTGAGAGTTACGGCAACCGTAATCCTGTAGAAAATTGTCTAAAGTTACGGCGGGCGTAACTTTTTTTTTTTTTTGTGATTACGGCAAAGTTTTTTTTGAGCATTATGACTTTTTTTTAAATAAAAAGTTGTTATGCTGAATGGGGGCAGAGTTCATAAATTATCAAGTGAAGATAATTTAATAAATTATCTTATCCCTTGTTTTTCTCTGCGTGGAGAATTTAAAGATAATTTAAAAAAGAAAAGAAAAGAACAAGAAAAAATAATACATAAAAATTCCCTTCTCTTTTGAGAAGGGATAAAAAATTATAATTTATCGTGGTGAATAAGAAAATATCGGAAGAAAGAAAATACAAAAGAGAAAAAAAAAACGTTTGCGTATTATTTTTAAATTTTTATATTCAAATAGGAAGTTGTTGTTTGGTTTCTACAATTTTGATAAAAAGAAAGTGTTTTTTGGGATAATAGTTTTTATTAAAAAAAAGTAGAATTTAAATAATTTAAAAAAATAATAATAAAAACTTATCTGTTAAATACAATTCAAATAAATACAATTAAAAAAACAGAGTTCAGCGAAAATATTTCAAAAATTAAAAGGACTACTAAATAAAAACAAATTTATTAAGTCATTAAAATTAAAAATCAAAATAATAAACAGATCAATTAAAATTATTACGCAAATTAAAAAAGAGATAAACAGTAAGTATTGTATAACTATCAAAACTAAAGTCATTTATAATTAAATTATCCAACTTTTGAAAAAAAATAAATAAAAATAGAAGGTGTTAAGTTTTTATAGCGCATTACCCTTAATTTTTAAGACTTTTTAAACAATTTTTTCTCCATATACTCAATATATCAAACTTCGAAATTTCAGAAATGTCAAGAAAACGTAAATTGAATAATAATTCAGAGGAAGTGTTGAAATTTTTTGAAGAAAAAGATGAAAATTTTTTTTGCACAATTAATAATTGTCAGGCAAGATTTAAAACTCTTGTTATGGGAAATTTAAAGCGACATATCTCGGTTTAATTAAATTAAAAAAAATTAAAAATAAAGAAAATATCTTGAAGATTTCAATGACCAAAGAAAAATTTTTAAAAAGCTGCTTGAAAATGGTAACAGTAGACAGATTACCTTTTAGAGCTTTAGACGCCGAAGGTTTTTCTGAAATTAAAAAATCAATATGTTCGGAACTTAATGTTACAATTAATTCCATTACAATTATTAAAACAATATCTTTGGCTGCTGAAAAAATTAGAATCAAAATTTCTGAAGAATTAAAAGATAGAATTATAAGTTTAAAAATTGATGCAGCAACACGTTTAGATAGAAGTATTTTGGGCATAAACGTCCAATACTTGAAGAATAATAAAATTGAAGTTTTAACCTTAGCAATGGTTGAACTTCAAAAAAAACATTCGGCTGAAAATTTGAAAGAAGAAGTTTTAGGTATCTTGCAAAAATTTAATATTAATATCAAACAAATTTATTCCTGTACGTCGGACAACGGTGCGAACATGATTAAATGCATTCAGTTATTAACTGGTTGTCAAAATGATGCATTGGTTTCTGAAAATGAAAATATTTTCGATATCACAAATTCGTTTTCTGACTTATCTGATAGCTCTACATCAATAGGTGATGATCCAAAAATCGACCTGGAACCATCTGAAGTTGATTCAAATCTTGAGGCTAATAACATCGAATTAATAGAGAATGCATTTCGTAACATTCTAAATTGTATAAGATGTGCACCACACACTCTACAACTTTGCATAAATGATGTTATTAAACAACACCAAAATACACTAAAGCAAATAAGATTGGTTGTGAAAGAAGTAAAGAGTGTAAAATATAAGCAAATATTTTTATCAAATAATATTCGAAAGTCGAAATTAGATGTTATTACTCGATGGAACTCTACCTTTTTAATGTTAAAAAGTATATATATGAATAAGTCATTTTATGAGGAGTTGGCTGAAGATTTTGATGATTTACAAATTAATGTCGATTCTTGGGTATTCATTGAAATTTTTTTGGAAGTTTTTGAATCATCATTTATTTGTTGTAAAAAGTTTCAACTTCAGCAATTAACAATGGGAGATTTTCTTCTTGATTGGTTTGAAATGAAAATGAAAGTTAAGCAAGTGGAACAAAATAATTTAGCTGAATCATTTTTGATGTCAATAGCCGACAGAGAAAAAAAATTGTTTAACAATGACGCATTCAGAGCTGCTATTTACTTGGATCCGAGATTAAATTTCAATGAATCGCGAATTTTATCTGAGGAAGATAAGCAAAAAGCTGAGGTAGACTTTTGAAAACGTTGGCCTTTTTTTTATCTATAATTTTTTTTTTTTCAGGATCATTTAAACAAAACGTGGAAGCTGATTCAACAGATTAGTAACGAAACACCTAAACTTGCAGAAAGTACATCAAATTTAATTAAAAACGAGTTTTTTTACAGATGAAAAGTGTGGTGGTGAAAATTCTAAAATTATTGAATCCATCAATATGAAACAAAAAATTCATAATCTTCGTTTTCAAATCAGATGCCTATCTTCCTCTAATGTGTTAGATTATTGGCAATCGAAGAAATCCACTGATCCAGAGTTATTTCAAGTTTCTCAAGTAGTTCTTGCTGCTCCTGCCGCACAAGTCAGCGTTGAAAGAGCTTTCAGCGCATTAGGTTTAATGTTGAGTTCCTTAAGAACTAAAATTCAAAAAGACAATTTAGAAAATATTTTGTTGATAAAGCTCAACAAATATTTTTTAGATTTAATTCAATTAAATGAACAATAAATTTAATATATCTAACGTCTTTGAAATTTTGAGTATGTAAATGTCTAAAAATCATAAACTAAAAAAAAAATAAAAAAAATTTAATCAAAAGTTGACTTAATTTCGAATTTTATTTACAATTTTCAGTGTTAAAATAACTTTGTGTTTAATTTTATTTCAAATAAAACTTTTACAAATTTCAACATTTTATATAAAATAAATTTTCGGTCTTGGATCCAGACGGCAACCTAATAATAAAAAAAAATACGGTAAAATATCTAGGAGTTCAGCTGAATCAGTTTCTTAACTACAATGACCACGTTCAAAAACAGTTAGAAAAAGCCACCAAGGCATTTATGTCTATGAAAAACTTGTTTTATTCTAAAATTCTTAAAACTAGAGTTAAAATCATATGCTACCAATCCCTTGTTCGCCCCGTTATAACATACGCCTGTCCCATATGGTTCAATATCCCAGCAAAAACAATGGAAAAAATCCGTATTTTTAAAAGAAAATGTTTAAGATCATGTACTAACTTAAATAAAACGCCTGAGTCAAACTATAAAAAATTTTATTCCAATAAGTTACTCTACGAGGAAGCGAAAATAATTCGTATAGATAACTTTATTATAAACATAATTAGAAATCATTACCTAAGAAGTTCCTCAATAGTCTCAAATCCTTATATATGCCAATACTTTTATTTCAATTTTGAATACATCAAAACCAGTTTAGAACTAGGTTTCGTGCACCCTGAATTCTTCGTGTTCCTAGATAGTTTAGGATGTATTCAAAATATAGACAAAGTACCAATAACATAAATTGGAGTCAACTAGTATGCAATACATATATTCCCACACGGGACAAAAAAATTAATCTAAACCAATTCTGGTGGTTAAATTCTATGAACCAAGAACGAGTTGAGTCACAGTTTATTTCGAACTAGATAAGTTATAGTTTATTAGGTTAAGGATAGGTTAAACAATTAGGAATAAGTTTTATTTTACACAAAAAAATAAAATCGCTAATTTTGGTTTTTTGTTTTAAAAAATGTTTTTCCAAAAATTAATTCATAATTAAGTTAAAAAAATGATAAATAAGATTATAATAAAATTAGTATATATTCAAATTATTTAAACAAACTAAGAGCGCACAAATGTAGCCATTTAGTTTTTATATATAAGATATTTTGTTAGTTTTTTTTTCTTTTAATTTTATTTCTACTAAATTGTAAAAAATATTGAATTCGTAATAAAAAAAAAAATTAAAAAAAAAAAAAATATATAAAATAAAACAATATTAAATTCATTTAGAAAAAAAAAATTTTTTTTTTCTTCATTTACAAATTTTTTTTCAATCGAAACAAAATAATTTTTTCTAAAATAAAATAATTTTTAAAAAAAAGTTTAAATTAACTTGAGTTTAAAAATATTATATTTTGAATAAAACTAATTTCATTTATAAAATTTAATTTTATTTTATTCAATAAAACGTTCTTCTAGCGATTCGTAAGCTCAACCTTAAAGTTTTTCATCAAGTACCTGGTGTAAGAAAAATTGCTTGAAAATAAAACAAGCATAAAAAAAAATTATAAAATTTCTTCTAAATTATCATTTGATAATTAAAGGAAAAAATAACAAAAAAAATAAATTATCTTCGTTTTTTCTTTGTTTATTTTTCTTATTTTATCTTCTCCTCTATTTTTTCACTTTATTTTTTCACCACTTTCTCCTTATCATTTGAAATTTTATTTTAATTTCTCTTTCTCTTACGGATAAAAGAAAAAAAGGGGAATATATTATCGTTATCTTCTCCTATCTTTTTCTTTTGAAGATAATTTAGTGAACTCTGAATGGGGGACGGCCGCCGCCTCCCCCAAACCCCCTAGGGCTTCTTTTTTTTTTTTTTTTTATTTTGCTTTGGCGTAAATTAAAATTTTAAAAAAAAAAAAAAAAAAAAAAAAAAAAAATTGCCGTAACTTTAAGCATTACCTAAAAGTTACGCTTGCCGTAACTTTAAAAAAAAAAATAAGTCACGTTAACCGTAACTGTTAAAAAAAAAAAATAAGTTACGGTTGCCGTAACTGTAGCCACTCCCATCACTAATGCTATGTATAAAGAAAAAAGGAAAAATTTGAGAATTATTTGTTCAACTCATATGAATCATACATTCCGAGCAATTCCCATTCGAATAAAAATAGGAGTGCGTCAATTCATTTTATCGAAATATATGTATCGAAAAAAATGTATCGGCAATTGAGGCCTATGAAAAGTATTGATTTTCACAAAAACACACAGATACGCAATGTGGTCTGTATTTCTTTAAAGATTTAAACTCGTCAATTGTGGTTACAACAACTGCAGTTATTACTGAGCTAAGCACAATACGGCTGTGGTCCTAAAACATACTGCCTCTGTTCTAGCTAAACCTCTGCGTAAACTTTACTTCGTTTCATGCTCACTTGGCATTTAACCCACCAAGTGGAAAGTTGTGCGTGTTCAGCCTATTCCAAAAAAAGGCGATATATGCGATCCCTCAACCTACAGGCCTATTGCGCTTACTTCTATTCTCTCCAAAGTAATGCACTCCCTCATTAACAATATAGTTAAAAAATACATAGAATGCAAAAAATTGCTAAGTGACCAGCAATATGGTTTTCGTACGAATAGATCGACTGGTGATCTGATGACATATTTATCCGACAAGCTCAACACCAGAGTTCACAACTCCGGTGAGGCTTGTGTTGTTGCTTTGGATATAGCTAAGGCTTTTGATCGAGTGTGGCACTCGGCCCTGATTTCTAAAGTTACATCAATGGATCAGCAACTTTTTGTCTGGCCGTTCTATTCGTGCTGTTGTGGATGGGTACCAGTCACATATTTTTAACATCAACTCCGGTGTCCCCCAAGGGTGTGTTCTCTTTTTAATTTCCCAACCCTCTTTTTAATTTTCATTAACGACCTTCTACAATCAACACTCAATCCCATCCACAGCTTCGCCGATGACAGTAACTTGGTGGCATGTTACGATTTTATTAATAGGAAATCAGCATCTTCAAATGCTGTTACTACGAAACGATATTTTCTACAAAGTAGCATAAATCACGACCTATCCAAGATTTCACAATGGGGTCTTCTCGACAGAGTTGAGTTTAACGCTTCTAAAACGCAATGCTGCTTTATTTCTAGAAAGCTCTCAACTTTCGAACCCCAACTTTCCTTTCAAGGCGAGAGTATTGGAAAATCTGGAAACCTTGACATTTTAGGTTCGAAAATAACCAGCGATCTGAGCTGGAAAATTCATATTTTCGAAACGGCTAAAAACGCCGCTAAATGGCTAGGTTTTCTAAAAAGATGTAAACAATATTTTTCCCCCTCTGATCTTTTAAACATTTACAAATCGTACATACGACCGAAATTAGAATATAATTCACATATATGGGCTGGTGCTCCCAAAAACCCATCTTGAGTACCTGGACAAAGTTCAGAGAAGGGCTATTGGATTGATCAACGATCACCAAACCACCAGCTCATTAACATCACTCAACCACCGTCGTAATGTAGGTTCACTTTCCATCTTTTATAAATACCTTTTTGAAACGGATACGTGTTCCCTGGAAGTAAAGGCCCTACTTAAAGTATTTTCACGTCAAACACGTACAGCTTCAACGTCACACCCATATTTCGTCAAAATTCCCAGATGTGATAGAACGAGCTTTGGAGATTCGTTTTCAATTCGCACCTCGAGAATGTGGAATGCTCTCCCTTCAAAATTGTTCCCTACAGCTGGCGGACGTTTGATTTACGACTTGCGCCGCTTTAAGAAGAGTGTAAATGATTACCTACTGACTGTCCCACTTTTTAAAACCCCCCTTTCCAGAAAAAAAAGAAGAGAAAATAACAAAAAAAAAACATTAACACTTACAAAATTAATAAGAAAACTTTTAACAATAATGCTAACTTGGATTTAATTTGAAAATAAACGAGAAAAACTAAAATAAACCGTTATCCAAATTGTCAGTCAACAATTTTTAAAACTTAATCCAGTCTTATTTCTAGTCAAAACTAAATTTTTAATTCAAACTTTTAACATAATATCAATTTATTTTATTAAATAACAAAATTCTTAGAACTATTTGTTTTATTTTGTACCATTGTACATGTGAATACTTGGAAATGAAAGGAACTTATTATTTCAATAACATAAAATCACAACATGGTATTATAAAAAAAAAAAAAAATTAAGTTTTTGCAAACATTTCTTAATTACAGAATTATTCGTATTTATAAAATATATATCCAAATACACCAATACCTCGCTTTGCGTTCATTTCGTTTTGCGTTTTTTCGAAGTTGCGTCGTTGCCGGATTAGTACTAATTTTCACTGCGTCGTTGAATTTTCGATGTTGCGTTGTTTTGGGTAGACTTTAATTTCTGTTTGTTTTTTTTTCTAAGAGATGGCACGATTTGTTTCTAATTGCACATACCATCAAAATTCTGGGAATCCGTTTCCAACAGAAAAACAACTGCATTTTAGTCCAGTTTTTGTTTCATTTTGTTTTGTTTGTTTTAGAGTTCAGTTTCAATTATAGTGAGCTGAGCTTTTTTAACGTTTTACAGAATTTTTAATAGTTTTAGAGAAAAATTTTTATGAATAGTTATTTCTGGTTAAAAAAAGGTAAATATTTTTCCAATTTATTTATTAACAGAGTTATATAATTTTTATCTACATACTTTTGTCGTTTTTTTTAGCAAAATGAGTGGAAAGAGTACTGCTGGTAGAATTACCAAAAATAAAAAAAAAACCATCAGCTTGGAGATAAAATTAGATATTCTGCGACGATTTGATAAGGGAGAGAAGGCTGTGGAGATAGCAAAGGCTGTTGGTCTGGCTGCAACAACTGTGAGAACTATTAGAGATCGAGATGGGGATAGAATAAGAGAAGCTGCGAAATGTGCAACATCATTAGATGCTAAAACAATGACCCGTACAAGGAGTGTTTTGATGATCAAAATGGAGTCCTTGCTTTCTATTTGGATTGAACATCAAGTTGCGCACAAAATACCATTAAGTAAAATGGTTATTCAGACGAAAGCAAAAAGCTTATTTGATGACATAAAAAGTAAAGCAGTATCAGGTAGTAATATAGACAAGAACGAAACATTTGAAGCTAGTCAGGGCTGGATTGAGAGATTCAAAGTTCGAGGAAATCTGCACAGCATTGGTCTTAAAGGCGAAGCAGCTAGCGCTGATATAACTGCTGCAGTCCGCTACCCGACAGAGTTAAAAGCGTTAATTCATGAAGGTGGCTATGATCCGAAACAAGTCTTTAATGTTGATCAGACTGGGTTATTTTGGAAACGTCTACCTAATAGAACTTTCATATCTAAAACAGAAAAATCTGCGCCAGGATTTAAAGCTAGCAAGGATAGACTGACCCTTCTTCTTGGTGGTAATGCAAATGGAGATTTTAAATTTAAGCCATTTCTCATTTATCAATCAGAAAATCCAAGAGCTATGAAAAGTTTTTCAAAGCATCTGCTTCCTGTCCACTGGCGAGCAAATAAAAAAGCATGGATGACAGCATCATTATTTCAAAACTGGGTTTCAACTTGTGCTATTCCTGAAATAAAAGCTTATTGCAACAAGGAGAACTTAAAATTCAATGCTTTGATGCTAATAGACAATGCTCCTGGCCACCCAGTTTATGTTGATGATTTGTCAGAAAACGTGAAAGTTGTATTTTTGCCACCTAATACGACATCACTTATTCAGCCGATGGATCACGGAGTAATATCAACTTTTAAAAGTTATTACCTTCGACGAACATTTAAGCTTCTTTTAAGTGAGACTGATGGACAAGATAAGCCTACCATGCTAGAGTTTTGGAAAAAGTTCAACATTATGAAAGCCATTGAAATTATTTCTGATTCGTGGGAGGAGGTTAAACCATCTTGCATGAATGGTGTTTGGCGCAAAATTTGGCCTGAATGTGTTCAGACAAAATGCGCTGCAGAAGTTGATGATACACCAGCAGCTCGTCATGAAATTTCTAATTTAGCTGAAGAGTCTAATTTTGAAGGAGACTGACATAAATGAACTGCTAGCCTCGCATAACCAAGAATTGTCTAACGAAGAACTATTATTGCAACTGGAATCGCAATTTGCTAATGAAGAAGATGACAGTGCCTGACAGTCTCTGAAGAACAAAATTTAACATCCAAAAAAATTTTCAAAGCCATGTGTTTGATTGATGAAGCTATGGAAATTTTTTTAAAAAACGATCCTGACACTGGAAGAAGCTTTAAAGTGTCCCAAGCGGTAGCTACAAATATAAATTGTTACAAGGAAATTTATTTTTCGTTGAAACAGAATGCTGTTCAGCAAACTTTGGACAAATTTTTTTTGAAAGAAAGCCGAAAAACACCAACAGACACTTCGGACACATCAAATTCATCTGACAGTGATTAATTTTTGTTTTTTTTCTTTAATTAATAAAATCTTTTATTTTGTTTTAATTGAATTTGTTTTTTTTTTTTTTTTGTGAATGTAATTCTATATGTCTACAAATAAATTTTTATATTATTTTTGTTTTTTAAATTATTACTTTTTCAATTTTTTTTTTTTTTTTAAGTAGTATTTTCGTAACCCTGGAACCTGTCTTCGGTCTTTACAAGGATTGCAATAGAAAATCATAATTCACTTTGCCGTTTCAGTTTGCGTCGTGTTTTTTAGGAACGTAACCACGACGCAATGTGACGTATTGGTGTATACCAAAAAATATAAATTTTCGGTCTCTATATCAATTTCAGAATTTATAGCGTAAGTTCCAATTGTTCCTATTTTATCGAAAAATTTTTTAGGAATAGGAAAACGAAAAAAACATTGGTTTCAAAGAATAAAAAAGGACAAAAATAAAAAATAATTGAGATTTTTTTACTCAATCATTTAAAAAAGTATGACCTTATTTTTGATGAAATCCAGTAAAAAAAAACACGAAGCAGTCATAGAACTGCCGACAGAAGTTAATACTTAAAGATTTAAACTATGAAATAACAGTGGCTACAAATGATGGGCTGCTCAGTACAAAATGTAAATTAAAATAAAAATATTTTAATTTACATTTTGTACTGAGCAGCCCATCATTTGTAGCCACTCTTATTTCATAGTCTAAATGTTTTAAGTATAAACTTCTGTCGGCAGTTCTATGACTGCTTCGTGTTTTTTTTGTATATTTTGCGCCGGCACGACCTAACCGTAGCTCCCTGCCCAAAATTTTTTTGGGCAGATAATCTTAATATCACCGCAGCTACCTATTTTGAAAAAAAAATTTTTTTTTTGTATATTTTGCGCCGGCACGACCTAACCGTAGCTCCCTGCCCAAAATTTTTTTGGGCAGATAATCTTAATTTCACCGGAGCTACCTATTTAAAAAAAAAAAATTTCGTATATTTTGCTCCGACACGACCTAACCGTAGCTCCCCACCCAAAAAATTTTTTTCAGGTAATATTAATTTCACCCCAGCTACCTGTTTTGAAAAAAAAAAAAAAAAAAAAAAATGTTTGTATATTTTGTGCCGGCACGACCTAACCGTAGCTCCCCACCCACAAATTTTTTTTTTTCAGGTAATATTAAATTCACCGGAGCTACCAATTTCGGAAAAAAAAATTTTTGGTACATTTTGCGTCGGCACGACCTAACCGTACCTCCCTGCTCAAAAATTTTTCTCTGGTAATCTTAATTTCACCGGAGCTACCTATTTAAAAAGAATTTTTTTTCGTATAATAATTTCACCGCAGCTACCTATTTTGAAAAAAAAAAAATTTAAAAAAAAAAAATTTAGTTTTAAATAATTTGTAAACGAAAGATTTTTAAAATTAATTTGAATTTAAATTTTTCGCGACAAATTATTTTGTTTTTATAAATAACAAACGATTATTGAACTACCTATTTTGAAAAAAAAAAAAAAAATTAGTTTTAAATAATTTGTAAACGAAAAATTTTTAAAAAATTATTTGAATTTAAATTTGTCGCGCCAAATTATTTTGTTTTTATAAATGACAAATGATTATTGAGTGGACCACTAATTTTTTTGAGTATTGAAACGTCAAAAACCATGTCACTTCGAATTCGATTTCGAATGTCGAATGAGTAGAATGAAAATGAATTTTTACCCCCTACAGAATTACTCAATTATATCATACAACGCGCCTAAAGAAGTATAAACTTCAAAAATGTTCAATCAAAAATTCCAGCTAAAAAAATTCTCTAAAATTTGTCCTGTCAAACAAAACAATTTCCTGCCAGATACGCTGAAACTATTATATACTTCTTCGTTAGTAAAATTTTATTTTTATAAATATTTTTGTCGATGGTTGTTCTTCTATTCTTAAATAATCAAATTAAAAAAGAAACGAAACTCAATAACAGATTTCTTTAGTGAAAAAATTAATGAAAAATGATATCATAATTTTCACCACGTCCTCGTCGTTGATCCTGGATGAAAGCTGAGATTGAAAATAAATTATTTTTAGAATTCCTTGCAATATTATAAAAAATAACCCCCCCCCTCTTACTCCTAGTCTAGATCCGCTAGTGTATCTTAGTCATGTGTAACAAACATATAAATTTTAAAATTAAAACTCAATCAATTCGAATTGGATGCAATTAATTAAATAAAAAAAAAAAAAACAAAATAAATAAATGTTCATCATGGTCACATAGGTAGAAAGACAATGATGTTATTTTCACCTTAAACGAAAAAAAAACAAGATAAATTACACGTAAAATTCTACTGAATATTATGTATTTTATTACCTCATGCAATCATTAATTAAATGATTATTTTATTTTAAATCATTAAATATTGTTTTATAGTATTTTGTTATTGTACATCTTTTATTGGTTTTTATGTTTACTTTCATCGAATATCATCTGAAAATTTGATAATTTATGGTGTTATAAGAACTATTATAACAATTTTTGTATAGTAAGCACAACTTGTTTTTTGTGTTAACCTTAAATGATGCTTAAAATTTCATTATAAAGGCCATCAGAATTCAATTTTTCTTATAAAATATAAATACATACTTAGTTTTACAGCTGGAAAATCAAAAATATAAACTTTTAATATACATAGTTTACATTGTAATTTATATTTTTTCCGTCAAATTTTTATTAAATTTTTAAACTGATTATTAAAACCGTTAATATTGGTTTTGAAAAGTTTTAAGTTTATTCAACCCATTAGTAATATTCCTTGTCATTAGTGATTCCAATAGTGAACAAACATAAAATTATTAAAAAAATATATTTTTTTTTTTTAAATAAAAAATGTAAACAAAAATTATTTTTAAAAAAATAAATAAATAAACAAATAAAACATCGTATATAAAATAAATCTATATGTATATAAATATATGTATGTAAATGTCATATTTGTTATGAATATTACGTGAATTAATAACTTTTTTTTTACATATTTTGTAAATATAATTTTTCGACTTTTGAAAGTGCCTCAACTTTGTTTTTTTTTCTTTTTTTATATTTTGGTTATGAAATTTTTATTATTGATTCAATAAAGAATGGACAATAGAATTAACAAACATATGAGCGATCAAAAAATTTGGTTGCATTCAAAATTCCGGTCTAGGGTGTAGATAGAAAAAATGAGGGTATAAATATTTATCATGGAATAATTGGAACAGATTATCATGTAACAATATTACTGATAAAATTCTAATTAACAATGAAATTTAAATTTAACTTATAATTTTTTAGAAAAACAAACCTACCTACTCTCTAAAAATAAATACATATATGTACTTTGCACAATTAGTTAACTGATTAAAGGGTAAGTTAAAGTGGGAGACAACACTAAAATTCATCATATTTTAATAAAATTTTGATATAAAGGATGCTTATAAAAGATACTAACTTTTACGACAAGAAATTTTATATCTGTCTATAGTATACATATGTATAAAAAAAAAGTTATGTTTAAGAATTTTTATATTTCTTAGAAAAAAATTACATATTTCTTTATAAACATAATTTCCCTTTTTAAACGAATTTTCTACACAATTCTGCAATATTTTTTAAAGAAATTTTCTTTTAACAAATTATTTTGAAATTTTCTATTATTATTATTTATTTTCTATAACAATAGTTTATTACTCAATATGCTATGAATGTCACCATGATACAAAAAAAAAAGAAAAAAAAAATATGTAATATATAAAAACATAAAAATACATAAAAAAAGAAATATTGAGTATCTCATCAAGCAATAAATCCCAACGGAATACTGTAAATATTACAAAATCGTGCAAAGTAAATATACAAAATTTGCAGAAAAAAAAATTATAATTTATATTTTTTTTTTTTTTTTTCACAAAAAAAAATGTGTCGTATGTATGTTATCACAGTTTCTCTTCAAAAAAAAAACAGAACAGAAACACATAACTTCCATCAATACTCTTTTTCTCGTAAATATTTTTCTTGTAAAAATTAAGAATTATAATAATTTTTGTGCTGGAATGTAATAAGAATCAAGAATTCGGAGATTTAGACAACTATATCCTTTTGAAGAGTTATTAACATTGGTTGCAAAAAGTATACGAAATACTTTTCAATTATTTTCTGCTACAAATTTAGTAATACAAGCTCAAACGCCCAGGAAGAGGGGGGATCTTTAGACATGGGCCTCTTAATTTAAGGTGCCTCCAAACAACATTATACAAAACGATCAATAAAGTTTACTTAGCACTTTTACGTATGCAACAAACAACTAACTGCTCAATATTATGATTTCATTCTTGTGGTTCTTAGTGAAATATTTATTGTGCTTTGAGTCGAAACATAAGTTGTTTTAATTTTTTTCTCTAAAACTCAATTAACCTCTACAATTTAGTTTTTTAAAATCCATTCCGGCAAGGCGACAAACTCTCATTAAATAGGAGGCCACATATGTTGTCTGACCTGGGTCCCTCACAGTCCCTGCAAGTTAAGCCTTAACTTAACAATTCCATAATAAAAATAAGAGTTTACCAAAACTTGAAGATGGAAAAAGTCAAACGTGAATTATAATATAATATAGATTTAGTACATTGCACATTCTTTACCTTTTCTATTAAAATACGTTTTTTATGCGTGCGAAAAATGTCCCACATTTATACAAACCAATCAATTTTACTTAAATTCCCTTACTTTATCAATTCTGTTTTTTTTTTTTTTGCTGCTGCTTTTAAAACAACCAAAAAATAAAATGCAATAAAAGAAAATCACTGCCAGATTACGGAAATAAAAAGCAAAAAATTGTTAAAACTGCAAAAATTTTTGGTGCACAAAAAAGCAGTAAATAAGAAATAAAATATAAAAAAAAATGGTAAATTGTGTACACAAAATATCGGTACAGAATTGTAAATAATTTTTGAAAAATTTTTTAATATTTCTAACAATTTGCATTTGAAGCTTAAAATTATAAAAATTATATTATTTGACAGCGTTTAGATTTTTTTTTTTTTTTTAATGACTTATAGTTATACATATTTAGTTCGTACAAGAAAAATTGTGCAGCCGATCTTAATACCGAAAAATAATAAATTTATTTTTTTATTTTTTTTCTCTCCTCATTTTGTACAAAGTCTGTGTATCTTCTGTTAAATTCTTATCTAATGTTTAATATGTATTTTTATACTATATATATTAACATTGAATCCCGAAATTCAGAAAAAAAAAGGTAATCATTATATAATTTATTAGCTTTAATGTCGGTACTTCATGTCTACACACCGTCGTCATGTGCATGTACTCAATTCAATACTCTGCGAATACTGATTAGCATCACGAGAAACAAAAACTAAACTTATTAAACGATTTAATTAAACAATTTATATAATATAAGATGAAATGTATAACCACAAAATCTTCTCATTCTATAGAGATTGATACAAAAAAAAATTGTTATCTATACAAATGATTTTTTCACAATATGATACTATTGGGGGCTAGTATAAAAACTAACCATATAGGAATATCATGTTATAGAAATGAAAAATTGCCTGTATCTATTATGTTCCATTTATGAAATTTATATACTAAAACCTATATAATAAAATATAAAATATCAAATTTTAAAGTTTTGTTTTCAATACTTTTTTTTTGTTTTTATATTTTTTTATTACCTAAAGTTAATTTTTCAAGCCAACAAAATTTTATAATTTCCCCAGAGTGATGTTAACTTTACCAATGACCTTTTTTGTCCATCAAATTTTATCAATTCGACTTTTAAAATATTTCTATACTATATAGTACTTAACAAAAAATATATACATCCTTATATTCATATATTTTTTTTCTCTGCTAAAAATAGGATGAACATTTTTCATTTTACATTGGTCTGTAAATTAAGTTTTCACATGCCAAAAATAAAACAAAAACTTTTATTGATTTATATATTGTTGAAAAAAATTTTCATTACTTTCCAATTAAATATTGGTCTAATTTGAACTAAAAAAAAAACTAAAAAAAAAACAATAAAATGAACTAAATGAACTAAATTCTACAATTTTTAAGGAAAGAAAAAGTTATGGTTACACCTTTGTAGAATTTAAAAATTGTTATAGTTTAAGGATATCACAAGGATATCTGTAATCATCTGGTCGCTCTTAAGTATAGCATACGAACATTTTACATTTCCGGCTTTTATATACTCATTGTTTACATGAATTTATGTTTTATTTATATTTTTTTAATAAATCATCGATTGAGAAAATGTTTGCAAATTTATGTAGGTTTTCTAGTTTTCAAATTAAAGTCAGTTTGATAGGTCTCTGAAGCTGATGTAACGATTCCTGCAATATGTTTTTTCATATCTCTTACTATATTTAAAGTAAAATTAGAGAATTTCGAGCATTAAATTCTATTTTCTCCAAACTGTAAAAGACTACATACGACAAATATTATCTCAGTCGACGAAATATGACATTGACATACAGCTGCGGCGAAAAATCCATATAAGTTTATCTATGCATATATGTAATTATATTTTTTTTTTCAAATTCCAAGTGGAGCCAACTAACCCCTGAAAAAACGTTCGGAATGACACAAAATGATACAAAATACCGAATCATAAATGCAGATATTTTATAAAACTTGGAGTCGAATTCCAAGAGGATTATAAGTGATAAATAATGTATTTTTTTAATAGGAAATAATTCTGATCGCTGTCATTGTTATTAAACTTGAATTTAACTATCAAACTCTATGTGTCATCAATGAAAACATACGTATGCCATTAATTAAGCCCAAATGTCAAACGTATAACATTTAATACTTTATTATGCACTATTTTTGTTTTTCTTCGTAAACATTAAATTAACATTATTAAGCTCGAATAAATATCTCAATTAAATTTGTTATCATGATAACAAATCTTTATGCGGTTTTGGATTGAATAACAAAACTGATTGGAAATTTTCATTCGAGATAAAAAAATTTAAAAAATAAATTTTATTAAAACAATTTCATATTTTTTAATTTTTATAATTTTTTTATTTTACTTGTATATTCAATTGGTCGATCACAAAAAAAAAAAAAAAAAAAACTGATATAATCAGACATTATTAATAGAAATTTAAATTTTTTAACAATTTCATTTAATTTTTATATTAATTTTATATATACCAGAATAAAAAATAAAAGAACAAGTGATTTCCTTCTGGAATTTTTATTATTTACATTTATGTTGT
>OZ023274.1:29238466-29374440 GCA_964007475.1 Hybos culiciformis
CATTCACATCAATTTATATTCTATCAAATAGTAAGCAAGGTACGTCAGTATTGATTTTTTAAATATTAAATATTAAATATTAAATATATAATCTTCTAAACGAAATAATTTAGTAATTCGCATTAGAAAGAACAAAAAATAAAAATTAAAAAAACTAAATCAAGTAGCAAAAAATTTCTATTACCTATTCTCATTAATTGCAATTTATAAGAGTCAATTAAATTTTTTTTTTATCACAACATAAATGTAAATAATAAAAATTCCAGAAGGAAATCACTTGTTCTTTTATTTTTTATTCTGGTATATATAAAATTAATATAAAAATTAAATGAAAATTGTTAAAAAATTTAAATTTCTATTAATAACGTCTGATTATATCAGTTTTTTTTTTTTTTTTTTTGTGATCGACCAATTGAATATACAAGTAAAATAAAAAAATTACAAAAATTAAAAAATATGAATTTGTTTTAATAAAATTTATTTTTTAAATTTTTTTATCTCGAATGAAAATTTCCAATCAGTTTTGTTATTCAATCCAAAAACCGCATAAAGATTTGTTATCATGATAACAAATTTAATTGAGATATTTATTCGAGCTTAATAATGTTAATTTAATGTTTACGAAGAAAAACAAAAATAGTGCATAATAAAGTATTAAATGTTATACGTTTGACATTTGGGCTTAATTAATGGCATACGTATGTTTTCATTGATGACACATAGAGTTTGATAGTTAAATTCAAGTTTAATAACAATGACAGCGATCAGAATTATTTCCTATTAAAAAAATACATTATTTATCACTTATAATCCTCTTGGAATTCGACTCCCAGTTTTATAAAATATCTGCATTTATGATTCGGTATTTTGTATCATTTTGTGTCATTCCGAACGTTTTTTCAGGGGTTAGTTGGCTCCACTTGGAATTTGAAAAAAAAAATATAATTACATATATGCATAGATAAACTTATATGGATTTTTCGCCGCAGCTGTATGTCAATGTCATATTTCGTCGACTGAGATAATATTTGTCGTATGTAGTCTTTTACAGTTTGGAGAAAATAGAATTTAATGCTCGAAATTCTCTAATTTTACCTTAAATATAGTAAGAGATATGAACAAACATATTGCTTGAATCGTTACATCAGCTTCAGAGACCTATCAAACTGACTTTAATTTGAAAACTAGAAAACCTACATAAATTTGCAAACATTTTCTCAATCGATGATTTATTAAAAAAATATAAATAAAACATAAATTCATGTAAACAATGAGTATATAAAAGCCGGAAATGTAAAATGTTCGTATGCTATACTTAAGAGCGACCAGATGATTACAGATATCCTTGTGATATCCTTAAACTATAACAATTTTTAAATTCTACAAAGGTGTAACCATAACTTTTTCTTTCCTTAAAAATTGTAGAATTTAGTTCATTTAGTTCATTTTATTGTTTTTTTTTTAGTTTTTTTTTTAGTTCAAATTAGACCAATATTTAATTGGAAAGTAATGAAAATTTTTTTCAACAATATATAAATCAATAAAAGTTTTTGTTTTATTTTTGGCATGTGAAAACTTAATTTACAGACCAATGTAAAATGAAAAATGTTTATCCTATTTTTAGCAGAGAAAAAAAATATATGAATATAAGGATGTATATATTTTTTGTTAAGTACTATATAGTATAGAAATATTTTAAAAGTCGAATTGATAAAATTTGATGGACAAAAAAGGTCATTGGTAAAGTTAACATCACTCTGGGGAAATTATAAAATTTTGTTGGCTTGAAAAATTAACTTTTGGTAATAAAAAAATATAAAAACAAAAAAAAAGTATTGAAAACAAAACTTTAAAATTTGATATTTTATATTATATTATATAGGTTTTAGTATATAAATTTCATAAATGGAACATAATAGATACAGGCAATTTTTCATTTCTATAACATGATATTCCTATATGGTTAGTTTTTATACTAGCCCCCAATAGTATCATATTGTGAAAAAATCATTTGTATAGATAACAATTTTTTTTTCTATCAATCTCTATAAAATGAGAAGATTTTGTGGTTATACATTTCATCTTATATTATATAAATTGTTTAATTAAATCGTTTAATAAGTTTAGTTTTTGTTTCTCGTGATGCTAATCCAGTATTCGCAGAGTATTGAATTGAGTACATGCATATGACGACGGTGTGTAGACATGAAGTACCGACATTAAAGCTAATAAATTATATAATGATTACCTTTTTTTTTCTGAATTTCGGGATTCAATGTTAATATATATAGTATAAACATACATATTAAACATTAGATAAGAATTTAACAGAAGATACACAGACTTTGTACAAAATGAGGAGAGAAAAAAAATGAAAAAATAAATTTATTATTTTTCGGTATTAAGATCGGCTGCACAATTTTTCTTGTACGAACTAAATATGTATAACTATAAGTCATTAAAAAAAAAAAAAAAAATCTAAACGCTGTCAAATAATATAATTTTTATAATTTTAAGCTTCAAATGCAAATTGTTAGAAATATTAAAAAAATTTTCAAAAATTATTTACAATTCTGTACCGATATTTTGTGTACACAATTTACCATTTTTTTTTTATATTTTATTTCTTATTTACTGCTTTTTTGTGCACCAAAAATTTTTGCAGTTTTAACAATTTTTTGCTTTTTATTTCCGTAATCTGGCAGTGATTTTCTTTTATTGCATTTTATTTTTTGGTTGTTTTAAAAGCAGCAGCAAAAAAAAAAAAACAGAATTGATAAAGTAAGGGAATTTAAGTAAAATTGATTGGTTTGTATAAATGTGGGACATTTTTCGCACGCATAAAAAACGTATTTTAATAGAAAAGGTAAAGAATGTGCAATGTACTAAATCTATATTATATTATAATTCACGTTTGACTTTTTCCATCTTCAAGTTTTGGTAAACTCTTATTTTTATTATGGAATTGTTAAGTTAAGGCTTAACTTGCAGGGACTGTGAGGGACCCAGGTCAGACAACATATGTGGCCCCCTATTTAATGAGAGTTTGTCGCCTTGCCGGAATTGAGTTTAAAAAACTAAATTGTAGAGGTTAATTGAGTTTTAGAGCAAAAATTAAAACAACTTATGTTTCGACTCAAAGCACAATAAATATTTCACTAAGAACCACAAGAATGAAATCATAATATTGAGCAGTTAGTTGTTTGTTGCATACGTAAAAGTGCTAAGTAAACTTTATTGATCGTTTTGTATAATGTTGTTTGGAGGCACCTTAAATTAAGAGGCCCATGTCTAAAGATCCTGCTGATCCCCCCTCTTCCTGGGCGTTTGAGCTTGTATTACTAAATTTGTAGCAGAAAATAATTGAAAAGTATTTCGTATACTTTTTGCAACCAATGTTAATAACTCTTCAAAAGGATATAGTTGTCTAAATCTCCGAATTCTTGATTCTTATTACATTCCAGCACAAAAATTATTATAATTCTTAATTTTTACAAGAAAAATATTTACGAGAAAAAGAGTATTGATGGAAGTTATGTGTTTCTGTTTTGTTTTTTTTTTGAAGAGAAACTGTGATAACATACATACGACACATTTTTTTTTGTGAAAAAAAAAAAAAATATATATAAATTATAATTTTTTTTTCTGCAAATTTTGTATATTTACTTTGCACGATTTTGTAATATTTACAGTATTCCGTTGGGATTTATTGCTTGATGAGATACTCAATATTTCTTTTTTTATGTATTTTTATGTTTTTATATATTACATATTTTTTTTTTCTTTTTTTTTTTGTATCATGGTGACATTCATAGCATATTGAGTAATAAACTATTGTTATAGAAAATAAATAATAATAATAGAAAATTTCAAAATAATTTGTTAAAAGAAAATTTCTTTAAAAAATATTGCAGAATTGTGTAGAAAATTCGTTTAAAAAGGGAAATTATGTTTATAAAGAAATATGTAATTTTTTTCTAAGAAATATAAAAATTCTTAAACATAACTTTTTTTTTATACATATGTATACTATAGACAGATATAAAATTTCTTGTCGTAAAAGTTAGTATCTTTTATAAGCATCCTTTATATCAAAATTTTATTAAAATATGATGAATTTTAGTGTTGTCTCCCACTTTAACTTACCCTTTAATCAGTTAACTAATTGTGCAAAGTACATATATGTATTTATTTTTAGAGAGTAGGTAGGTTTGTTTTTCTAAAAAATTATAAGTTAAATTTAAATTTCATTGTTAATTAGAATTTTATCAGTAATATTGTTACATGATAATCTGTTCCAATTATTCCATGATAAATATTTATACCCTCATTTTTTCTATCTACACCCTAGACCGGAATTTTGAATGCAACCAAATTTTTTGATCGCTCATATGTTTGTTGATGCTATTGTCCATTCTTTATTGAATCAATAATAAAAATTTCATAACCAAAATATAAAAAAAGAAAAAAAAACAAAGTTGAGGCACTTTCAAAAGTCGAAAAATTATATTTACAAAAAAGTTATTAATTCACGTAATATTCATAACAAATATGACATTTACATATAGGTACATATATTTATATACATATAGATTTATTTTATATACGATGTTTTATTTGTTTATTTATTTATTTTTTTAAAAATAATTTTTGTTTACATTTTTTATTTAAAAAAAAAAATATATTTTTTTAATAATTTTATGTTTGTTCACTATTGGAATCACTAATGACAAGGAATATTACTAATGGGTTGAATAAACTTAAAACTTTTCAAAACCAATATTAACGGTTTTAATAATCAGTTTAAAAATTTTATAAAAATTTGACGGAAAAAATATAAATTACAATGTAAACTATGTATATTAAAAGTTTATATTTTTGATTTTCCAGCTGTAAAACTAAGTATGTATTTATATTTTATAAGAAAAATTGAATTCTGATGGCCTTTATAATGAAATTTTAAGCATCATTTAAGGTTAACACAAAAAACAAGTTGTGCTTACTATACAAAAATTGTTATAATAGTTCTTATAACACCATAAATTATCAAATTTTCAGATGATATTCGATGAAAGTAAACATAAAAACCAATAAAAGATGTACAATAACAAAATACTATAAAACAATATTTAATGATTTAAAATAAAATAATCATTTAATTAATGATTGCATGAGGTAATAAAATACATAATATTCAGTAGAATTTTACGTGTAATTTATCTTGTTTTTTTTTCGTTTAAGGTGAAAATAACATCATTGTCTTTCTACCTATGTGACCATGATGAACATTTATTTATTTTGTTTTTTTTTTTTTATTTAATTAATTGCATCCAATTCGAATTGATTGAGTTTTAATTTTAAAGTTTATATGTTTGTTACACATGACTAAGATAAACTAGCGGATCTAGACTAGGAGTAAGAGGGGGGGGGTTATTTTTTACAATATTGCAAGGAATTCTAAAAATAATTTATTTTCAATCTCAGCTTTCATCCAGGATCAACGACGAGGACGTGGTGAAAATTATGATATCATTTTTCATTAATTTTTTCACTAAAGAAATCTGTTATTGAGTTTCTTTTTTTTTTTAATTTGATTATTTAAGAATAGAAGAACAACCATCGACAAAAATATTCATAAAAATAAAATTTTACTAACGAAGAATTATATAATAGTTTCAGCGTATCTGGCAGGAAATTGTTTTGTTTGACAGGACAAATTTTAGAGAATTTTTTTAGCTGGAATTTTTGATTGGACATTTTTGAAGTTTATACTTCTTTAGGCGGGTTGTATGATATAATTGAGTAATTCTGTAGGGGGTAAAAATTCATTTAATTCTACTCATTCGACATTCGAAATCGAATTCGAAGTGACATGGTTTTTGACGTTTCAATACTCAAAAAAATTAGTGGTCCACTCAATAATCATTTGTCATTTATAAAAACAAAATAATTTGGCGCGACAAATTTAAATTCAAATAATTTTTTAAAAATTTTTCGTTTACAAATTATTTAAAACTATTTTTTTTTTTTTTTTTTCTAAATAGGTAGTTCAATAATCGTTTGTTATTTATAAAAACAAAATAATTTGTCGCGAAAAATTTAAATTCAAATTAATTTTAAAAATCTTTCGTTTACAAATTATTTAAAACTAAATTTTTTTTTTTCAAATTTTTTTTTTTTCAAAATAGGTAGCTGCGGTGAAATTAATATTACCTGCAGAAAAATTTTTGGGTAGGGAGCTACGGTTAGGTCGTGCCGGAGCAAAATATACGAAAAAAAAATCTTTTTAAATAGGTAGCTCCGGTGAAATTAAGATTACCAGACGAAAAATTTTTGGGCAGGGAGGTACGGTTAGGTCGTGCCGACGCAAAATGTACAAAAAATTTTTTTTTCCGAAATTGGTAGCTCCGGTTAATTTAATATTACCTGAAAAAAAAAAATTTGTGGGTGGGGAGCTACGGTTAGGTCGTGCCGGCACAAAATATACAAACAATTTTTTTTTTTTTTTTTTTTCAAAACAGATAGCTGGGGTGAAATTAATATTACCTGAAAAAAAATTTTTGGGTGGGGAGCTACGGTTAGGTCGTGTCGGAGCAAAATATACGAAATTTTTTTTTTTTAAATAGGTAGCTCCGGTGAAATTAAGATTACCAGCCGAAAAATTTTTGGGCAGGGAGATACGGTTAGATATTTTTATTTTAATTTACATTTTGTACTGAGCAGCCCATCATTTGTAGCCACTGTTATTTCATAGTTTAAATCTTTAAGTATAAACTTCTGTCGGCAGTTCTATGACTGCTTCGTGTTTTTTTTTACTGGATTTCATCAAAAATAAGGTCATACTTTTTTAAATGATTGAGTAAAAAAATCTCAATTATTTTTTATTTTTGTCCTTTTTTATTCTTTGAAACCAATGTTTTTTTCGTTTTCCTATTCCTAAAAAATTTTTCGATAAAATAGGAACAATTGGAACTTACGCTATAAATTCTGAAATTGATATAGAGACCGAAAATTTATATTTTTTGGTATACACCAATACCTCACATTGCGTCGTGGTTACGTTCCTAAAAAACACGACGCAAACTGAAACGACGCAAAGTGAATTATGATTTTCTATTGCAATCAATGTTCCCTCTAAGATGCGCGCGTGCGCGCTAGCGCACCCTTTTTTTGCTTGCGCGCAGATCATTTATTTTGCGCGCAGACAAAATTTAACGCAATAATAAAGTTATTTTATTAAAAAATTTTAAACTTCACAAATAAAATTTTGAATTTTCATTAATCAGTCATAAATTTTTTGCTGAAAAATCGTTTCGTTTCTACTATACGATTTTTTTTCTCGATTTTATTCAGGCGAATTAAATCGAATATTTTGGACGGAACTAATTTCGATTTAAATGAAATTTATTTTTATAACTACAAAGTAACATCTGAATTTTATATTTGTTTTTATAATACAAATTTTGGTTTGTTTTGGTATATAGTTTTGTTTCTTTCGGATTGATAGAGGTATACATTATAAGTTTCTTTTATTGATTTTCTGTTGGTACAAACCTTTTTTTTTTCGAAAATTGTGTGTTTGTTTGTTTAATCGTTTCCATTTTTTATGTACCAAATTTTAATGTTTTTTTTCCTAATTTTTCTTTCACTACTCTCCGTAAAGAAGTTATAGTTAAAAAAAAATTTTTGTGACTAATTTTTTTTTTTAATTTTGGCGCAATAAGAATAAATTACAAATAATGCGCGCAAGCAAGTTCATTTTTGCCCACCTTTTAAAAAAATTAGAGGGAACATTGATTGCAATCCTTGTAAAGACCGAAGATAGGTTCCAGGGTTATGAAAATACTACTTTAAAAAAAAAAAAAAATTGAAAAAGTAATAATTTAAAAAACAAAAATAATATAAAAATTTATTTGTAGACATATAGAATTACATTCACAAAAAAAAAAAAAACAAATTCAATTAAAACAAAATAAAAGATTTTATTAATTAAAGAAAAAAAACAAAAATTAATCACTGTCAGATGAATTTGATGTGTCCGAAGTGTCTGTTGGTGTTTTTCGGCTTTCTTTCAAAAAAAATTTGTCCAAAGTTTGCTGAACAGCATTCTGTTTCAACGAAAAATAAATTTCCTTGTAACAATTTATATTTGTAGCTACCGCTTGGGACACTTTAAAGCTTCTTCCAGTGTCAGGATCGTTTTTTAAAAAAATTTCCATAGCTTCATCAATCAAACACATGGCTTTGAAAATTTTTTTGGATGTTAAATTTTGTTCTTCAGAGACTTCTATTGAACGGGCACTGTCATCTTCTTCATTAGCAAATTGCGATTCCAGTTGCAATAATAGTTCTTCGTAAGACAATTCTTGGTTATGCGAGGCTAGCAGTTCATTTATGTCAGTCTCCTTCAAAATTAGACTCTTCAGCTAAATTAGAAATTTAATGACGAGCTGCTGGTGTATCATCAACTTCTGCAGCGCATTTTGTCTGAACACATTCAGGCCAAATTTTGCGCCAAACACCATTCATGCAAGATGGTTTAACCTCCTCCCACGAATCAGAAATAATTTCAATGGCTTTCATAATGTTGAACTTTTTCCAAAACTCTAGCATGGTAGGCTTATCTTGTCCATCAGTCTCACTTAAAAGAAGCTTAAATGTTCGTCGAAGGTAATAACTTTTAAAAGTTGATATTACTCCCTGATCCATCGGCTGAATAAGTGATGTCGTATTAGGTGGCAAAAATACAATTTCACGTTTTCTGACAAATCATCAACATAAACTGGGTGGCCCGGAGCATTGTCTATTAGCATCAAAGCATTGAATTTTAAGTTCTCCTTGTTGCAATAAGCTTTTATTTCAGGAATAGCACAAGTTGAAACCCAGTTTTGAAATAATGATGCTGTCATCCATGCTTTTTTATTTGCTCGCCAGTGGACAGGAAGCAGATGCTTTGAAAAACCTTTCATAGCTCTTGGATTTTCTGATTGATAAATGAGAAATGGCTTAGATTTAAAATTTTCATTTGCATTACCACCAAGAAGAAGGGTCAGTCTATCCTTGCTAGCTTTAAATCCTGGCGCAGATTTTTCTGTTTTAGATATGAAGTTCTATTAGGTAGACGTTTCCAAAATAACCCAGTCTCATCAACATTAAAGACTTGTTTCGGATTATAGCCACCTTCATGAATTAACGCTTTTAACTCTGTCGGGTAGCGGACTGCAGCAGTTATATCAGCGCTAGCTGCTTCGCCTTTAAGACCAATGCTGTGCAGATTTCCTCGAACTTTGAATCTCTCAATCCAGCCCTGACCAGCTTCAAATGTTTCGTTCTTGTCTATATTACTACCTGATACTGCTTTACTTTTTATGTCATCAAATAAGCTTTTTGCTTTCGTCTGAATAATTATTTTACTTAATGGTATTTTGTGCGCAACTTGATGTTCAATCCAAATAGAAAGCAAGGACTCCATTTTGATCATCAAAACACTCCTTGTACGGGTCATTGTTTTAGTAATGATGTTGCACATTTCGCAGCTTCTCTTATTCTATCCCCATCTCGATCTCTAATAGTTCTCACAGTTGTTGCAGCCAGACCAACAGCCTTTGCTATCTCCACAGCCTTCTCTCCCTTATCAAATCGTCGCAGAATATCTAATTTTATCTCCAAGCTGATGGTTTTTTTTTTATTTTTGGTAATTCTACCAGCAGTACTCTTTCCAATCATTTTGCTAAAAAAAACGACAAAAGTATGTAGATAAAAATTATATAACTCTGTTAATAAATAAATTGGAAAAATATTTACCTTTTTTTAACCAGAAATAACTATTCATAAAAATTTTTCTCTAAAACTATTAAAAATTCTGTAAAACGTTAAAAAAGCTCAGCTCACTATAATTGAAACTGAACTCTAAAACAAACAAAACAAAATGAAACAAAAACTGGACTAAAATGCAGTTGTTTTTCTGTTGGAAACGGATTCCCAGAATTTTGATGGTATGTGCAATTAGAAACAAATCGTGCCATCTCTTAGAAAAAAAAACAAACAGAAATTAAAGTCTACCCAAAACAAGGCAACATCGAAAATTCAACGACGCAAAGTGAAAATTAGTACTAATTCGGCAACGACGCAACTTCGAAAAAACGCAAAACGAAATGAACGCAAAGCGAGGTATTGGTGTATTTGGATATATATTTTATAAATACGAATAATTCTGTAATTAAGAAATGTTTGCAAAAACTTAATTTTTATTTTTTTTTATAATACCATATTGTGATTTTATGTTATTGAAATAATAAGTTCCTTTCATTTCCAAGTATTCACATGTACAATGGTACAAAATAAAACAAATAGTTCTAAGAATTTTGTTATTTAATAAAATAAATTGATATTATGTTAAAAGTTTGAATTAAAAATTTAGTTTTGACTAGAAATAAGACTGGATTAAGTTTTAAAAATTGTTGACTGACAATTTGGATAACAGTTTATTTTAGTTTTTCTCGTTTATTTTCAAATTAAATCCAAGTTAGCATTATTGTTAAAAGTTTTCTTATTAATTTTGTAAGTGTTAATGTTTTTTTTTTGTTATTTTCTCTTCTTTTTTTTCTGGAAAGGGGGGTTTTAAAAAGTGGGACAGTCAGTAGGTAATCATTTACACTCTTCTTAAAGCGGCGTAAGTCGTAAATCAAACGTCCGCCAGCTGTAGGGAACAATTTTGAAGGGAGAGCATTCCACATTCTCGAGGTGCGAATTGAAAACGAATCTCCAAAGCTCGTTCTATAACATCTGGGAATTTTGACGAAATATGGGTGTGACGTTGAAGCTGTACGTGTTTGACGTGAAAATACTTTAAGTAGGGCCTTTACTTCCAGGGAACACGTATCCGTTTCAAAAAGGTATTTATAAAAGATGGAAAGTGAACCTACATTACGACGGTGGTTGAGTGATGTTAATGAGCTGGTGGTTTGGTGATCGTTGATCAATCCAATAGCCCTTCTCTGAACTTTGTCCAGGTACTCAAGATGGGTTTTTGGGAGCACCAGCCCATATATGTGAATTATATTCTAATTTCGGTCGTATGTACGATTTGTAAACGTTTAAAAGATCAGAGGGGGAAAAATATTGTTTACATCTTTTTAGAAAACCTAGCCATTTAGCGGCGTTTTTAGCCGTTTCGAAAATATGAATTTTTCAGCTCAGATCGCTGGTTATTTTCGAACCTAAAATGTCAAGGTTTCCAGATTTTCCAATACTCTCGCCTTGAAAGGAAAGTTGGGGTTCGAAAGTTGAGAGCTTTCTAGAAATAAAGCAGCATTGCGTTTTAGAAGCGTTAAACTCAACTCTGTTGAGAAGACCCCATTGTGAAATCTTGGATAGGTCGTGATTTATGCTACTTTGTAGAAAATATCGTTTCGTAGTAACAGCATTTGAAGATGCTGATTTTCTATTAATAAAATCGTAACATGCCACCAAGTTACTGTCATCGGCGAAGCTGTGGATGGGATTGAGTGTTGATTGTAGAAGGTCGTTAATGAAAATTAAAAAAAGGGTTGAGGAGAGAACACACCCTTGGGGGACACCGGAGTTGATGTTAAAAATATGTGACTGGTACCCATCCACAACAGCACGAATAGAACGGCCAGACAAAAAGTTGCTGATCCAAGACCCATTGATGTAACTTAATCAGGGCCGAGTGCCACACTCGATCAAAAGCCGTAGCTATATCCAAAGCAACAACACAAGCCTCACCGGAGTTGTGAACTCTGGTGTTGAGCTTGTCGGATAAATATGTCATCAGATCACCAGTCGATCTATTCGTACGAAAACCATATTGCTGGTCACTTAGTAATTTTTTGCATTCTATGTATTTTTTAACTATATTGTTAATGAGGGAGTGCATTACTTTGGAGAGAATAGAAGTAAGCGCAATAGACCTGTAGTTTGAGGGATCGCATATATCGCCTTTTTTTGGAATAGGCTGAACACGCACAACTTTCCACTTGGTGGGTTAAATGCCAAGTGAGCATGAAACGAAGTAAAGTTTACGCAGAGGTTTAGCTAGAACAGAGGCAGTATGTTTTAGGACCACAGCCGTATTGTGCTTAGCTCAGTAATAACTGTAGTTGTTGTAACCACAATTGACGAGTTTAAATCTTTAAAGAAATACAGACCACATTGCGTATCTGTGTGTTTTTGTTAAAATCAATACTTTTCATAGGCCTCAATTGCCGATACATTTTTATCGATACATATATTTCGATAAAATGAATTGACGCACTCCTATTTTTATTCGAATGGGAATTGCTCGGAATGTATGATTCATATGAGTTGAACAAATAATTCTCAAATTTTTCCTTTTTTCTTTATACATAGCATTAATGATGGGAGTGGCCACAGTTACGGCAACCGTAACTTATTTTTTTTTTTTAACAGTTACGGTTAACGTGACTTATTTTTTTTTTTAAAGTTACGGCAAGCGTAACTTTAAGGTAATGCTTAAAGTTACGGCAATTTTTTTTTTTTTTTTTTTCTTTTTTTTTCTTTTTTTTCTTTTTTTTTCTTTTTTTTCTTTTTTTTTTGTCTTAACCCTTTCTTCGGGATTCGAACCTCGTTCTTTAGCATTTCATTCTACCACTCTACCTCTCGGCTACAGTATTAAAATTATAAACGTGTACAAAATAGAAAATATAAATTATGTGTACATGTGAAAGTTATTGACAAGTAAAAACTTTACATCGTCATACAAAAAATGCAAGAATAGTTAAACCTTACATAGTTATACAAAAATACAAAAAAAAGAATTAAAAGCGCGAAGCGCCAAAGCAAAATAAAATAAAAAAAAAAAAAGAAGCCCTAGGGGGTTTGGGGGAGGCGGCGGCCGTCCCCATTCAGCATAACAACTTTTTATTTAAAAAAAAGTCATAATGCTCAAAAAAAACTTTGCCGTAATCACAAAAAAAAAAAAAAGTTACGGCCGCCGTAACTTTAGACAATTTTCTACAGGATTACGGTTGCCGTAACTCTCAAAAAAAAAAAGAGTTACGTTTGCCGTAACTTTAAACAATTTTCAACAGGATTACGGTTGCCGTAACTCTAAAAATAAAAAAAGAGTTACGTTTGCCGTAACTTTAGTCAATTTTCAACAGGATTACGGTTGCCGTAACTCTAAAAATAAAAAAAGAGTTACGTTTGCCGTAACTTTAGTCAATTTTGAACAGGATTACGGTTGCCGTAACTCTCAAAAAAAAAAAAGAGTTACGTTTGCCGTAACTGTAGACGCTCCCATTAATGATAGTTATTTATGATTGAAACACATATATCGTCATAAATGGTCTATGATTTGTCATCATTTTTAGGGAGACATTTAATATATTTTAGATTCAGTTACGAAACTCAACTAATTAAAAATTGATATTGACTTTTTTAAAATTCTGTTAAACAACAATTTAAATTTTCAAGATCGTTTTAAATATTTTATTTTTCGTAATAAAACCAATAAATACTTCATTTAAACACACTCTGTACTCAAAAGATTAAATGAAAAAAAAAATAATTTTTAAAAACTTATAGTTTGATTATCAGAAAAGAGAAATCTTATTTGTTCAGATTTTCTTAGTTCTTTAGAAAATTAAAAATGTACAGAACATGGGTTTAAATAAAAGCTGTTCGAAACAAATCTGCAATTAAGCAGAAAGTTTTATGAATTCAATAAAATAAATAAAACTAATCAATATTATTATTAAAATTAATAAAAACAAAATATATATATTATTATCATCATAACATTTTGTTTCCACTTTAGTAATTAAGTAACGACAATTTGATACATTTATTATTAAATGTCTAATAAATCTGTCGGATTCGCTTGAAATCGAAAATCTATCTGATATATTGCCGTAATAAATAAAATATTATGTTAAAAAAAAAATAAATAAAATAAAAATTATGTTTTTAAACTATATTTGCTTTTACTGTCGTTTATCAAGAAAATAAACTATGAGTAAATGTTATTATACTATTTTTTCTTCCTTGTTTATAGTAAACAAAAAATATATATCCTTTGAAAGTATTTTTTTTATTTTAAATAAATGGTACACTATACAAATAAAACTAAAATTGACAATAAATTTATTTTTTGTTTTCCAACGTTATTAGATAGTTTTGCATGCGAAACTAACCTTTTTTTTTTTTTTTTTTGGGAAAGTCTCAAATTTTCTCTGTAGGTTATATGAAAAAACAATTTCGATATAAAATCAATGAATAAGAATTAAAATGTAATAGGATACTTCCATTTTTATATTAAATAGTTGTAATAATGGCAAAAAAAAGAAAACTCTTTTGCAGAAGTTCAGAAGTTACAAAATATTACTGTAAAGTACAATAATCTGGGATTATTTGTTTAAATTTATCCCGTGAAATTTAAATAAATACCTGTTAAGGTATAGTTTACTTTTGAAATATAATTTTTTTTCAATTTCTGTCTATTTGGTTGCCTAAAATTTATATCCTGACATCTGAGTAAAAAAAATACTTACATTTTTTAAATGCACAATTTATTTTGGCGGAAAAATTATGACTTTTCAGTCCCAAATTATTAAAAAAAAATAAAATAAAATAAAAATACAAAACTAACAAAGATTTCAAATAACAATTTGAATCAAATTTTTGGCACACACCACGATAGAAAAAAAATTAAAAACAAAACTGAATATTTATAAGAAACATAACATCATATAGCATAAACCTTGTACTAAAAAAAATTACATAAAAAAAAAGAAAGATTTATATTGTAAAAAATATTTCCTAAAAGAAAAATCAAAAAAGCAAAAAATTTGGGAAAAATATAAAAAAATTACTTTATAAATTTTTTCTAGTTATAGATTTTATGCAAAAAGAAAAATATTTATATACTACATGAATTTTGACTATTTCAAAAAAAAAAAATTATTTTTTGCTTCTTAAATTGAACAAATAGCAAATATATAAGAGTACAATATCGTTTTAAAGAATTTTTTCACTAAACTGGAAACTGGAAACATAAAATAATGTTGGATTTTAAAAAATTGAGGAATAGAGTAAATAAAATATTTGGTATTAAATATTAAATATAAAAGATTTTTCTTCAAACATCAAAGAAATCAAGATATTTTTCTAATTCTCATTATTTATATAACATATCTTATTATTCACTTTCTTTGTGATATTTTACAATTATAATATACCTACAACCTACTTGCTTCTTTTTAGGGATTGCTAGCCAATTTTATACAATTATTAAGATATGAAAGAAGTGAAATCAGAATTCAAAATTCATTTGACTTAAAAACTAGTTGAATTCCTCTCTTTTTCTGTATTTTTTTATTATTTTGTAAACCTTACATATCGGGTTTTTTTTCTCCTGGCTTAGCCGATATAGAAAAAGAAATTAAATTTTCTACACATTTAAATTTATATTTTAAACCAAGATTACTATCGAGAGCCTTTCAGTTTTATTTACAGTGTATTAGATTTTGATTGAATTGTCATATTGATTTCAAATTTAATTTTTTTTGACTTTTTTTAGTGTATTTAAAAAACCATTTCTGTACCTTCATAATTCTAATTTATCTAAAATTAACTTTAAAAAAAAGTGATTGAAAATTTTATTTAAACATATAGGTACTTTCCTCATTCTATAAATGTCTGATAATGTCTTTTTAAATATATAAAAATCTATAATCTTTTCAACATAAGCGTTTTTATTTCAAACCATGAACTCGTTTAATCACTTTGAAAGTATAAAATAAGAATTCGATCTATCAAACAATAAATATAATACTAAAGTGAAAATTATAAAATTTTAATTTACAACATGAATTTGTAAATTTAATTTATTGTTAAACCATTTTTATGTTTGGGAAAATATTTTTTGGCAAAAATTTATTTTCCTAAAATTAATTACACAGAATTTAATATTAAGCTTTATTTTCAAATGTTCGATGGAGAAAAAAAAAATTAAAAATAAAAATCAATAAATTATTTAGTTAGAAGCTTTTTGGCAACCACAAATTCTTAACTTAATTTGTTTAAAAATTGTCAAAAAATATAAACTAGAACACACTAACTAAAAATTTTCATAATCACAGTGTTGTCATCGATTCTAAAGTGGATTTTTCTTTTAATTTTTGGACAAATTTGATTATTTTGTGTAGTATAACTAACAATTGAAATATTCCTTCTCGAAGTTTTTAATTTTTTTTTTAATTTCTTGTTTTTTTCTAGATTTGATCTAGTCGCCATTATCATAATATAAATAAGTTAGTTAGTTAGTTTACTTTATTTAAAAATTCAAATTACAATTCTTAATATATGTACATAAATCATTAATAAATTTTTGTTGTTTTTGTTGTCTGTCACGACTGGCTTTCTTATACCTAAGTTTCTATGATTTCTATTTTTATCGATTTCCTATTTCCATATCTAACTTTATGTTTTCTGCATAATAATTTTTCAATTCTTTCAATTACAACTCTTTTTTTTTTACTCTGACCATATTTACAAAAAACCACTACAACGAAATTTGGAACTAAGCTCATCTTAGACTTGTTAGAATATGTCAACACATTCTCACTATTTAATGGTATGGCAATGTTATATATGCCATTTATATTTAAGTAATTCTGGCAACATTTTTCCTTACTTTTTATGTCAGACGTTATAATTTAATCACATGGAATACAAGAAGAATAAAACTAATATTAAATCCGAAAACAACATTCTTATTATTTAATTACTTTGCAGCAAATAAGATTATCTCAACAGGTTATGGGCCCAGCTATCAAATAATTGTAGAATTTTTAAGAAAAAAAAAAAAAAAAATTGATTAGTTTGAATACAACAAGATTGCAATGATGGATGCCAAATTTAGTATGCCGAGATTGAGCAGTGATAATTATTTCCATTGGAAATATAAAATGGAAATGTTGCTTCGTAGAGAGAAAGCTTGGACATCGATTAGTGAGGACAAACCTGATCCGGTTACAGTGGTTTGGACTGAGTCTAATGATAAAGCTTTGACGGCAATTGCATTATGTATTGATGACGATCAAATTCAGCACATTCGGAATTGTGTAACAGCAAAAGAGCAATGGGAAAATTTAAAGGAGGTACATGAAAAAGATACCACAGGTAATCGTGTTCACTTATTAAAGTTAATAATGCGAGAACGGTTACATGAAGGTGGCGATGCTGAGGCGCATGTAAACAAGATGAATGAATTGTTTCAGAAATTAATGGCCCTTGGCACTGATTTGAAGCCCGAATTTTTCATGTGTGGTACTTTGTTGGCTACTCTCCCTTCCAGCTATGATGCGTTGGTGACGGCTCTTGAAAGTAAAGATGAGGCGCAGTTGACTTCAACTTATGTTCGCTCGAAAATTATCTCAGAATATAAACGGCGCAAAGAACGCGACTCAACAGTAGCAGATGAATCAGCTGAGGCGCTTAGAGTGCAAACAAAATTTAATAAAGGTAAATTTAATAAATCAAATTTTATTTGTTATTATTATAGAAAAGAGGGCCATATTCGAAGAAATTGTGATTTATTGAAAGAGGATAAGAAAAAGGAAACACAAGAGGCAAATAATATTGAGAATATTGAAAATTCTGATTCTAGAGAAAAGGAAGCTGCTTTGTTTGCTGTTGGTCGGTTGGGTGGTTGGATTGTAGACTCGGGAGCTACTTGCCACATTACGAGCCGGAGAGATCTATTTATTGATTTTGATAAAAATCACAAAGAAAAAGTTTCTGTAGCGAATGGTCAAGAAGTGATGGCAGTGGGAAAAGGAACTGTTGAAATGCATACGATTAATGAACAAAATGAAAAACTAAAGATTATTATGCATGATGTATTATTTGTTCCTGAAGTAAACGGTAGTTTAATGTCAGTTAAACGATTAGTCGATAAAGGTTTAAAGGTAGAGTTCAACGATAAAATTTGTCAAATAAAAAGCAGTGATGGCAGAAAGCAGTTGGCTGTTGGTGACATAACAGGTAATCTATTTAAAATTCGTGAACCACAAGTAATTAATTTAATTAAAGAAAAACAGAGTTTTTGCGCACATGAGTGGCACAAAATTTTAGGTCACCGAGATATGAATGTTATTAAAGAGATACCATCTGCAGATTTAGTTCAAGGAATGAAAATTGAAAAATGTAAATCTGATTGTAATTTAAGTATAAGGTGTTCAGTTTGTTTACAAGGAAAAATGACAAGAATTAAATTTCCACAAAAATCTGATTCGAGAGCAACAAAAATTTTTGAATTAATTCATACAGACGTGATGGGTCCAATGCCAACTACATCTCCATCGGGTAAGAAATATGTTTTGACATTTATTGACGATTATTCACGATACAACTTCATGTTTTTGTTAAGCAACAAGTCTGATGTTTTCAATAAATTTAAAGAATTTTCAGCATTTGTTTTAAATCAATTTAACACGCAAATTAAGATTTTAAGATCTGATGGAGGAGGTGAATATGTCAATAAAGAATTCGAAAGTTATCTTGATAAAAATGGAATAAAATATCAAAGAACTGCACCTTATTCTCCTCAACAAAATGGAGTAGCGGAACGTAAAAACCGAACTTTGGCTGAAATGACTAATTGTTTACTATTGGATGCAAATCTTGAGAAAAGATTTTGGGGTGAAGCAATCACAACGGCAAATTACATCCAGAATAGAGTGCCATGGACAAATTTACCAAAGACACCTTATGAAATTATGTTCAAGCAAAAACCAGATTATTCATATTTTAGGAAATTTGGTGAATCATGTAATGTTTTGGTGCCATCTGAACGAAGAAAGAAACTTGATGAAAAGTCAGAAGAAGCAGTATTTCTTGGCTATGATAGTAAAGCAAAAGCTTATCGATGTTTTATAAAAGTTCAAAACAAAGTGGTTGTGTCAAGAGATGTAAAATTTTTGAATAAACGATTAGTTTGTGATAACGATGTGAAAGATCTTAAGCCTGTCAAAAAAAATTTTAAATTAAATAATGAAACAAAACAAAATTCTACAGTAGAATTTGAATTTACCAAATGTGACTCAAATTATTCAGATGTTCAAGAGGAGAGTTTTAATGAATATTATAGTGATGGTAATTCGAGTGAAACTTCATCTGAGAATGATGATGAAGCAATTAATAATATTCCTACCCAGAAGCGACAATCATCGAGACGTAATAAAGGCAATCCACCAAAGAGATTAATTGAAGAAGTAAATTATGCTATTGATGAAAACATAGAACCGGCAAATTACAATGATGCAGTGAAAGGTCCTGATAAACAAAATTGGTTAAAAGCAATGAAGAATGAAATTGATTCTCTGATGGAAAACAATACTTGGGACTTAACAAAATTGCCCAAAGACAGAGAACCTGTTGGTTGTAAATGGATATTCAAATTGAAAAATGATTCAACAGATCAAGTTAAATATAAAGCTAGACTGGTGGCTCAGGGTTATAGTCAAAAGTACGGCGAAGATTATGATCATGTTTTTGCACCTGTAGCGAAACAAACAACATTTCGTGTTTTGTTGACTGTTGCTGCAACAAGAGGTTTGAAAGTTTTCCATCTAGACGCCAAAACAGCATTTCTAAATGGAAATATAGACAAAGTAATTTATATGAATCAACCTCCAGGATTCATTGTTAACGGTAAAGAAAATTACGTTTGCCTATTGAAGAAAAGTATTTACGGGTTAAAACAATCGGCCAGAGTATGGAACGATGCATTGCACGACACATTAATTGAGGCAAAATGTAATCAAAGCTCGAACGATAAATGTTTATATTTTATGACGAATGAATTCGGAACTGTTTATATTTTAATTTATGTAGATGACATTTTGATCGTAACTAATTCAAGTCAATTGCTTCAGTATTGTGAAATGAAAATTCAAAGTCGATTCAAAATAGAAAATCTTGGTGAAATTAAAAATTATCTTGGAATAAAGGTAAAATATGCAAATGATGGTCACTTTAAAATAAATCAAACAGACTATATAATGAAAATTATTAAAGAAATGGGACTTGAAGATTCAAAGACATCAAATGTGCCAATCAGTACTGGATATGGTAAGTCTGAAAGTGATTTATTGACTAACAATATAAAGTATAGAAAATTTATTGGGTGTTTATTATATGTTTCTGTGAACACACGTCCTGATATTTCAGCAAGTGTTTCCATATTGGCTCAAAAGATTTCTGATCCAACAGTTGAAGACTGGAATGAAGTTAAAAGAGTTGCAAAATATCTAAAGGCAACGGCTTCGTATGATCTTCAATTGGGTTATGCAAACGATCAAGATCAATTGATTGCCTATGCAGATGCAGATTGGGCAGGAGATGCTATAACTAGAAAATCAAATACCGGGTACGTTATTAAATTTGGAAAAGGTGCTGTAAGCTGGACATGTAAACGACAAACGTGTGTAGCATTATCATCAACAGAAGCTGAATTTATATCGCTTTCAGAAACCTGTAAAGAAGTGTTATGGTTACGGCGACTGATTGCAGATTTTAATATTGAAATAAGCAAACCAACTATAATAAATGAAGACAATCAAAGTGTATTAAAATTGATTGAAGAGGAAAAATTAAGTAACCGGTCCAAGCATATTGATACGAAGGAACATTTTGTAAGAGATTATGTCAGCAAAGGAGAAGTCGTATGTCGTTATTGTCCAAGTGATCAAATGTTGGTAGACTTATTAACGAAGCCTTTATCAAAGGATAAGATCGCATATTTACGTAATGAAGTTGGTGTAAATTGTTCGAATGAGGAGGAGTGTTAGAATATGTCAACACATTCTCACTATTTAATGGTATGGCAATGTTATATATGCCATTTATATTTAAGTAATTCTGGCAACATTTTTCCTTACTTTTTATGTCAGACGTTATAATTTAATCACATGGAATACAAGAAGAATAAAACTAATATTAAATCCGAAAACAACATTCTTATTATTTAATTACTTTGCAGCAAATAAGATTATCTCAACAAGACTCTAGTTTGATATTATATGCCTGACTAAAATAATTTTGAAGATCGCTACATGAAACTGCCCCGGATATATTTCTTTTGTATACTCTTTCAACTCCTTTCTCCTATTAATCTATAATATCTATCTTTTTTTTCCTTGCATACATTATTAAATTTTCTATTATTTAAAAGGTATTGTTCCCTATCAGCAGCAGACTTTGTTCTTGTATATAAATTTAGCCACTTAAAAGCTATCTTTCTGGCCCTAACACACAGAGACATAAACTGTTAAACCACTTTTGCTTAAAAACAGGTGCTTTCCCACCATGATCATATTATCCTACATCCTTTATAATATCCACTAGTATCTTACTTTTAATATTAATATTATTCCAATTCATTTAGCTTACGATTTAGTTTTATCCAATAATCTTTAAAAAAAGATGGAGAGTACAACCTCACATAACCCACTGGCTATACACAGCTGTAGTGAGATCGATAATGCTCTACGGGGTCTTTGTATGGTGGAATGCTTTAAGTAAAAAGACCTACCTTACAAAACTCAACAAAGTACAGAGAATGGCAGGCCTTGGAATTAGTGGTGCAATGTGTACAACTCCGGGCACAGCCTTTAACGCTATCCTGTCTCTCCCACCGGTGGATCTATTCGCCAAAACCATAGCGGAGAGAACCGCACTCAGACTAAAAGAGGCGAACACGCTAAAAATCAGGCCATACGGTCACAGTAGCTTGGGAAGAAAAGCAAGATAAAAGACCGACTACCTGTTACCTTCGCTAAACTTCGATATAAACTTTTCCATTAGTATCCCATCTAGAGAAGAGTGGGAATCTGTAATGGAAGAAGAAAACACAATTAGTATGTATACGGATGGCTCTAAAACAGCAACAGGAGTGGGGCGGCAGTGCACTGTGAGAAACTGAACATAAACCATTGTTACAGGCTTCCACAGATGTGCAGCGTCTTCCAGGCTGAGATTACAGCCATAAAAAAGGCAGCGGCAATCCTAATGGTAGGTCAGTACCCGGAAACCGCTATTAATACATATGTAGACAGCCAAGCAGCATTAAAAGCTTTGGTGTCTCACGAAATAAAATCCCAAATAGAAAGAGCTTAAGAGGCTGGGAAGAAAGAAAACAGTCCAACTCCTGTGAGTTCTAGGACACACTGGAGTGGAGGGTAACGAAAAAGCCGACGTCCTAGCAAAGCAACGGAGCGAATTGTCAGATGGATCAATCCTAAAGATTCGAACGCCTCTTGGTTTTATTTACAAAGAGATAGAATCCACAATGATGGAGGAAGCGAAAAAGAGGTGGGTTAATGAACCAACCTCAAAAGCGACAAAAATTATGTGGGGTTCTTGCGATGTAAAGAAGACCAAAAAGTTCTTAAAATTCAAAAAAACGGAGATAGGCCTGATCACGGGCATAATAACAGGGCACTGCGTATCAGGAAAGCACGCCCATAGACTGAAACTGCTCGACAGTAATAAATACAGGAAATGCGAAGACCCTAATCAGGTAGAAAGCGTAGAGCACTTAATCTGTCACTGCCCAGCACCAGCAAAACCCAGAAGGGACCTGCTAGGCTATCACATTAAAGACTAAAGTGAGGCTCCGAGACTGAACTTAGAAGCCTACTCAAGTTTGCGCAAAGGACTGGAATTTTTAGTACAATGAAATCTAGTCCACAACCTTAATCGTTTGTCGGTGGTACCACTATGGATCCTAAGGGTCTATGTGAGACCGTTTAGGCCGCCACCCTAACCTAACCTAATCTAACCTATTGTTTCGATAGATGCATTATTTTTCATAAATAATTGCATGGCAAATACCATTATGGAATTTCGATTTTGAGGTACACAAGAATCGCTCCAAGTAATCAAATGTTTAACATCATTATCTTCAAGCACTCTCGTTAAAATTTAATATAATGCTGAAGCAATGTCGTTTCCAGATCTTCCCCCAGTGCATTTCGTTCAAATTGCACCATAAACTTTTTTTGTGGAATTTAAATGAGCTAATTTTGATAAATAGATCATTGGCCCTATTAGCGCTCTTGGACATGATAATACATTTTCTAGGTATTTCACCTTTTTTATCATTCCTTTTTTCTTCTCTCATAGTGTTTTTTAATTCAGTATGATTTTTTTCTTGATATATTTCTTTGGAAAGGATTCCTTCTTTTTCCGCTACAGCAAATGCTTCGCACTTTCCACATCTATCTGATTTCGGACGATGGAAATCAATATTAAACTTATGGCTTCAACTGTTTTTTTGTACAACTCGTACATTTTACAAATATTCAAATTTCCATCTAGATACTTTTTACTTGTATTCGCAGTAGTGCGATTCCACTGTCGGAAATGAATTTATGTGAGTAACGACCAAGAAAGAAAATAGCTTTGTAAGGGATTTCGAACTCATTACTAGAATGATTAGTCATTCTAATAGATGACTTGTTGATGTTGCAAAAGCACTTACAAACCCAAAAAAGGCGAAAATTACTAGACTAAATTGGATAGATAAAAAGGTAGAAATGGTAATGTAAGGGGTTCTTAAGAGACTCATAAGGCTTTACTAAGCCTCATTGTCGCTGGTATAACAGATTCTTTTTCTGTACACTATGTTTTTGTATGTCGTTGTATATGTTTTCATATTTTTATAAACACCGATAAATAAAATAAAATAGAATTAAATGTATGCGTATATAATGTATATATAAAATGTGTATAAAGCAAACAGAATAATAATAATAAAACGTTTATGTGTGTTAATATTTGCAAATAATTTTATCATGTGTGTTTTTGCATAATATGGCTAATACATTTTTTTAGAATAACAATAATTATTGTAATATAATAATAAATATTACAATATTATAAAAATTTAAAATTAATTTTCCTTTGTAAAACTAGGATCATCGTATTTGTGCCTAAAGTGCAGTTCATAATTAATCAGCGCTTCTAAAAAAATTTTAAATAAAAAAAATATGTGAGTCTCGGGACACACGGAAGAAGTGAAACTTCATGGCAAGTAGTATTTTCTGGGAAGACTAAATAAATATTTAAAATGGCCAAGTGCATATAAGATATGACGCCGATCGATTTTTTCGACGGCGACTAGTTGATTTTTGCCCTTCGAATGCTGCGGTCAGTCGACTTAAAATTACTTGTTTTGGGGAATTCGGCGGCTTAGAAAAAATTAAAACCCAGCGACTGCTTATACCTTGTTTGCATTCTAATTTAAATTCCACTTATATTCCGGAAAACAAATTACCGTTCGCCTTACAAAATTCTATGAGAAGTGGAATTTAATGATCTATACAAAAATTTAGAAATTTGTTGTTGAAAATTTTGACTTTTTATCTCACTTTTTATCAATTTTATTTTGTTTTTTTTTCATTTTGACTCGAATTTGACAAAAAAAATTGTTGCCAACTATAACAAAATTTCAAAAAGTGAGTGAAAGTAACTATAAATATAGAATTTTAACTCTGACAAACTAGAATATGAAAGTGGAATATACATATTCCGGAATATATTTTTATATGAAATATATTTTTATATGAATTTTAACTCTGACAAACTAGAATATGAAAGTGGAATATACATATTCCGGAATATATTTTTCCTGAAATATTCCGGAAAACAGCATATTCCACAAATATTCTCCTAATGCGAACACCATATTAGAGATAAAAGCATTTAAAAATTCTAAAATACTTTTTAAGCTCAAAAAGTTTAGTGGCATAAAATTATTTCAAAATGGCTAGATGTATGGCAACACTGATTGCAGATGATTTCTACTATATTTTAAGCTGTAAACACAATTCCGGTTATTCGCCACAATAATGTATGAAAAAACAGCAGCGTGGCTTAAATCATGTTTTTATTTTTGTTGCCCGAAAAGTTTAACCTAAAATAACTTTTGCAAATATGCCTGAAAAATTTCATGTTTATTAGTACTTCTTCTGAAAAGGAATTGTAAAAAAATATTCCTCCTGCATTTTATTAGTGTAATTTAATGTCAAAAATAAATTACACCAACAAACTACAAATTATATTAAGAAAAATTAATATCATAAATAAATTATCTACAAAATAGGTGCATTGGAACATTTTTATTCAGAATACATATTTGTATTCCAAAAACTTTTTGAAAATTAGCACTAATAATTAATAAATGAAATATTTGTTATTCAATAATTTAAAATAAATTATATTTCCCTTTCAATCGAAAAAAAAATAGTATTTTCGATTTTAATTCTGAGCTAATATAGAGTAGGTTATTGCGCTGATAAGCTTCATTAAGTTGCTAGCGGCTGTCGGTTTTATCATCAGCTGACTTTTTTCTTTTTTTTTTGCCTTTTTTTTTTGACAATAATCGTTTGAATTTTGACAATAATCGTTTGAATTTTGTTTTATTTTTTGACAATAATTGTTCTTTTTTTGACACTTACATTTTTTTCACTCTCAATCACAATTAGGGATTGCATATTCGAAATTCGAAATTCGAGAATTCCGGAATTCGTTTTCTAAATATAGTTTCGAATTCCGAAAATTTCCCAGCGAATTCCGAAATTAAAATTTATTTTTTCGTGCTCTGTGTTTTCGTTTCTACATTCTACATTCTAGTGTTCTATAAGACATAAAGAATAAATTACAGTTATTCTGCATTATTCAAGTAGACATAGAGAAAACATTTCTAAATTGCACTTAACGGTTTCATTTCTTCATTTCATTTTGCACACAAAATGTTTTTATTTCGTATAACTTCGTGTTCGTGTCTTATATTTTACGATTTGCAACAGTTTAGAGATTTGTTTATTCGAGTGCGGTGTGTATAGAATTATTTGGATCAATATTTTTTAAATAGATATATATCATCAATATTTTTTAAATAGGTAAGCAAATAATAGCAGTTTTAATTTAATAACATTATTTGATAATTATTTAATTTTAATTTTTTTTTTTATTTAACAAATTAAATTATTGTCAATAGTTACATCCCAAAATGTCCTCAAAAGAAATTTATTCGGAATACACAAAGCAATGTAAAAATCAGAATTCTGTTTGGATTCATTTTTTGAGAGGATCAAAAAAACTAACAGCAAAATGTAAAATTTGTAATGAAATAGTAAAAACCGCTGGTTCAACGACAACGCCGCAGCACACGCATTTAAGAACAATACACAATATTAATGTATTAAAACGGGATGTCGTGCAAGATGAAGTTTCAGAAAGCAGCGCATCAAAAATGATGATTACAAATTATTTGGTTAACAAAAAAGATGAATCACTTTCTGCAATGGTATCACGAATGTGTGCCTTGGATAATATGCCATTCAAAGTTTTTTGTACGTCTATCGATTTGAGAAATTTATTTTTGTCTAGAGGTGCTCGAGATTATGTATTACCAAAATCACCTAACTCAATTCGCAAAATGGTTTTAGAATACGCACAAAAAATGCGGGCAAAAATGATGCAGGATTTTATTAATTTCAAAGAAGATGGAACACGATTTTGCTTAACTCTAGATGAATGGACATCATCAAGAAACCGATGTTATTTAAATGTCAATGTCCACCGCAAGAAACAATTTTGGAATTTAGGTTTAGTACGTGTTGAAGGACGTTTCCCTGCAGAGAAATGCATTACGGCTCTGAAAACCACATTGCAAGACAACAATCTAAATATCGATAAAGATATTACGTTCATAACAACTGATGGGGCAGCTGTGATGCAAAAAGTTGGACGGCTTTTACCATGTAATCAGCAGTTGTGCTTCGTACATGCGATACATTTAGCTATAATTAATGTTCTGTATAATAATTCGAATACAACAGAATTGGTGGCTCACACAGATACAGAAAATGTTAGTGTAGAAGAACAAGAAAATGACTTCGAGGAATCGGATGAGGAATACGTTGACGATGAAAGTGTTGGCTTGATTGAACAAATTTATATTAAAGCTGAGCATGTTGAGACTGAAGAATTTGGATTTAGTTTTCTCATAAAAAAAGTTCGTTCGATTGTAAAGAAATTTCGTTTTTCGAGAACATCGAATGATATTCTTCAAGCATACGTGAAACTAGAATTTGGAAAAGAATTGAAACTTATTATGGACACTAGAACTAGATGGAATAGCTTAGTCGAAATGCTTGAAAGATTTAACCAACTACAAAGCTGTGTTAGAAAAGCATTGATTGACATTACATCTGATATCATTATTCTAGATTCTGAAATTTTGTCGATTAAAAATATTATCTCTGCACTTCTCCCAGTGAAGCTTACTGTTGAAGCCCTTTGTCGAGAAGATGCAAATCTGCTTTCTGCTGATGCGGCATTGACTTTTATGCTTGAGAATTTTGGATCTGATGAACTTTCATTAAAATTAAAGAGCAAATTAGAAGACCGAATAAGCCAAAGACGAACAAATGTGTCTGGAACTCTTCAGTATTTACACAATGGCGGAAAAAGTGAGATTCACGAATCTTTCATTGGACCATTGAAAAATACAATAGCTAAAGTTATTGAAAGCTTTGCACAAAGATTGATATTTAACACTAATATGGAAACTTCCTCAGGCGAGCAGTCAGAAGCTGACGATGTGGTAGAAATGATGTCGGAAGAACAAACTAATCCCCAGTTTTTAATGCAAAAGTTGGAGAACAAAATTCAATTGAATTTATCTTCCAACATACCGTCCAGCTCAACTCAACAAATAATAAATCGGAGCTTAATTTCAAAAATTAAATCTGAAATAAAATTCTTTGAAGAGAACGGCGTTCGAGGCAAAATATTAGAGTCGGTCTACTCATTTTTGATTTTGATTCCGCCATCGAGCGTGGAGTCTGAACGAGCCTTCTCAATTGCAGGTAGCTTTTGTACAAAAGTTCGATCGAGACTCGGAGACGCAGCTTTAAATGATCTCTGCTTCCTCAAAGCATATTTTAGGCAAATAAAACAATAATTTCATATTTTTCATTATTAAATGATATGCCATATTAGAATGTTTCTGTACTAATTGAATTTGTGTACAATAATTTTATGTTTATATTTCATTTTAAATAATATATTTTTAACAATTATTTTTATGTACTAATTGAATCTGGTATAATTTTACAATATGTTCCATTTTTATTTTTAAAAAAAGTATTTTTTATGCAATAAATAACAATGAATTATCTCAAATAAGTTATTTTTATTATGTATATACATAAAAAAAATTAAAAATATTTCGGAATTCGACCGAATATCGAAAATATTTAATTTCGAATTCCGAATTCCGATTTTTTTATTTTCGTCAAAATTTGCAATCCCTAATCACAATGCCTCTAAAGAAGTTTCACTTCAAAAAAAAAAATTTGTGAGAAATGTCAAAAAATACGCATGCTGAAAAATTATTCAAAATCAGCATGCGTATTTTGCTGCGATTTTGGATTTTGTATAAAGATACACGAATACATTTAAAGAACAAAATCGCATGCAGGAAAAATACGCTAATGTAGACACCTAGTAAACATAGACCGTCAAAATGCCTAGATTTATGGCTGCATGGCAAAACTGGTTGCCAGATGATTTCACTATATTTTAAGCCGTAAAACAAAATTCGGTTACAACTATATTATTAGCGACAATAATCTATGAAAAACCAGCAGCGTGGCTTAAATCACGTTTTCTTTTTGTTGCCCGAAAAGTTTAACCTAAAATAACTTTTCCAAATATGCCTGAAAAATTTCATGTTTATTAGTACTTCTTCTGAAAAGGAATTGTAAAAAAATATTCCTCCTGCATTTTATTAGTGTAATTTAATGTCAAAAATAAATTACACCAACAAACTACAAATTATATTAAGAAAAATTAATATCATAAATAAATTATCTACAAAATAGGTGCATTGGAACATTTTTATTCAGAATACATATTTGTATTCCAAAAACTTTTTGAAAATTAGCACTAATAATTAATAATTGAAATATTTGTTATTCAATAATTTGAAATAAATTATATTTTCCTTTCAATCGAAAAAAAAAATAGTATTTTCGACTTTAATTCTGAGCTAATATAGAGTAGGTTATTGCGCTGATAAGCTTCATTAAGTTGATAGCGGCTGTCGGTTTTATCATCGCTGACACATACATTTTTTTCTTTTTTCTTTTTTTTTGCCTTTTTTTTTGACAATAATCGTTTGAATTTTGACAATAATCGTTTGAATTTTGACAATAATCGTTTGAATTTTGTTTTATTTTTTGACAATAATTGTTCTGTTTTTGACACTTACATTTTTTTCACTCTCAATCACAATGCCTCTAAAGAAGTTTCACTTCAATAATATATTCCTGAAAAAAAAATTAAATTTCCATACAAAAATTCATCATTTAAATTTTCTAATGGAAGACATAGGAATAATTGTATTGAAAATTTAGTTCCCGAAGATAATTTTTTTTTGTCTTTTATTCTTTTGCTTTAAAAATGGTCATCGTATAATGCTGTAAAATAAAAAAGAATGTAAGATCAAAGAAAAGGGGGATGAACATTTTTCCGGGGGACATTTGTTCGTAGGAGATTTGTCCGCGTGACATTTGTCCGCGTGACATTTGTCCGCGTGACATTTGTCCGCGATTTTTTAATGCGTGGCTAAATAACCTTTTCCAAAATGGCGCAGTAGAAGGAAAAGGCCGTGGGGCACGAGTTCTTTGGAGTTTTTATGTTATAAATCGCAAAATATTACTTGTCCGTGCACAAAAAAATTGGGGACAAATGTGATTTTACAAAATGTTATTAATCCGCTCACAAAAAATCCTGAACAAATGTCCATACTCCAACATTAGCTCAGTTATTTGAAATATTTTAACATCTTGTAACTAGTTTTATGAAATTTGTATTATACAATAAAATTTTTTATTCATGTTTTATATTCTTTTAAATTGCAGGATAAAAAAAAAAAAATTAAAAAAGTTTTAAATTTTTTATGTTACATTTAATATTAAAATTAAAACTATTCTACGAAACTTGTTATTTTCTACTACTGTAGTAAGCCACAAAAGAATCCATGTAAACATGCGCACACTTTTTTTGATACATGCGTATTGTTCTAATAGTACCCTTTTTCGAACCCTTATCAAAGCAACAGATTCTTATATGTAACAAACCAATACAAACATAAAAAGACATCCCGGCTCACAAACCAACATATACTAGTAATATCCTAAAATTATGCATTTAATAATCCAAATATATACATATAGTATTAATAGTGTTCTTTTTCGAACCTTTAACAAAGCTAAATGTTCTAATTTATTAAACCAACTCAAACAAACAAACACACCCCAGATCACAAACCAACACATATATATAGTAATATCCTAAATTTATGATTTTAATAATCCAAGTGGATGTTTAATGCCGGTTTCGGATACCATTTAGTTTAATAATTATTTTTTCATGATTTTGTTATACGTTCTTAACATCATTAATTTCGGCAAATCATTAATTAGTGGCAGAAAAAGATTCTTCTTTGGCCGAACCCACTATTGTTCCATTATAAAGTTATTTAGGATGTATAACAAAAAAAACTTGCGGAATTTCCTTTATCGATTGACAACCTCTCTTATCAGTTTTTGGCGCTCCAGTGGTTTGATTTTTATTTTTGTGTACATTATTAACCGGCTTTTGGGAAATTGAAAATGTACCCAACCAAAAGCTTTTGCACACTTGGATCATATTACCGCCAAGTTCAACAAAATACTGGAAAGAATAGTTCCTTCTAGAAACTTACATAGTGGTTTTTCGGCCAACCTCGCAAAAAAATAAAATAAAATTATGCTTTCCGTTTTCATCAAAGCAATAAAATGAGTTAAATAGCTCTTGACGCTCAGTTTCACTTACTTTTTTTGAGCATTTCAATTTGCATGCATTGGCACAATCTTTAAAATTTACAATTTGTTTTTCTGAAACAAATTTCCCTCTAGAATTGATGTATGACTTACCAGATTGATGGGACTTTTGTCTTCGAACCAGTTTCCAATCGTCTACATTTCTCTTTCTTTTTCGAGTCCTTGTTTTTTCTGACACTGGTACATTTCCTGCTACTTCCTTTACATTATTTTCCTTTTCTTTATTTACAATTTCAAATAAGCTTTTCTTTCCATATTAACAGTAACTAGTTTATCTTCTATCGTGACCAAATTAAATAATTCTTGAACCGAAATATCTTCACTAAGATTATCCTTTATCACAAAAAGAAATTAAAGTTTATTTATTTATATTTTATTCATATTTAATTAATCTTAATAAAAGTTACCATTATTATGCAACAAAAATTATTTAATTATTTTAAAAGACCAAACTTTTTCACTTGGAAATGTCAAAAATTTTGCCACCAAAAACAACCTATTCAAAAAACTAGATTAAAAGAGTTCTAACTGATAGTAATAGTGCAACAAAGTTCTTTCTTCTTCTCTTTTTTTTTAATGGCCAACATAGTTCTATGTGGCAGTTAGAACCTTGTTGTTTGAACTTAAACTTAGCGCATACACTTAGAACTTTTATTTTTAGAACAAATTAAAAATTTACTTCAAAAACTAAGAGAGATTCAAAAAAACAGAGAACGGAAATGGAAAGAACGCACCCAAAAACATGGGAATACATACGTCTTAACTGTTTCCACTTCATTAACCTTTCTGTCTTCTTGGCAAAACATGCCTTAACTGTGTTGAACTAAATAAAACAGCCAGATTCAGTTTAGAAAATATAATAATTGTTTGATGTTATTCGTTTGAAGTTCAAGAATACAATAGATAAAAAATATAATAGGAACAAAAATTAAAACATAAAAAATAAATGTAGGTACGTGAAATTCAAAAGTACTAAAAATGAAACAAGTATAAAATAATCATGAAACATCAGATGTTGCCAATACCAACACACCTCTTCAACTTTGATGATATAATTAAAATGATTTAAATGATCACTCAAAAACCATACCCAATTCATTAAAACAAAATATGTGCTTCGGTTTATGTACTGGTTTAGTTAAGGCATCCGCTGGTTGTTTGTTAGTTTCCAAGTACCTAATCTCAATTAAGCCTTCATTAACAGCTTCTCTGATAAAATGAAATTTGCAGTCAAAGTGTTTTGTCCTTGAATGACGACCACCAGAAGTTACAATATTGTAATGTCTCGCCTTGAGACTGATGGAGAGATCGTCCCTTACGATCCCTAAATAATAATAATAAAGCTTAAATAATTAAGATCTTTTTTTAATTCTTTATTATAATTTTATTTGCAATATTTAATTTTACCAGCTTCTTATAGTTCAACATAAAACAATACAATAAACTTATTTCATAAAGTGTTTCCATTTTCTACATTTAATTTATAGTACTCTTTTATAACCTAGTATTTGCGCCCTCTATACCACATACCCCCTTTTTAAGATTTTTTTCCTACAAAAATTCTTATTAATAAAATTAAATTCAAATATTAACGTGATATTAAGGCAACCAAAACAAAATTCTTTTAACATTTTTTTTTTTTTGTTTAATTTTACATTTCTTCAATTAACCTAACTCTAGGTTTTATTTCTCTTTTTGGTCTTACATTTATTTTTATTTCGTCCTTATCTCCTATGTCTTTTAATTCCGTCGAGGCTGAAATTGAAGTAGATAGGTCTGTTTCAGGTATTTCCTTTACTTCCACTTCTTCGTTCCGAATTACATTTTCATCAATTTTTTTAAAATTATCATACATCTGCCACGGCGGCGCAGAAAAGTTATTGTGCCTCAACAGATTTTCATTTAACTTTCTTTTTTTAAAAACCCCTTTTCTTTCTTAAAATCCGTTTCTGATTCGCAGTCTATTTGTATAGGAACCTTTAAATAGTCTGATTTATCTTGCAAATCTTTATTCCACATTATCTGATCTATATGTTTTTTTAACATTAAGTTCGAATTCATATCTCTACACTTAAGGCGGGTATTCAACTGAAGATAAAGTACAAGATAAATTTTATCTTAAAAAGGAACATTATTGAGTGAGATAAAAATTGACACATGACTTTCTGACTTATGTAGTACCTACACAATTTTATTTTTAATTTTCTTACCTCCCAACTTTCATCCATTTTATTTAATTAATTTTACCAATTTTATTTTATTTTATTAAATTAAACTATTATTTTAATTTTAATATTTTTTACCAATTTCAGTTTAAAAATTATTTTAGTTTTCTGATTTTTGTTTGTTTTCTTCAAACAACAAACGTCAAATTCTTTTTACACGACCTAATGTCAAAATTTATCTTGAAAAGAATGTTCAAAACATTCTTTGCAAGATAAATTTTTGAAATAAAATTTATTTGAGTGAAAAAATTTTCATACAATTTTTACTCAGATAAATTTTCATTTATCTTCAATTGGGTACCGATAAATTAAATTCACTCAACTAAAATTTATCTCAGATAAAATTTTATATGAAAAAGTTGATTTTATCTCCAGTTGAATACCGGCCTTAATAAATAAAATTTCTCAAACTCTCCACTACTACCCCCTTTTTCCAGGTCTGCTTGTAACTTTTATAATCTCTAAAATAAATTATATCATCGATTCCTAATTTTTCTCTGATTTTATTATCCTGGTAATTTTTCTCTTGACTTTCATTACGATCACCTACTTTCGGTAGTAATTTATTAAATCGTATCTGAACCTGTTCTTTACAAACTAACTCTGATGGTTTCCCTCCTGTCGTACTATGGGGTGAATTTCTATATAAAAATAAATATCTTTGTAACTGAGTATGCATCGATATTTTATCATTCTCATTAACTAACTTTTTTAATGCCTTTTTTACAGTCTTTACAGAATTCTCTGCCACCCCATTACTCGCTGGATGATACGGCGGAGAAGGCAAATGCACTATAGAATTATTTATACACAACTGTTCGAACTCTTCCAAAACAAAACAAGAACCATTTGAATTATTGAAGGAATTATAATAAAAATCAACAAAATTTAAATTCTTTTGATTAGAATTTAAATTTTCTTTCCCCTCAGCTTTATTATTGTTTTTCTTACAAACTACTGCTAAGTGCCCTTTTTTCTCACACTTGTTACACTTATATTCAATGTTCCCTCTAAGCTGCGCGGCTGCGCGGCCGCGCAACAGTTTCAAATCTGCCGCGCACTCGTTTTTATTATCCGCGCACAATATATTTTATTCAAATTTTAAAAATGTTGGTACAAAATAATATATATTCATATTTAAAGTACATACATCCCATATCAAACGTTTGGGAGATCTTGTAACTTAAGAAAAAAAAAGTTGGGGGAAAAACACATAAACAAAAGTCTATCATACAATTTTTTAATATTTTTGTTATTTCGCGTTTAATGATTCTATCAAAACTAAATCTAAAAAAAAGGATTGAAATTAATCATTTGGAATTTTTGATGCAAATAAAATCACATCTATTGTCTCGAAAAATTTTTGATTTAGAAGAAGTTTATCAATAGAAAAAGATAGACAGAAGTAAATTGCGTAGCACAAATTCCGTCGTTAATATTCAAGATTTTCTTTTATAAATTCAAAGAATTAAGTTTTAAAAGAATATTATAAGATGATAAATATGTAGATTATGAAATGCAATTTGAATAAAAATATAAACTATAAATAATATGCATTAATTACTAATTCAATACATAACTTTAACTATAAATATGAATTATATAAGAGCGTGAACGAAAAAATTAATTACATAATAAATTAATTATCTAAATTAAATTTTTTTTAAATTTATTTTCATACAAATTTTCCGCTCACTAAATCTTGATCTGTAAATTTACCGCTCACGCCGCACTTTTTCCGCTCAGGCATTAAAAAAATTAGAGGGAACGTTAAATTTGCAATCCTTAAAATATGATTACCTTTACCACAGGCATAGCACAATTTTTCAGTTTTAGAGCTATCACTATCACTTCTCGGCTTACCTTTAGTCTTCAGCTTACCAGATTATTTTTGCAATTTGTTCACACTGATCTCTCTTTCGTGTAATGCCGCCTCTTTTTGAACTGCAATTTTCAATAATTCATTTAATGGCTTCTGATGATCTTCCTCACACAATTTATCTAGAATTTGACCTCTTGTGATCCCAGTTAAAAATTTGTTCTTTACAAAATCATTTAATTTGTCCTTAAAATCACAGGACATCGCAGCAATTTTCACTCGCACATGCCAACTGTTTATTGTTTCATCTGGACTCTGTCTTAAATCAAAAAAAATAATCCGTTTTCTAAGAACAGATTCTTGCTTACCAAATTGCGCTTTCATACAATTTATAACCTCATCATAACTAAGCTCGCCTGGCTTCTTTGGAAATGAAATTTCCCTGATGATTTCGTAAGATCTTTGGCTAATCGTTGTTAAAATTACAGAAACCCGCTTTTCCTCATCAACTTCATTTGCTTTGAAATACTTCTCCAGACGCTCTTGATAAACTTCAAAATTATCTTCAATTTTGAAACATGGAACTGTTCCCAATCCAGCCGTCCGAATTACCGTTGTTGATGTCGCCTCCTTTTTTTCTTGTGTAGTCGCCATTTTGATTCTTCCAAAAACTTTTTCTTCCTCGTCGCCAATTGTAATGTCTCGCCTTGAGACTGACGATCCCTAAATAATAATAATAAATCTGCTGCGCCTTGCAAGCGTAAATAATTAAGACTTTTTTATAATTCTTTATTATAATTTTATTTCCAATATTTAATTTTACCAGCTTCTATATAACCTAGTATTTACGCCCTCTATACCACAAATATGAGCAGCACTTTGACTGTCAGAATGTACAATAATTGTTGCCTTGCATTCAAAACCCAATTCAGCCATCAGGCGACTTAAATAATAAATTTCTTTGGCTGACTCAGTTAAGGAAACATATTCTGCTTCTGCACTTGAAGTGGCAACTACATGTTGTTTACGCGATTCCCATGACACAAGACTATTCGCATATTTAAACCCGTAACCAGTTTGGGATTTTCTGTCGTTCACATCTTCGGCCCAACTTGCATCAGCAAAGAGTTCAGGTGGTTTACCTGTTTTAATGTAAACAAGTTTTGCATTTTTTGTTGTGTTTAAATATTTTAAAACATAATAAGCAGTGTCTAAATGCTGTTTTTCTCTTGACGAAATTGAGCCAACATGCTGATAGAACAGGAAATTTCTGGACGATTAAAAACTGAAAGATGCATCAATTCTTGAAAATATGTTTTTTCTACGTAACCTCGTTCAGCAATGCCTATTGGCACCTTTTGTAATTTTAATTTCGCATTCAATGTGTGTTGGTTTACAATTACTAAAATTGTATTTTTCTACTAAATTACTTATGTATTGCTTTTGACAAATCGATAAATTATTTTCATCTCTGGTTATTTCCAGACCGATACACAATTTTGGTTCTCCCTAAATCATTTATTTTAAATGCTTGATGTAATTGTATTTTTATATGACAAATATCTTCATTGGTGGCAATGACCAAATCATCCACATAAACTGCAATAATTGTAATATCTAAGTTTGATTTTTTTTAAAAAATACATGGGTCATAATTGGATCTTTCCAATTCTATCTCTTTTAATTGTTCATCCAATTTTCTATTCCATTCCCTTCCAGCTTGTTTTAACCCATATATCGCTCTGTACAATTTGTAAACCTTATGTGCTTCATCTTTAACAAACCATTCTGGTTGCTGCATATAAATTTCTTAACTTAATTCGCCATTAAAAAAAGCAGCAGCGATATCCATTTGATGGAGTGTCAAATCATGTTCAACAGATAATGCATAAATTAAACGTAGAGAATTCTGACGTACCACTGGTGAACTCGTTACTGTGTAATCAACCCCAAATTTTTGCAAAGAACCCTTAGCAACTAACCGAGCCTTTTTTCGTTGACTATTATTTTCTGGATTATGTTTAGTTTTGAAAACCCATTTGCACCCTATGACTTTTTTTCCTTGTGGTAACTCAACCAAAGTCCAAACATTATTCTTTCCGAGCGATTGTATTTCGTATTCCATAGCCTCAATGCAACCTTCCACATTTGTTGAATTAATTGCTTCAGTATACGCTAGGGTTTCTGAAAAACAGTGGTTTTTAAAAAACAGCTGTTTGCTGTTTGAGAATTTTGAAAAAACAGCAGTTAACAGCTGTTTTACTGTTTTTCATGTTAAATTTGTCCAAGCATGATTTTATTAAATGCTTTCAATTTTAATATAAATTTAACTTTGTATAATATTACTTCAAAAATACGAGTGATGATAATTACTTAGAAAGACGTGTACAGAAGTTAGCGCATACTGAAAATTGTCTTATATTTTTGAAGAGAGTAAATTCAGCCTTTAATAACTTGAAATTGTGTTTACCAGGAGCTACTGCAGGTGATTTAATTTTCTCAAGCAATACATTAAGTTCGTTTTGTAGAGTTAAAATTTCACTTGTGGAATTATCGGCAGTTGTTTCAATTATTTAAACATCATTTACACAAAAAAGTCGAGATGCCAACATGCCTGCAAAATCTATTGTATCTCTCGATGTCGTGAGCGTAGAGTTCTTAAGGCCGTATAATAAGTACATAACATCCAACGTTCATCGATTGGAATGTTCAATTATCCATCAACTTCTTGCTAATTTCACTTTTAATTGAAGAGAGTTTCTTTAACATAAATTTTAATATTGTGCCAGCGCTCATCAGTGTTGAATTTTCTCTGCCAAGATTCTTAACAGCTAGTCTTACAGGTTTCGTAGCCTCTAGGAAAAACAGTAAAAACAGCATTTCAAAAACAGCTGTTAGCTGTTTTTGATTTTTTTCAAAAAAATAGCTGTTTTACTGTTACTGTTAAAAACAGTTCAGAAACCCTAGTATACACGGAAAAAAAATTATCTGATTTTAAGCAAAATTGGTGTTACGAAAAGAAAATAATTGGGTTATTTTAGAACCTACAAAGCACTTGTGTGAAAATCAGGTGCTGATTTCGTGAAATTAACTACTAAAAATATTGAGTCTAAGAAGTTTATAATCAGGAGTTCATTGTTTATTTTCAATTATCTTTCCTAAATTTGAGTAATATTTTATGTTGAAAGCAGCAAGCTTAGTTCTAAAATCTAGGCTAAAATGAAGTTAAAATTAAGCATACTAATAGTGGAAACAGGCAGTTTCTGTGTGAAATTAAGAAAACAGTTCCGGAAGGAAAGATTAAATTAAGGAGTTTCAATAATAATTTAACACATTCCTCTTGCTGAAAATTACTAGATTTATGGTCAAATTCAGATAAAAAAATACTAAAAACCAGAACTAGATCGCCAGAATTTCACTCCCTACGCAGTGTGAATTAAGACTCCTCTTGCTGAAAATTACTAGATTTATGGTCAAATTCAAATAAAAATTACCAAAAATCAGAACTAGATGCCCTGAATTTCACTCTCTACGCAGTGTGAATTAACACTCCTCTTGCTGAAAATTACTGGATTTGTGGTCAAATTCAAATAAAAAATACTAAAAATCAGAACTAGATGCCCTGAATTTCACTCCCTACGCAGTGTGAATTAAGACTTCCTCTTGCTGAAAATCCAGAACTATACCCGGAATTTCATTCCCTGGTTTCCTGAAAAATTAAGCATTTCAGTTAAAAATTACGAGTAGGCACTTTGTAAATGTTACTCCACACTTCAATGTTTTACTTCATTTATAACTTTTTTCTTATTAATAAACATAAAATATTTTTATGTAAAATTAAAAGTTTTATTTTACAATGTATCACTCGCATTTTAAAACTGAAATATAATTAAATATAAATGCGCTGATATTTTTAGTATTTACCCTTGATTACTTTGAAATTAAAGTTAAAGATTTGTTTTTTAATTTTTTCGTATTATAATTTTTATTGAATTAATAAAATAATGTAAGAATAATTATCAAATGTATCACAAATTTTGAGTAAACCGTAGTCAGCGAAGCCCAAATTAGAACTAATTTAGAGCATATAGAAAATACTAAGGTTTTTTTCATATCACACCAACCCAATTTTTATTTAAAAAACATTCACTGTAAAAAAATTATTTCTAAAGACATAATTAAAAAAACTAAATTGTGTGTTGTATGTTTTTTGAATAAAATTACGTTTTATTTTTCAGTTTTAATTCAATCCTAAAAAATTTCAAAAATGCTTCTTAAGCTGATATATTACGATTCACAAATTTTTTTTAAAAGCTTTCCTTTTCTATTTAAAACAAAAGATTTTTCTGTCAGATTTTTGTTTTACTTAATACAGAAATTTGTATGAGCCAGAAAGGGAAAGAGATATAAAATTAAGGAGAAATGATTGAAGAAAAAAGCTTGATTTAAAAATTTATTCAAATTTGACCCTTTCATAAAAACTCAACGGTCAATTGATTTAAATCGTACTCTAATAATATTTTATATAAAAAGTAATTCCTGCGGGATTTTAAAAAATTAAAATAAAATTGTATAAAAGACCTTCCAGTCTAAAAGAGTAAGAAATATAAATTTTATATTTTTAACAGTGTATTTAAAAAGACTAGAAATAAAAAGGAAAAAAAAAATTTTTTTTTTTTTTTGTGAATCAAAGTGAGCATACGAAATAATGAAATGAGTATACGATTTTATATGCGAGTATACGATTTTTTTTTTTCATTGAAAATTATTACACATTTTTTTATTCCTATGCATTTGAGTATAAAAAAAAAAAATTTTGCTCGCGAGCATAGGCTTGGGCATCAGTGCCGTAGTATGTTTAAAAATGAACAATTCAATTACTCTTCTTAGTTATAGATAATTAAATTATACAAAGATAAGTAAATTTATATGTTACATTTTTTTTAACATATTGATTAATAAAACTAAATTATATTTTAGTTCCAAATTATTTTAAATAGAAAAAAAAAAAAACAATTATTCTTATAATAGTATAGTACTGTAGTCCTGTTTTGTCATAAAAATTATTTTATATTAAAAAAAAAATAAGTTTTCATGTTTTAAAAAATTAATTAGGTATTACATTTTAGTAAATTTGAATTTTTTTGAATTAACATAAACAAATTTTCGTAGATAAAATAACATATAGCAGTAACAAGTTCATTGTTTAACATAAAAAATATTGTTCTATTAAAAAAACTTAAACTTTCTTTAATTATTACATAACTTAGTTTTCAGAGTTTGTTAATTTAATAGTAGATTACAATACATGGTATGAAAATTTGTTATTGTTGCGAGTTGTGTATACACACAAACACATAGACACGAGTCATATTTATATCACGAGACCGAAGGTCAAGTGATATAATATTGACGAGTGTCTATGTGTTTGTGTGTATACACAACGAGCTGTATAACAAATTTGATTACCATGTATTGTATACTGCTTTAATGTGCATGGGAGAGGAAGTTGAAAACAATACATTTACAATGAAAAAAATAAACAAAAAAGTTCAAAATGAAGCAAGAAAATAAAATTTAATTAATACAGAAGTAAATTTATTTCTCGAAATGATTTCAAACCGGATGATTTAAGATCAGCTAATTCCTAAAATATTAAAAAAAAATTAGTAATTTTTCCAAAAAAAATTATTCATTTTCTTTTTTGCAAAAAGAAAAATCGAATAATTTTTTTTTAGAAAAATTACTAATTTTTTTTTTATTATTTTAGGAACTAATGGTCTTTTTAAATTTTATTTAATTTTATTTTTAATTATTAAAAAAAATAATAATAATTTTATAATTATTTTTTTTTATAATTAAAAATAAATACAAATAATAATTATATAATTATAATTTATATTTACAATAAATAATCTCCTTGTTGCTGCCATTTTCCTCGTTTGTTGATAAAAGAAAAAAAAATTCTTACTTGACATTTGACATTTGACAATTGACAGCAAAATTTATAATGACAACAAAGATATTTTCAGGGTTACCATTGTTCTATTTTTATTCATTTTGTTTTTTTGAATAAAAATAAGTGCAATTTTTGAAGTCTGGTTTAAATTTTTGTACTAAAATTCAACCACACTCGTTAAAAAATTTAGTAGTAGAGGTTCGAAGATCCTTTAAAAATAGTAGATTGAAACACATGTTAACAAAATTCATCGACTGATCGACTGGCCGCTTTTTAGAAAAAAAAAAAAAAATAGCCGCGTATTTTTTTATTGGTTCTTTTTTTTTTTTTTTGTTTGCTCAGAAGGAAAATATAGATTAGCTCAGAGCGAAAATATAGATTTTAGCATTATAAACTAAGCTTTGTTTGACATTGATATGATGCATGTGAGAGGTATACATTTGCAATTTTTTTTTTTTTTTTTGGTATTTGTCTGTATTGAAATATTGTGAGTGTGAGTGATATTATTTTTCTTTACGCAGTTCAAAATGAAGAATGTAAATACAATATAGAGCAATGTAAATACAATTTACATCACAGGGAAATGTAAATACAATTTACATTCCTCTATAATTGCATGTGTATTGATGCATATAATGGACCATTTACCGAGCTAAATTTCCGAATGTAAATACAACTTACCGAAGCCATGCGCATTAAAATAATTTTCATTTCAATTTTATATTATGTACTTACATAATAAATACAATTTTTGGTTTTATTTTTAAATTTCGTAGTCTTTGATTAAACTATTGATTTGTCCGTCATTAAAGTAGGAAGGCTCGTCAAAACTAGTTTGTATGTCAAAAAAATATTTTTGGACGAAGTAAAATAGTTTTTTTGACTCAACCGGGTAATGTACAATTAATGTTAAATAAATTTTAAAACACGTATCAAATGCGTTTAAAAAAATATCAAAGGAGTAAATAATATCGTCAAATACAAGCTGAAAAGTTGAAGCATTACCCATATTTGGCTTAAATATAAGTGGTTGCAATTTTAACCCATGTTCTAAATATTTATTTCTCTTTTTTTCAACTATTTCCATAATTTGGTTTGGTGAATCTACTTCCATGCAAATTGAATCCATAGAATCTAAAATGGTGGGTTTCCAGATAATACCATTTTTATTTTTTATTTTCATGTCTGGTTTGAGAATAGTGCATAATAATCTTATTATTTTCATATTTATTGTATCTGTAAAAAAAAAAGTTAAACTTGTCATTTACTAAAAAATAATATTAATTATTATATTAATATAAATTTTTAAAATTTTTTTAATTTATCGGAAATATTACGAAATAATCCTGTTTTAATGAAAAACAATTTACAAAATTATAAATCAGGTACGTGCAATATTTTCACAGGATCTAATATTGCGGTTTTATAGAAGTATTTTAAAACAAAATTTATATTCATTTACCAGCATTATTAGTTGAGACAGCTGACTTCAATTCCTCAAGAAATTTTTTATTATTAATTTTGCGCTCGAATAAATCAATGGACTTTTGAACAAAATGTTGCCACTTTTCAATTAATAATAAGTTTTTTTTGGGGAACACCAATCCGAAATCAATATCAAGCTAAAATAAAACAAATAACAATTAAAAAATTTTCAATTGGCAACTGATGAATGCTTACCAATCGATATCCTTTTGAATCTTTCAACAAAGGCCATTCTTCGTAAAAAGTAAGAAAATCGTCTTTCAACTTTAATATTTCATTGCGTCTGGCTGCATGTGTTTTACGCCATTCTATTTCAACTGCATCTCACGGTTCGTGTACAAAACTTAACCATCTTTTTGCACTATCAATATCTCATTCATTGTCGTCATTCGTTTCGATATCATTCAAATCAATAACTACAAAAAAATTGTTTTAAAATTCATTAAAATTACACGGTTATATTGTTAAAGGAAAAAAAAATATCTTACGTACTTTTACTACATGATGCGATGCCAGATTGAGTTTTTCTGCGAACTTTTGAAAGTTTTGCCATTGAGGTTTTTCTCCATTGATTTTTGAAACGAGTGTATAGTAATCCTTTATAACAAACTTTACCAGATGTTGCAGTGCTTTTCGAATAATACAGCTCGGATGTTATAATTAATTTTAAGTCTCGTTTGGAAAATTTTTGACTATACATTTAGTAATATAATTAAAATCACTGGCATTCATTGCCTTATCGGAAACAATAAAATGGTCCACTATACCACTGACAAGTTATTTTCGTGCTACATCCAGATTGTGGTCATCAAATTTGTTCTTTATATGCATACCTTTCTTTGAAGTCATAAATTTGTCGTAATTTATCGTTTAAAAAAAAAATTAATTTATGAAAAGAACTTACAAATTTATCGCCACTGTCACTTAAATCTGAACTATTGCTTTCAAACCACCGGTTGATGGAACTGGTTACAGACGCAGTTTCAGCAGATTTAGTTTTTTCTAAAGGTTTATAGCGCTATTTAAATGTGAAAGAAAGAGAAAAATATTGGTTTATTCAAATTTCTTAATAAATAAATAACTTACATTTTCAATTTTTCAATTGTTCAAACGTTCTCGAAATCTCATTTTTACAGACAATTCTGAAAATGTTGGAAATAATACATCTAAGTCTTGCAATGTCATTATTGATAGTTCGAACAATTCTTTTATATTTGCCGCTAAAAGTATAAATATCTATAAATCTGAATAACTTAGATTAGTTTTAATCTTACATTGAAATTTAAATTTCTGTTCTGGGAATCTTCTAATAAGGCATCTACTTCTGAATCATCTTCGGTCAACATAAAAAGTGTAGATGAGTCTAATGGTACAACTTCTATATTAAATGAGTTGTTGATACTCTCTGTTTGTGATTATGAAAAAATATTAAATTAAAATCCTATTATTTTTTTTTTTAAATATTTGCTACAATATACCATTTCCAATGATTTGATTATCAGTCTCTTGGGTCTCAATATTCGAATGCTCAGCCATTTAAAGGTTATTCTACAAGATTTCTTACAAAATATTTATTTTAATAGTTTTATTAAAAATTATTTTTTTTTAAAAATTAAAAAATTTTTAAAATTTATTCCCATTTGACATAGTATGAAAAAGACGAGGCTTTAAATTACTTTTGTTTAACATTATCAGTTCAAAGTTATTTTCCTCGTCGCCTACAAAATAAATTCTAAACAACTTATCATGCCCATTTAGCAAAAACGATTTAGTTATTAAAAGTATGTTGTACTCATCATTATCAAAAGTTATAATATCTTTGATTTGGAGTAGTTTCTTATTTTCATTTTTAAATAAATAAAATCCTTTTTTGTATTGTGTTCCACGAAACTCTATATAATTGTTCGTGAAGGATTTGTTATATTCAAAGTTCAAAAGTTGTTTCATCAATGGAAAGTACTCTTCATTTTCCAGTATTTTTTCAGTACGCTTAAATATCTTTACGTTATCAAAAAAGTTTTTGTATTTCGTTATATTGTAACCAAATTCATACGAACACTTATTTGCAAGAGACAAACAAATGTTTTTTCTAGAACTAGTGGATTTTGTGTAAGTTTTAATTTTTTTATGGTTCCCTTCAAATCTCATACACCAGTAGTTTTTAAATGGACCTGATTTTCTAACATTGTTGGCATAGTGAGTGGCGTTATGATGTTTGAGTTTGAGTGTATCACTGAATAATTTTTCATAAAGTTCATTGTTTAGAACGACATACCTTTCTATTAATTGAATATCAGAATCTTTTAATAATAAATCCACAATCTCTTCAAGTAAAGAAACATATTTCAAAATTTTATTATTTCTTGGCACCAAGCCATACAAAAAAACATTAAAATATTTTAACACTATTAAGGTATTTTAATACTATTAACTTGCAGTTAGATGCAAATTTCCATTTTTGATATGATCAACTTTTATTGGAGGAAAACATGATCTTACTTCTACCTCCCCATAATCAAAATACTGATATCGATTATTGAATGTTTCTAGGGAAAACATTTTTTTTTCTAATATAAAATATCTCAACGAATTTATTATGCCATATTTGACAAATCCTTCTAAAGCATCATGCATAATGTCTAGGCTTGCATTATTTGTTACGTGAAAACTTTTTATGCTATTAAATATAGAACAATCCCGGTTTGTTTATAACTACACTTTTCAACAATCCCGGTTTGTTTACTACACTTTTCTAGATCTTCATCGTAATTTTGCTTTGTTCTAATTAATTCTAAATTTTCTACTTTGTTTTTTGTAACGTCACACGATTAAAAAAAATAGGGTAAAGTTAATAATTTTAAAAAAATCAATTTGATTTATACGATTTTGCATATAAATGTTATAAATCGCTCAGATATAAAACCTAATAATAAGCCTAAGAATAAATTCGATATAAAAATTTATAAATTAAATAAAAATTGAAATATATTTTATAAAATGAAGATTATCATTTAGTTTGATAATATTTTTACAAAATAAATAAGAAAATTTATAAAAATAATTATATTTTTTATTATTTTCATACAAAATTTTTTATGTGTAATATTGATAAAAATATAAAATTCATAAATTTTCTTACACCTTGTTTTTTTTTTACAGTAAAAAAATAGGATAAAATTAATAATTTTGGAAAAATCAATTCCATTTATATGATTTTACTGATCAAATTAATAAATTCCACAGATATAAAAATAAATAATAAGTCTAAGAATAAATTCGATATAAAAATTTATAAATTAAGTAATAAATTGAAATATATTTTATAAAATGAAGATTATCATTTATAAAATAAAAAACAAAATTTATAAAAACAATTACACTCATACCCCATTTTGCTTTATTTATCTTGTATAAATTACTATTTATACAATTTATATTTTCTATTTAATACATTGTTGTATATTACTGACATAGCTCAGTGGAAGACTCTACATCACATTGAACACAGCGGTTAAGCGACGTCTAGTAGTGATAGTACTTAGATGGTTGCCAGCAAACAAATAAAAAAAAACAATATAAGAGCAAAAAAGGCGAAAAAAAAACAAAAAAACAAAAAAAAGAACCAAAAAAAAAAAAACAAAAAAAAAAAAATTAAAAAAATTAAAAAAAAAATGTAAAACTCCAGCCCAGACTCCACCTTTTATACTTTATTTATCAAATTTAGTGATAATTTTCAAGAATACAATTTATTTCGACACTCGAATAAAATTCATCCATAAATTTATAAATTTAATATTTGAATTTTATTAAATATTTGATAAAAAATATATATATAATTTTTAAAAAAAATATTAAATTATTGATAAAAAAGAATTTATAAATTTCTTCAAAAGAATTTATGGACCTATATGTATACGAAAATATATTAATTTCATCAACTTTTTTTTAACCGTGCATTTTTATGAATTTTACATAATCTACAGAAAAAATTGTGTGAAAAAGATTTACTGAAACCCAAAATATTGTTTAATCCAAGATTATCGCCCACAACTAAGCCTAAAACAAAATAGACTTTTAATTTTCCTTCATTTGTACTTATTTCTATTCCATTTTCCTCAAGATCTTTAATTACTTCTATCAGATTAAACAAACTTTTTCCATTACCTACTTTTTTAAGAAATTTAGTATGAAGAAACATGGCTGGAAATATAAATTCAAGGGTTGACCTATTAGAAGGCATAGATGGAAAGTTTTTTTTTTTTTTTTATTAAAGTTACCAAATCACTAGGTGGGATACCTTTTATACTTAAAGAAGTATGGATTTGGTAATGGGGATAGGAAATTTAGAAGGGATTAAGAAGTGGGACAGTTAGTAGATAATCATGTACACTCTTCTTAAAGCGGCGCAAGTCGTAAGTCAAACGTCCGTCAGCTGACGGGAACAATTTTGATGGGAGAGCATTCCACATTCTCGAGGTGCGAATTGAAAACGAATAATAAAATGTTGCGATGGATTGATTTCCAGCCCTGCTGCCTAATGGGTGTTAACGTCGTCATAATAAAGAAAATATGGAATAACATTTTTCGTGCCAAACAACTCTCGTTTTGCTTTCCATATTTCGCCGTCAATAAAATTGGAAAACAAATCAGGTTTCATTTCAGTTCGTTTTTTGATATACGACAGAGTGTCCAACAATAAATTATGGGACTCAAAAAAATTTTTAATTTGAAATTTAATTGGCATAATTACTGCTTCCGTAATTTTTTTTAGAAACAACTGCAATTCCCTTTTTGAAGTGAAACTTCTTTAGAGGCATTGTGATTGAGAGTGAAAAAAATGTAAGTGGCAAAAACAGAACAATTATTGTCAAAAAATAAAACAAAATTCAAACGATTATTGTCAAAATTCAAACGATTATTGTCAAAAAAAAAGGCAAAAAAAAAAGAAAAAAGAAAAAATTTATGTGTCAGCTGATGATAAAACCGACAGCCGCTAGCAACTTAATGAAGCTTATCAGCGCAATAACCTACTCTATATTAGCTCAGAATTAAAGTCGAAAATACTATTTTTTTTTTTCGATTGAAGGGAAATATAATTTATTTTAAATTATTGAATAACAAATATTTCATTTATTAATTATTAGTGCTAATTTTCAAAAAGTTTTTGGAATACAAATATGTATTCTGAATAAAAATGTTCCAATGCACCTATTTTGTAGATAATTTATTTATGATATTAATTTTTCTTAGTGTAATTTGTAGTTTGTTGGTGTAATTTATTTTTGACATTAAATCACACTAATAAAATGCAGGAGGAATATTTTTTTACAATTCCTTTTCAGAAGAAGTACTAATAAACATGAAATTTTTCAGGCATATTTGCATAAGTTATTTTAGGTTAAACTTTTCGGGCAACAAAAAGAAAACATGATTTAAGCCAAGCTGCTGTTTTTTCATACATTATTGTCGCTAATAACCGGAATTGTGTTTACAGCTTAAAATATAGTAGAAATCATCTGCAATCAGTGTTGCCATAAATCTAGCCATTTTGAAATAATTTTATGCCAGTAAACTTTTTGAGCTTAAAAAGTATTTTAGAATTTTTAAATGCTTTTATCTCTAATATGGTGTTCGCATTAGGAGAATATTTGTGGAATATGCTGTTTTCCGGAATATTTCAGGAAAATGAACTGGATTTTTCATATAAAAATATATTCCGGAATATGTATATTCCACTTTCATATTCTAGAGTTAAAATTCTATATTTATAGTTACTTTCACTCACTTTTTGAAATTTTGTTATAGTTGGCAACAATTTTTTTTGTCAAATTCGAGTCAAAATGAAAAAAAAAAAAACAAAATAAAATTGATAAAAAGTGAGATAAAAAGTCAAAATTTTCAACAACAAATTTCTAAATTTTTGTAAACATCATTAAATTCCACTTCTCATCAAATTTTGTAATGCGAACGGTAATTTGTTTTCCGGAATATAAGTGGAATTTAAATTAGAATGCGAAGGTATAAGCAGTCGCTGGGTTTTAATTTTTTCTAAGCCGCCGAATTCCCCAAACAAGTAATTTTAAGTCGACTGACCGCAGCATTCGAAGGCAAAAATCAACTAGTCGCCGTCGAAAAAATCGATCGGCGTCATATCTTATATGCACTTGGCGATTTTAAATATTTATTTAGCCTTCCCAGAAAATACTACTTGCCATGAAGTTTCACTTCTTCCGTGTGTCCCGAGACTCACATATTTTTTTTTTTGTATATTTTTGATTCTCTATTAATTATCACTTCTTTAGGATATTCAAAAAGTCCTTTTTCCTTTAAAATATTTTTAAAGCTATACAAAGAATTTATATCAGAAAATGGATTTGAACATAAATCAAATATCGTATTTATTTGATTAAAAACCTTATCATTACAAAAAACAACAGATTTTAATATTTGACGAAGTTTTTCAAAAATATTAATTAGAAGACAATCAGAAATATCGCTCATGATAGTTTTTAAAAGCGAAAAAGTTATATTGAAATTTTTATTCAATTTGCATAAGAATTGCAAAACAAAATTTTGGAGTTCGTCTTTAAATTGGTCAACGTTAACAGTGTAGTTGGTGTTTTCATAACATTTAGGAAAAACGTTTTGCGTATTATTTTTAAGCGTATTATTTTAAAAAATCGGAATATTTTGCTCCGTGCCTCCTGTAAAATTTGGAGCACTTCCCAAATCAAAAAACAACTTCTGAACTTTGTTTTTGAGTGAATGACAATGTGGATTTTACTATTGTTGAACATCTTGTTAAATGTCTTTTAAAAGAAGATAATCCAAAAAAACGGGAACAAACTGAAGCCATGTATTATACACGGAGAGAAATCCAGTCAGATATTATGATTATGACGATTGTACATATGCGTAAAGCAGTCAGAGAACTCAGCTCTTAATAACTAATCATAAACCGTAAATATTAATCATAAACAATGACTAAGGGTAAAAACCATCACTATGACTGCAAAATCATAAATCCTGCAACCCAATAATATCGATTTAATTTCTTACGTCTTAAAAGCGAGTAATGATGCTATTTTACATAAGAAAATAAAATTTAATTTTTTTTATTTAATTTTTTTTATTTAATTTTTATTTATTTAATTTTTTTTTATTTTATTTTAATATTTTTTTAATTTATTAAATTTTATTTATTATATTTTTATTAAATTATACAATTTTATTTCTTATGTCTTCTTCCGGATTCGAACCTGGGTCTTTAGCATTGCAATCCGCCAACACTACCACTCAGCTACGGTATTGAAATTTAAAAAGTACATAAAATAGAAAATATAAATTTGGTATACACATTTTCTGTGTGGTGTGTTGGTTATTTGTAATATTAAGGACGCAGGTTCGAATCTTGAAGAAAGCAAAAAAATTTTGGTTTTTTTTTTTTTTTTAGCGACATTACAGAAAATTTCAACTATGTACTATTATTTTAGTAATTAAAGTAAATAATCTGAATTTCAATCACCTAAAATAAAATAAAAAGTAAAAAAAAAATGTTTTTGTATTAATCATAACTTATGACTAGCATGACTAAGCATCATAACTTATGATTTCAGGTAAATCATAAGATAATCACGATGTATAACGTAGTAATTATATGCAAAGATTATTCATCTTGCGCGAAGATTTTTAATCATAGGGCTATTTTTTCGTTATGATTAGGAGTCTATGACTGATATAATCATATTGAATGAAAGGGCATTTCTCTGCGTGTATTTGGAGAATCAAGAACAACTTCGGAACTTTGTTTTTGAGTGAATGACAACGTGGATTTTGTTAAATGGCTTTTAAAAGAAGATAATCCAAAAAAACGGGAGTAACAAACTGGACATTCAAAACTATCAAATGGTTTGAGCCATGTATTCTTTTCATGTGAGAAACATAAGTTTCCATTGTTACGAACACATTATTACAAGATATGCAATCTAACATTTTTTTTGTAGGGTTATTAACAAATTATTAAAAATGAGCAATAAAATGTAAAAAAAAATTAGCTATAGATTATAAGCAATCTAAAAATTTTACAAAATTAATAAAATCTTGTTTAGAAAATAATTAAAAATAATGTACTTACCGAATCTTGATCAATTTTATTGAAAGTCTTTATCACTTTTTATTTTTATTTATTTTTCAATTATTATTTTGCTCAATAACAAAAAACGCGTCTGATCTATAAAAAAAATAATTTTACAATAAAATTCTATAACCGACTAACTACTACTTCTACTATACTAACGTGAAATTATTTAAGTAAATTAGTGTTAAATTAACAAAAAAATTGGATCAAAAATATCGCACTTCAGTTCAATAGAGCCACAAGTGCAAATTAAGTAATGTTACAGAAATGCATAGAAATAAAATCGAAGAAATGAATAGAAATCGAGCTAATATCGAATGTATATTATAACTAATGACTACTTTCTTGATTGGCAAATATTTTTAAAATACAATCAAAAGCATATTAAAATTTTCAAAAATTAATTTTTTTTTTTATAAAAATAACTTTTGTTAGATTTGGAGTTACCTATTAGACCTATTAGAACCATAAGTATTAGTAGAAATTTCACTTGTGCCGATATTGCAACAGAAAACCAAACGAATTTGCTATTGACATAAGGACATAACTCAATTTTTTAATTTTTTGTACCCTATTGAATTGAATTGAATTGAATATTTATAAATTTTTTTGTGAAATAAAAAGTGTTAAAATAACATAATCAGCGGGTAAAACTAACACCAAAAAATTTGCTGAAATTAACTAAGAATATCAAGACAAAGTGAAATTCACAAACTTAGATGAAAGTGAATTTCAAACCAATTTTTTCTACATTTCAAATATGGTTTCCTTATTTTCAACAATTATTGGTGTTAATATAAGGAAAATAGAAAATTCTTAATTTAAATAAATCAGTAAGTGAAATGTATCTTTTTTGTTTTTGTTAAATACAGGAAATAATACACTGACAGAAATTTTTTTTGAATTCATTTTCGACCAATATATTTTTTTTGCAGAAACAATAATTCTGTTTCAACAACATTGTTTTTTTTCAGAGAATGAAAAATATTTTGCCAAAAAAGAGTTTCCCTTGCCTTAAAATTATGTTTATTCCTGCAACAGAATTTATGTTTTGGTAAATAATTTCCTTAATTTTTTTGTTTTTTTTGTAGATTCTTTGACTGAAATAGAATTAAAATGATGACTTTAATTTACTGGAACAAAATTTTTTTTACAAAAACTATCCATTTTTTTGGATCAAAAGAATTTAATTCCATAACATTGCGGTAACAGAAATTATTTTCTCTTAATAAAATTTATTTTTCCTTAAAAGAGTATTATTTTAAGATTCTTGGAACAAACTACTGTTAGATGCAGGAAAAGTATGATCGGTTTCAAATAAAGTATTTGATGTGTGCACACACTGTGTGTGTCAACACATACATTGTGTTCACACTGTGTGTGCTAATACAAACATTTTTTGGTAAGTGTGTGGTAGTTTTAATAGATACCGAATATATATTTTCTATTTAATACATTGTTGTATATTACTGACATAGCTCAGTAGAAGACTCTACATCACATTGAACACAGAAGGTTTATACCTTGTTCGCATTATAATTTAAATTCCCTTTATATTCTAGAAAACAAATTGCCGTTCGCATTACAAAATTTGATGAGAACTGGAATTTGATGATGTAAAAAAAAAATTGAGAAAGAGAAAAAGTTTTTGTTGTTGAAAATTTAGACTTTTTATCTCGCTTTTTATCAATTTTTTTGTTTTTTTTTTCATTTTGACTCAAATTTGACAAGAATATTGTTGCCAACTATAACAAAATTTCAAAAAATGAGTGAAAATAACTATAAATGTAGAATTCTAACCCTGACAAACTAGAATATGAAAGTAGAATATACAAATTCCGGAATATTTTTTTCCAGTTCAAATTCCTGAAATATTCCGGATAACAGCATATTCCACTAATATTCTCCTAATGCGAACACCATATAAGCAACATCTCGTAGTGATAGAACTTAGATGGTTGCCCATAAACAAATAAAAAAAAAACAATATATAAAAAAAAACGAAAAAAAAAAAACAAAAAAAAAACAACAAAAAAACAAAAAAACAAAACAAAAAAAAAACAAAAAAACAAAACAAAAAAAAAACAAAAAAACAAAACAAAAAAAAGGCAACAGTAAGTTGATTGTGGCAAAAATATATATGTTTGCGGTAATAGTTAGCATGAGTTTGCCACAACCAATAAATTGATTTTCGTAAAAATATATATTATTACAATAAACGCTAACGTGAGGTTGCCACAACCATAAGTTGATTTCGGCAATCATCAAATTTCTAATTGTTGCATTTTACTATTACGGTAATAGATCTCTTCTCTCAGAGTAGGGAAAATTCGGTAAAATTTGAGTGAAATATAGAAAATTTTGTGTTAAAACAAAAAAAAAAAAAAATTTTTCGAAAATGTGAAATTCAGAAATAGGGTTTCTTAATTTCACACCAACTATTTTTTTCCGTGTGTGTAGATGGATCAATTATATTTGTATTATCTAAATTTTGTGCTTCATTATTAATTGATTGATCAAAATTTACCAAGTTTTTATACATTTGTTCATTTTTTTCATTTAATATTTCAGATGTTGTGCCGTCACGATTTATTTTGAATTGATTAACCAGTTCTGCTTCTGTTTCACCTTCATGATTTATTTCATCGAGTATAGAATTATCATTGTTATTTTGGATCTCATTTTCTTTTGGTTGAAAATTGAATTCATAAAAATGTTCTGTATCTTTATCCAAATCTAGTTTTTCTAAATTTTCTTTTTCATCGAAATTTTCGAAAAATTTTACGTCACGACTCTTAACAATATTTCTTGTACCTTTTTTCCAGAGCCGATATGCTTGGATTCTTCAGAGTAGCCTACCAAAACAAATTCTTTACTTCGTGGTTCAAATTTACCCTTGGTTTTTTATCTACTGCAAAATATAGGCGACCAATACGTCTAAAATAGTTGATAGTTGGTTTACGATTGGACCACAACTCTTCAGGTGTTTTATCTAAATTTAAAGCTGTTGGGCACCGATTTCTAATATATGCTGATGTGTTGATTAACTCTGCCCATAAAAATTCTGGTAAACATGATTCGATCATCAAGCAGGGAGCCATTTTGCACTAATGTTCTATTCATACGTTCGGCGACACCGTTTTGATGTGGGGTATATTCCACTGTCAATTGTCTTTTTATACCGTTGTTATTCAAAAACATCGCAAACTCATTACTAATAAGCTCTTTAGCATTGGCGCTTCGCAGAATTTTTATTTTTTGACCAGTTTCTAATTCAACTAAATTTTTATAAGTCTTGAAAGCATCCAAATATTCAGATTTATTTTTCAAAAATCTTACATGAACTTTTCTAGACAAATCATCGATAAATGTTGCAAAATAAACACTTTTTCCCATTGATTCAACTCTAATTGGTCCACATAAGTCAGTGTGAACCAACTGTAATAATTTTTCAGTTTTTTTCTCAGATGTTTTTCGAAAAGGTAATTTTGTCTGTTTACCTTTGGCACATACTACACACTCCAAATGTTTGTCATTAAAGTTTGGAAGACCATGTACCATATTATGTCGTCTCAATTTTAATAATTATTCCAAATTTAAGTGTCCAAAACGCTTTATGCCATGATTTTAAATCATCACCCTGTGCTACAGTTTTAAAATTTTCATGCTCAGACTTATCAAGAACATTTTCGTAATCAATAAAGGCCGGTATTCAACTGGAGATAAAATCAAATTTTTCATATAAAATTTTATCTGAGATAAATTTTATCTGAGTGAATTTAATTTATCGGTACCCAACTGAAGATAAATGGAAATTTATCTGAGTAAAAATTGTATGAAAATATTTTCACTCAAATAAATTTTATTTCAAAAATTTTTCTTGCAAAGAATGTTTTGAACATTTTTTTCAAGATAAATTTTGACATTAGGTCGTGTAAAAAGAATTTGACGTTTGTTGTTTGTTGTTTAAAGTTTGTTTTTCATCAAAAATTAGAAAACTAAAATAATTTCTATAATATTTACCAATAAAAAATTAATTAAATAAAATGGATGAAAGTTGGGAGGTAAGTAAATTAAAAATAAAATTGTTTAGATAGTTTTTATCAAAATATATTTTTTTAGGCGGATTTTTTGGAAGATACAATTTTTTTATAAACAACCATTTTTAAATTGAGTAATTATGATTTTATTTATTATTATGCTTTTTTTAAATAATTATTGTTGTTTTTAAAATCATATGTCTAGTGTCAAATACATAAGTCAGACAGTCATGTGTAAATTTTTATCTCACTCAATAATGTTCCTTTTCAAGATAAAATTTATCTTGTACTTTATCTTCAGTTGAATACTCGCCTTAATAATATCCATTACAATTTTTAGCAATAACTATGTTTTTATCGTTCCTTTTAATGAATGCCCATTTACCTTTAAAACTGACTTCACACCCATTTTTTGTAGCCTTACTGACGGATATTAAATTTCCCCTTAATTCTGGTACGAATAAACATTCTTGACGAATACAATTTTCTTGTTTACCTTCTACATAGGTGGACATTTGAACAATACCAATACCTTTTATTTCTACCATTTTATCGTTTGCCAACTTAACCATGCCACAATAAGTTCAATAATACAATAGATAAAAAATAAAATAGGAACAAAAAATTAAAGCATAAAAAAAAAATGTACGTTAAAATCAAAAGTACTAAAAATGAAACAAGAATAAAATAAACATGAAACATCAGATGATTACATTAAAGTTGCCATAACCAACAAACTGTATGCCCTTTACTTTTTTTTCATATTAAATTGTGCTTTAGTCGTTTCAATCTTCATGACTTGGTTTGATTCATTATTACGGACATTACACACACTTTGTATTGCTATTTCTGCTGCAATTGCTAACTCGTACGCTCGGTTATATGTGAGACCCGGTTCTGAAAATAATCTTTTCTGTAACGATTCATCACGCACTCCACATACAATTTGATCTCTTAACATTTTATCAAACTCATTAAAATTGCAATATTCACTTATAGGCTTTCCAAACTAAGAATTTTATTCATGAATTAAATCAGGATATCCCTCAATTGAAAATTGGTGTTCACACCATGATTTTTTTTAACCCGGGTTAATTTTGTTGTTTTTTTATTTTTATTTTTTTTCTTAATTTTCTAAATAAAAATTAGTGAATAAAATTTAATCAAAAATAATTAAAAAATTCTATAAAAAAATTCTATAAGTGAATTAATTAATTTAAAATTAAAATTCGAAAAATAAAAATTACAAAAAAAAAAAAATTATTTTATTTTTAAGTTTTTTTTAGCCATTTTGTTTTTTCTTTTTTTAATTATTCAAACGTACATGCCCAACCGATAATTTTTTGACGTAATCATAACATATCAGGACTTATTCATTTAATTTATCAGGTGAATCTGATTTAACTCACATTTAACTCAACTTTAAATCAACTAAATTTTTTGTATGATAAACCTCCTTTAATTCAACAACTATTTATAAACATTTGCGAATCCTTATTTAATCCCGAAGTTTGGAAAGGCTATTAGATGCCGCAACTATTTCATTTGGAGTAGGATTGAAATGCATATCTAGACGTTCCATTAAGTCATGAAACTCAAAATCCCTAGGAGATAAAGGTGTAACAAGTGACCGTACCACCTCATAGGTTTCTTCTCCAACCAATGTTAAAAATATTGCACATTTTTGTGCCGGATTAATAATTCTGTTAGCTTCAAAATAAAAATCTAAACGTTCTTTATAGCTATTCCATGAATTTTACGATTTATACGGCTCTAGTTGACCAAATAAGGCAATTGTGTTCTGGCAGTTGTGTTCTGACTGTGAAAGCCTGTGTACGCATTTCTTTTTCGTTTTTGACTTTTGTTCTTTTTCCGTTTAAATTGTTTTAAAATGTATTGTTTTAAATTTTGACCTTTTTTTTTTAATAATTGAAATAAAATAAAAATGATATTAATAATAAAAAATTAAAAATTTAAATTAAATGTTCGATTAAATTCGTGTCGGACTAATTTTATTCGAAACAAAATAAAATAAAAAAAAATAAATAAAAATAAAAAAAAATAATAATAAATAAAAACAAAAAATAAAATAAATAAACCTGACGCGGTTACCTAATCTCCTTTATTTCCTACCCTTTATTCCTGTGCACTTTTCTTCACTCGCTTGTCGGTACCGTACTGGAGGTTAATAAGGTCTTAAAAACTGTTGCCCGCCGGTTCGTAGTTCGTCAGCTTGTTGTCGGAACCAACTAGTATTTCTCTAATTTACACTTCTTGAGTAGGGATGAGCAAAAAATTTATTATACAATTTTGTAACATCCGAGGTTTGGAAGCGAATTTCCAAGCCGTTCAAATCCATTTGGCCTCTGCTACCCCAAATATTCTGGCTTTAAGTGAGACCCAAGTATTGGACAACGGTGACCCCAACCGTTTTTCAATCCCCGGTTTTGATCTCCACTCGTTATTTGTTGCCCACAGAGGAGTCGCTGTTTACATAAGGAATGACGTTGCTTGTTATCCTATTATTTATTTATTTATTTCAAAAACAAAACAATCAGTCCAAGCCTGACGGCTTATACATTAAGGACTAATTAGTAACAATTACATAATTCATTTCTTATACATTATTATTATAATTAAAAAAAAAAAAAGAAGAAACCTACAAACTATGCTACTACCTATAATTATACAAAACCTATGAAACCGATGAAATCAAAAGCATCAATAAATTGTAATAAAAAACCCCCAAACCTACCAATGGCAACCATAAATCTAAATATAATCAAAAAAAGTAGTAAAATCTTTTCAAAACAATCACATTTGCTTCAATAGCGACAATCTAAGACAATAGAATTAATTATTAAGGATTGAAATGTTTAAGGACCTTAGAGAACTCATTTAAACTATGAAGGCTTCGTATCGAACGTGGCAACTGATTCCAAAGTCTTGCAACTCTTATTGTAAATGATTTCTCCATAAAGCCTGTATAGAATCATGGGATAAATAATACTTTACTTCTGCTACTTTCAAGAAACACAATACGGTCGCTTAAATAAGTAGGCACGCCACTTTTTGCCACTTTAAATATCAAAAGTAACATTCTTATATTAAAAAAATTGTAAAAACTCGACCTTAGAACTAACTTGGTATATTTTGAAACATGTTGAAATCTTTTAACCGAAAACACAAAGCGAACACAGTTATTAAATGCAACCTTAAGTCTATCCAGAACATTAAAAGTCGTACCTGAAAAAATTTCACAGCAATATGAAATGTGAGGTAGTATTAAAGAATTAATGAGAGAGAGCTTAGTTTTTTGAGACAAACTAAAATTAGTACTATAAATTTTTCGAAGTGTGAAGGTGATTTTTCTGATTGTCTCATTAATGTGAATATCAAAGGACATAGTCTCAGTAAAGTAGAATCCAAGGATCTTCGACCTCTCAACGTAAGGAATTATAACTCCATTTAGATTTATTGGCAACAAAAAGGATTTAATAGGAGTTTTGTAAATTGCTAAGGCTTTAGTTTTCAATGGATTAAGTAAAAGTTTATTTTGTGTAGCCCATTTATTAACGGCATCCAAATCCAAATTAATTTCATTAACACATGAATTATAGTTTTTAAATGGAGCTGAACATAGAAGCTGAACATCATCAGCAAATATATGCGTTAGAGAAAACTGTACCACCTTCGGCAGATCGTCAATAAAGAGGAGAAATAACAGTGGACCCAAAATTGAGCCCTGCGGTACACCAGATTTAAGGTAAAGAAAGGATGATTTTCTTTTACAAATTTCAACACACTGATATATATCAATTAAATATGAAAAAACTAGATTACAAGCTAAACTAGAAAACGAGAAAAAACTATTTAGTTTCACTGAATCAAAAGCCTTAGAAAAATCTAACAAAACCAAAATAGACACCCGATTCTTGTCTAGATTACTTCTAATGGTCTCTGAAACATCTAGGATTGTGGTGGTAGTACTATGATGCTTACGAAAACCAGATTGATTTGGAAACATAGTACAATTTCTGTCCAAATGCTCTTGAATTTGAAATTTCATTAGATATTCACATACCTTTGACAGAGCCGGACTATGGAAATAGGTTTTAGATCAGTTGAAGCAGTAGGCTGGTTTATTTTAGGTATTGCAATTACTTTAACTTTTTTCCACTGTGAAGGGTAAACCGACGTTGTAAATATAGTATTAAAAATGTGCTGCATATGGCCAGTTACGAATTCCAAGATAATTTTAAGAAATTTAATAGGTATTTCATCTAGACCAGTCGCATTTGACTTGACTTTTCCAAACGCAACCAAGATTTCATCCCGATAAACATTTCTGAACGAAAAACCATTCGGACAATCATTGAAGCTATCATTAATTTCATTGCTCAAGGCACCATTATTCTGCGCACCAATAAAACAGTTTTTAACTTCATTGCTGTCAAAATCGTCCAAAACATTCGCTACTTTACCTGTCAATCCCATGCTGGCAATTTTATTCCAGAACTCCTTACTTGTTCTACAGTCGCTCACCATAGTCTTTTTTAGCTTTTTTCACTGCGCTGTTATAATTGTTGCGATGAAATTTAAAAATAGAGAATCTTTCAGAAGTTCTTGAATCCAAATATGCTTTAAAAGCCAAATCTCTATAATTTCTTTTTAAAATTAACTCAGCATTAAACCAGTCTGCACCATAATTAGGCGGACGTGAGACAAAACTCCTTAGAGGCACATGTAAGTTGAAAAGATCTAAAATGACATTATTAAAGAAATGTACTTGATTATTAACGTCATTATTTGTATAAATTGGGGAAAAATATATGTTAGAAATATCATTTACTAAATTTTATTAAAAATTTTTTGTGGAAAGAGAGACTGGATATTCTAAAGAAAAATAGATAAAGCAATTTTTGGAGTTACCAGGTATCCAGAATTGATTACTAAATTTAAGAAGCTCATGGTCGCTAATTACGGCGAAATCAATCAAGGACGAGTTATGGTGAACAGCATCAAATTGTGTTGGCTTATTGTTATGTACTACTCGCAGATTATTTGCTGTAATTATATTATTACAAGACATAGACAAATTTGAGTTAAGTAAATTATGGTTAAAGTCGCCAATAAAAACAACAGGTTCAAAGCGAGTTGAAAAATCACTAAGAATAGTTTCAAATTTGTTGAAACTGCTTGCAGGGGGAACATAACAGCAAATTACAGCTATTTTCAGGGAACCAAAAGAAATTTGAACAGCTATAAATTCGAAACTTGACTCACACGCAGCATCAATAACTTTAGAAGTAAAATGTTTATTTAGATAGATTGCAACAACTCTATTAGGTCTGTCGTTTCGCAAACATTCGTAGCCATCGATTGCAACAGACGAGAGTGAATTTGTAGACTTCAACCAAGTTTCAGAAACACCAACTATGTCCAAATAATTATTTTTAAGAATACCCTTAATCTCATCAAATTTTCCATTTCTGAAATTGGGGCGCATGCTCTGAGCATTGAAATGTCCAATATTCAAAAAAGATTTTTTTCCTTTTAATGTATTTTTAAGAATAGAATTGTCGCTAGCAAACAAACCATCAGGAAAAGACATTTAAAAAAAACGAAAAAAGATTCAAGGCTACCATCGGTTCAGTGGGTTTCAAAGCTAAAATTATTGTACTTAAATTAAAAATATTGCTGACTAATGATTTCACAAATATCCAACCTAAATTTCTCATTGTACTCAAATATTTATTATATATTACACTGCTATTCAAATTTAATTCTTATCACACATACGTATTTATTTCATTATTAATTTTATTAATTATTAATTTTAATTTATTATATATTACACTGCTATTCAAATTTAATTCTTATCACACATAAGTATTTATTTCATTATTAATTTTAATTTGAAATAATTTATTTCAAATCAGTTATCAATTATTACAAAAATTCATCCATTAACATTTCAAATAAGCATTTCAGATTTTAAATATTTTTATTTATTTTAACTTTACTTTTTCTTTCTTTCTTTTTCTTCCTTCGAAATTAAAAACCTTTTGAAGCTCATCTAACTATTTTGTCTTACTTTGATATTTTCAAAATTAAAAAGCTTCCGAAGCTCATCTAACGCTTCCACTTTATGACTTTTTCCATCCAAAGTAGTCACTTTAATAAAATTATGACCCGCGGAAAATCCCTGAATTACTTTCTCCCTCTTACCAGCAACACATTTACTTCTAACTTGAGCCAGATTAGTGGATAAATTTTCATTAAAATAAATTCTACTTTGAATATTTAAACTAGGAACAACTTTATCTAAAGTAAATTTTTTATGAGAAAAATATTCCTTTAAAACTAAATTCTTTTTAGGCAAATTAATAAATTTAACCATCATTTGAGTTTTATTTTTATCTAACCAAATAATCTGCGAAAAATCACTATCCAAAAGGGAGATATTTAAAGCGACGCCAACTTTCAGAATAAAATCCATACAATCCATATGCAATGGAGCACCATTAATAATTACATCATGACGACGAGAATCTTTTTCATATCTTTCAAGTCTTTTCTCAAAATGTTGACGCAAAACAATATTTTCTCTCTTCAATACTTCGATCGTATTTTCTTGCTTTTCTAATTTCCTTTCAAACATATTGCTCATTTCTCTGTTGTTTTTTTTCTAATTCTAAAATTTTATCCTTACAACCAGAAATTTCAGCATTACAACCCAACCCATTACAACCCAGCCTCCAGTTTTGTGAAGGAGTCAGAAAAATTTATATTCACAAGATTATCCTGGCTCACATTTTCATTAGGTGCATTAAGAGATAATAAATCCTTATTAGATGATTCACACATTTTACAAAACCATTGAAACTTATTTTGCTTTAATTTTCCAAGATCAGCAGCTTCAATATTAATGCAGTCATAATGATAGTTGTTGTAACAGTTGCAACAGGTCGCACAAGGTCTTCTAAGGGTAAGACCACACTCACAGCAATTTCCAATAGGCATCACAAAAAAATATAAAAGAAAAAAGACTGTTATGTTAAAAAAAAAAAAATATAACCATCCAATATCAAAAAAAAACTTATTTTTCTTTTTTTTTTTTCCTTTCTATTATCTAAATTGCGGCAACAAAAACAATTCAATGACAATGATGTCAATTTCAATAAGATGTGATGTGTTGTAGTGATGTTAATAATTTATTGTATCAAAAAGAGAACAATACCATACCAAAAATTCAATACAGGAAATAAAAAAAAATAAATAAAAAAAAATTTACGTTCCAGCATCTGATTAATTTCAATAAAATCCAATAATTAGCTCCAAAATAATTAATCCAAAACAAATTCCAATTAATTTATTACCATTTCAATACTTTAATTAATTAATTTACGTGATAAAGAAAATAATTTAAAAAATAAAAAAGCAGCGCTATTATAAAAGACTTCTATTCAGGCATAGTGTTGCCAGAATTTTTTGAAGTTTATACTTCTTTAGCGGCGTTTGATGAATTTTGGTAGAGGGTAAAAATCCATTTTCATATAGAATTTTTCTGAGAATCGTCATCATTTTTCTCAGAAAAATTAGAATAAGAATACTTATTTTTTTATTATATTTAAGAAACCCAACATCATATGGACAATATGGCTTAGTGGCTAGAACATCGGACTGTAAGTCTGAAGGTGCCTGGTTCGATTCCCAATGAAAAGATTTTTTTTTAATTTCAAATATATGTGTATATATAAGGCCCAATATTACAAGCAAAAAAATTACATATTCTACCAATAAAAAATTGATGTTCAAAAAAATTAAAAATTATTATGTTCAAAAAAATTAAAAAAAAAATGTATTCATTGGGGAATCGAACCTGACACCTTCACTCTTATAGTCCGATGTTCTAGCCACTAAGCCCATATGATTTTGGATTTCTAAAATATAATAAAAAAATTCTAATAAACCATTCATTTTTTTGTTTTTATTTTATTGTAGGAGAATAAGAAATAATACTCAAAAAAGAAAATAAGAAAAGAATTAGAATACTCAAAAAACGAGTTTGAAAAATAAACTAACCTAAACAAAAAATTAATACAAACAAAAAATCTTCATCATTTTGGCATAAATTGAGATTTAATATTATTTATTTATTTATTTATTTATTTATATAGTTCAAATCGAACTCAATACAATTAATAATACAAATTAATACAATTAACATCAATTAATATCACATAAAAATTTCAAAAAAAAAACTCAAAAATACATATCACAGAATATCAAAGATTTCTATTTAAACATAGGATTAAGGAGAGGAAAGTCATTAGGGATACATCACAATTGAAGAGAAGGATACATCTCCAGGCCAGACCCACAGTGACAACCAACAAGTCATTCCGCACCATACAACCTACTCTTCAAACATTCCTTGCTCAAATTAAAATCTAAAGCATCACCGCAAGCATTTGCCTCTCGCATCATCCTGTTAAGTGGTTCGTTTTGGCCATAGCTCGTTCGATGTGCCTCAACACCAAAGAGTTGAACAGATCTCAACGACCGACCAATTGTACGAAAATTTATTTTACCAAGTATAATCGAGGAGGAGACATTACCCAAAACAACTTGGTGTAAAAACACCAAATCAGCTACCTCTCTGCGCCGTACTAATGAGTGAAGGTTGAGCTGCTGCAAACGTTCAGCATAAGGAACATGAGAAATGAAGGTGTTATCAATTACAGCCAAATTTGAAGATTGAAGACCTCTAAGGGCAAAACGAGTAAATTTTCTTTGAAGAGATTCTACTCTAAAAATATCAACATCAAAATGAGGGGACCATACTTGAGAAGAAAATTCAAGCAGAGGTCGAACCATGCATGTAAAAAGAGAGCGAGTTATGCGAGGATCGTCGAATTCCTTGGACCATCTCTTAATAAATCCCAAAACAGAATTTGCTCTTCCAACTACCGAACCAACGTGCTGTCGGAAATCCAACTTGCAATCACAAATTACACCCAGATCTCTTACAGCTTGAACTCGAGATACACTCAAATCACCGATCCTATAAAAGTAATTTATTGGAGATAATTTTCTGGTAAATGAGATGGTCTGGCATTTGTTAATGTTAAGAATCAAATTATTCTTAAGACACCACTTCGTAAAACTGTCAAGGTCACTTTGAAGCTGATCACAATCAGAAGGATTGCTAATAGACTTAAGAATTTTCATATCATCCGCGTACGCATTTATGGTACAATGCTTCAACACTTTGACAACGTCGTTGACTGCTATTATAAACAGAAGTGGGCCCAGATGACTCCCCTGAGGGACACCCGAGGTGGCAACGAAACTTTCGGAAATAGATTGTCTAAATTGAACAAAATATTTTCTATTAGTTAAGTATGATGAAATCCAACCACAAAACAATTGAGGAAATCCCAAAGCTTTCAGCTTAAAAAGTATAAGCTCATGAGAAAGAACATCAAAGGCTTTACTGAAGTCAGTGTAGATAACATCAGTTTGAAGTCCTTTCTCCATTACTGTAATTGATTCGCTTACTACTTCTAACAAGCTGGTGGTGGTGGATTTACCCTTAATAAAACCATGCTGGAAATCTAATAGAAAAGGTTTACAATGAAAATAAAACTGTTTAAAAATGATCTGTTCAAATAACTTGGGCAGAGCAGATAATTTAGCTATTGGTCTATAATTTTTAACATTTGATCTAGAACCGCTTTTATGGAATGGTTTAATGAAAGAGGACTTCCAGAAGTCGGGGAATTGAGCTGAGGTCAACGATCTGTTAAAAATGATTGTGATAAGATAAGCTAGCGGCTGGCAACATTTTTTTAGGACGAGAGCAGGCAAGCCATCGGGGCCCGGAGAGGAGTCATCTGTTAGGGTAGAAATTGTTGTTAGTATCTCATCTTCATCAATATGAAGAGCAGAGAAAGTTGTCCTGGGAAATGACTCAAGATATTCAAAATACTCTTCATCTGGCTGGAAGCATGTGACATTAGTATATGACTCTGCAAAAACACAAGAAAAAAAATTGGAAATATCATCGGAGTTATTAGAACAGTCATCATTATAACTCAACGACACTGGAAAATCATCAGACTTACGCTTAGAGTTTACAAAGCGCCAAAAAATTTTAGGGTTCGAAATTAAATCCACTCCCATTGAACTAACATAACTATTGTACGAATTTTCAAGCTTAACTTTAAACTCATTAAAAAGGCTAACAAAAATACAATAATCTCGCTCATCATGAGAGTAAACATATTTGGACCAAGCTCTATTTTTTTTAGATTTCAAAGATTTCATGCTCCGATCATACCAAGGCGGTGAAGAAATTACGTTTATTTAGGAAAATAAATCAAAAATATTTTTTGTATTTTTTTAGAAAGCTAAACTCATATAGACAATATGATTTAGTAGGGAGTGTATAAGAATCTCGAAAAAAAAAAATCTCGAAAAAAAAATCTCGAAAAAAAAAATCTCGAAAAAAAAAATCTCGAAAAAAAAAACTATCGAAAAAAAAATCTCGAAACAAAAAAACTTCGAAAAAATTAATCTCGAAAAATATAAAAAAAATCTCGAAAAATCTCACCTTGGAATTTTGTTTTCTTTTACTTATTTGAAAATAAAGTAAAATATATTTTCATTTTCAATCAAAATATACATAATAAAATAGGTACGTACAACAAAAAATTATAAATTAATATTATGCCTTTTCCAAATAATTTAAACCGGTACGGAAAGGCTTTGCTTCGAATATCATAAGCAACCTGCGTTCTTTTTTTGCATATTTAGACCTTACTATATGATATTCACCCGCATCCATTCTCAATAATTTACATTTCATTGAAATTTGCTCTTTTCAGAGCAAAGATATTAAATTGTAGACTCCAAGGTGCGATTTTGTTGCTATGACCCGTAATCGTCGGTGCCATACTTCTACGATATTTTGCGTTCTTGGCAAATTATACTGAAGCAATTCCGTTGCTGACCAAAAATGGGACGGATTAGCGGGATTAACTGTCTCTTGTTTACTTCAAGAAGAATTCCTAATATTTTTTTGTGTCAAAGCTAAAAGATAATATCTCGAATTTTTTTTTTTTTGCATCGCGCGCGCGATTCGAAAAAAAAAAAATTCGAGATATTTTTTTCGAGATTTTTTTTTTCGAGATTTTTTTTTTCGAAATTTTTTTTTTCGAGATTTTTTTTTTCGAGTTTTTTTTTTCGCGATTTTTTTTTTTCGAGATTTTTTTATTTCGGGTTTTTTTTTTCGAGATGATGTTACAGATCCCATTTAGTAGTAGAACATCACACTGTAAGTCTGAAGGGGCCTGGTTCGATTCCCAATGACGAGTTTTTTGTGAAATATTTTAATTTTTTTTTTTCATAATAATTAGTTTTTTTGAGATATTTAAACAAACCAAAATGTTTTTATCAGCCACTAATTTATTATTTTTTATACATATTCTATTTTTGAAGCAAAACACAGAGCTAAGTAAAATTGTAGCAAATTTGGTGGCAAAGGTTATTTTTTGGTTCAAAAAAATTTGCAAATTAGGCGCTCTTTGATTTTTTATTTTCATTTATATAAATGGAAAAAACTTTTAATTAATAAATAGTGTTTTATAATTTTATAATACATATTATAAAATTAAAATGTAGCTAAAAACTTATTTGAGAACTTAGTTGAAAACTGTATAATTTCATATATGAATTAATGCAATTGAGTATTGCTATAAAATGGATGTAAAAAATATTGGAAACGTTGACAGATGCATAAATTTAAGTATCGAGATCCTATTTCATTTTAAAAATTTAATTGTGAAAAAAAAACTATCCTATTCAGAAATCAGTTTTTTAATAGCGAGTTGAATGAACTATTTTTCAATATTGTGGGCAGCGTTCTGCAATATTCACAGCTTTTTCGTGCAATCTTATTTTCACAATAGAATTAACATAATCTTGTGATCATTCATAAAAAATTTAGACACCGGATAATAGGTATATCACTAAAGTCCCAACTAATTTTCAAACATGTTTTACCACTTACTATGACAAGACAGTTATATGTATATATGTATTTAAACAAGCATTTGTTAATCCTGTTGTAGTTAATAAGATAATAAACGCTAAAAAAAGTACGAATTTCCCGGGAGAAAAATAAGTAAGAAAAGTGATAACATTTCATTTCATATTTCATGTTTTTGTTTTATTTTTTTACAGAGATCATGTAACCACTAAAGTTATAAACATTATATCTTATAAAACAAATTTATAATATTGGACGCACTAAAGTCGTTACAAATAATTTTATTAAAGCCTTGAGAAACAACATAAGTATATTTTGGCATTGATAGTATAGATATCGATCAAGTAATTTATCATTATAGGCTCAAAATATGCAAAAAAAAAATTTTTCAAAATAGGTAGCTCTGGTGAAATAAATATTACCAGACAAAAATTTTGGGTAGGAATTCATAATTATCGTACACTTTTTTAATTTCAAATATATGTATATATAGGGCCCTATATTACAAGCAAAAAAATTACATATTCTACCAATAAAAATTATGTTCAAAAAAATTAAAAATTATTATGTTCAAAAAAATTAAAACAAAATTTAAAAAAAAATGTATTCATTGGGGAATCGAACCTGACACCTTCACTCTTATAGCCTGATGTTCTAGCCACTAAGCCATATAGCCCATATGATTTTGGATTTCTAAGATATAATAAAAACACACGAAGCAGTCATAGAACTGCCTACAGAAGTTTATACTTAAAATTTAAACTATGAAATAACAGTGGCTACAAATGAAAGACTGCTGAGTACAAAATGTAAATTAAAATAAAAATATTTTAATTTACATTTTGTACTGTTATTTGTAGCCACTGTTATTTCATAGTTTAAATTTTTTAAGTATAAACTTCTGTAGGCAGTTCTATGACTGCTTCGTGTGTTTTTTTTATTAATTTTTTTTTATTTTATTAAAGATTTAAAATCATCAAGTCCCTTATTTAATTTTCTTTGGTTTAAAATAAGAACCAACAAACACGTCATTCATTTCTGCTTGCTTTATAGGAGCCCGCAATTGACTGGAAATGATCATGTTGTCGAGTTTGACTTGCTGTCAGACCAGAGTCTGAGGTTTTGGTTTTCGGTGATTTCAACGTACACAACGTATCATGGCTTAGTCATTCTAATCGCAACAGTCCCGAAGGCAGATATGTAGAGTTTTATTCAAGTCTTAATAATCTGATTCAAATTATTTCTGAACCCACCCACATTCCAGATGTAAATCATCAGGGTCATCATCTCATGGATCTGTTTTTGACATCGAATCCAGATAATTATCAAGCTTCAATTAGTTCCCCCCTTGGAAACTCCGATCATTGTCTCATTAGCACGTCCTTCTCTCTTGATGGTGGAGGCGGATTATCCATGGCTCCTGGAAGGCTGGTATGGACCTATTCTCAAGCTGATTGGGATGGGCTCGCCAGTTTTCTTGGACGGATGGATCTGTCTCGTTACTTCTTGGAGAGGGATGTTGACCTTTGCACGGCTGTCATTACCGAAAGTATTCTGCTAGGGATGAAACTTTTCATACCCCATAAAAAGGTTCAAAATAAAACGAATACTAATAATCCGTGGTTCAATGACACCTGTGCAAGGGCCATAGCTGATAGGGATAATGCTTTTCGTGAGTATAAACAAAACAATTTTTTATATTTACTGAAGCGCTGGCGAGAGGTCAGAAATAGATGCAGTAAGATTTGTTGCCAACAGAAGGTTTTGTATACCCAGAGGAAGCGTCAAGAAATATTAAACCTTCCTAAAAATAGCAGAAGCGTTTGGACCTTCGCTAAAAGTGTACAACAAAACTTTTGTTCGCCTACATCTTTTCCTCCCCTTGTAGATGGTGACCGGATCATATCAGATTCGGTTGGGAAGGCTAATTTGTTTGCTAAACTTTTTAGTCAAAACTCAACACTCGTAGCTTCAGCCCAAGTACCACCTGCTTTGCCAACTGTAAACTCTTCTTTTGGAAAAGTTTACATTAGGCAACGAGCTGTTTTAAAGCTCTCAATGTGAAAAAGTCAACTGGCCCTGATGGTATTCCGGCTGTGGTCCTAAAACATACTGCCACTGTTCTGGCTAAACCTCTGCGCAACCTTTTCTATCTTTCATATTCAATTGGCATTTACCCCACCAAGTGGAAAGTTGTGCATGTTCAGCCTATTACAAAAAAAGGCGATAAATGCGATCCCTCAAACTACAGGCCTATTGCGCTTACTTCAATTCTCTCCAAAGTAATGGAATCTCTCATTAATAATAAAGTTAAAAAATACCTTGAAAGCAATAAACTGCTAAGTCACCAGCAATACGGTTTTCGCTCGAATAGATCGACTGGTGATCTGATGACATATTTGTCCGACAAGCCTTCACAACTCCGGTGAGGCTTGTGTTGTTGCTTTGGATATAGCTAAGGCTTTTGATCGAGTGTGGCACTCGGCCCTGATTTCTAAAGTTAAATCAATGGGTCTTGGATCAGCCTTTGTCAATTGGATCAGCAATTTTTTGTCTGGCCGTTCTATTCGTGCTGTTGTGGATGGGTACCAGTCACATATTTTCAATATCAACTCCGGTGTACCCCAAGGATGTTTTCTCTCACCAATCCTCTTTCTAATTTTCATTAATGATCTTCTGCAATCTACTCTAAACCCTATCCACAGCTTCGCCGATGACAATAATTTGGTAGCAAGCTACGATTTTATTAATAGAAAATCAGCATCCTCAAATGCTGTTACTACGAAACGAAACTTCTTACAAAGTAGCATAAATCACGACCTTTCAAAAATTGCACAATGGGGTCTTCTCAACAGAGTTGAGTTCAATGCATCCAAAACCCAATGCTTTCATATTTTCGAAACGGCAAAAAACGCTGCGAAATGTCTTGGTTTTTTAAAAAGATGTAAACAATATTTTTCTCCCTCTGATCTCTTAAACATTTACAAATCCTACATACGACCAAAATTAGAATACAATTCGCATATATGGGCTGGTGCTCCCAAAACCAATATTGAATACCTGGACAAAGTTCAGAGAAGGGCTATTAGATTTATAAACAATCACCAAACCACCAGCTCATTAACATCACTCAACCACCGTCGAATGTAGGTTGGTTCACTTTCCATTTTTATAAATACCTTGTTGGAATGGATACGTGTTCCCTGGAAGTAAAAGCCCTACTTCCGCAACTTCAAGTATTTTCACGCCAAACACGTACTGCTTCAACTTCACACCCATATTTCGTAAAAATTCCCAGATGTGATAGAACGAGCTTCGGAGATTCGTTTTTAATTCGCACCTCGAGAATGTGGAATGCTCTCCCATCTAAACTGTTCCCGACAACTGGTGGACGCTTAATTTACGACTTGTGACGTTTTAAGAAAAGTTTAAATGATTACCTACTAACTGTCCCACTTTTTAATCCCGTCTAAACTTCCTGGCCTCATTACCAAATCCATACTTCTTTAGTATAAAAGGTAGTGATTTGGTAACTTTAATAAAAAAAAACTGCCGGGCTTGCTGCATTAGTATTAATTGCCATCACTTTTTTTTACAACAAAAAATTATTTTCGCAATGATAATCTTGCTATTTACACCCACGAATTCGAAAATCCTCGTCCAATGTTATAAATTAAAAGACGTTAAGTCGCGACCTAAGAAGAACAAGGTTCTAACTAACAAAATGAGAAAAAATGCCTGGGCGAACTTCACGATGGGCAACTCCTATAGTGTGTGTAAGAAAAAAAGATGGTACCATTCGTATATGTGGTGATTATCGAAGTACGGTAAATGCGGTTGTGAGAAAATATTCGTATCCATTGCCTACCTTCAACGAGATAAGAGCTGTTATATCAGATGCAAAGTTATTTTCAAAGCTGGACCTGAAGCACAGATATCAACAGCTTCTAGTAAATGAAGAGTCAGCTGAAATATTAACAATTACGACGCATAAAAGGTTATTCAATGTTAAACGACTGGCATTTGGTATAAGTTCTGCTTCGGCTCTATGTCAGCGTACCATGGAGAACATATTAGTCAATATTGATGGCACAATGGTATTTCAAGATGACATATTAATATCTGGACGTTCTGAACATGAGCACAATCAGCGTTTTGAGGTGGTGCTTCAGAGGTTAAGTGCTAACGAGTTAACAGTTAATGATAAAAAGTCAGTAATAGGGGTTGATAGACTTGAATTTGATGGTTATAATATGAGTAATGAAGGTATACATCCATCAGAAAGCAAAATTTTGGCTGAGGAAAATGCTCTAGAGCCAAAAAACAAAGAAGAACTCATGTCCTTGCTAGGCTTGATCAATTTTTATAATTGTTTTTTAAGAATAAAGCTTCAGTTGCAGAAATTTTATTCAGATTACTAGATAAAGATAGTAAATGGGAATGGACAACACAACATTCAACAGCATTCCAAGAGCTTAAAAGGTTATTGCACTCTGAAATAGTGTTAACCGATTATTCACCAAACAAAGAACTGATTTTATCTTGTGATGCGTCATCTTATGGCGTGGGTTGTGTTCTAGCACATAGAGAAGATAATGGCGTTGAACGACCAATTGCATACGCGTCTAGAACTTTGGGAGCAAGTGAGAGGAATTATTCACAGTTGGACAAAGAAGCTTTAGCAATTATATTTGGCATAAAGCATTTTGATCAGTACGTGGCAGGGCGGAAGGTAAATATCGTAAATGATCATAAACCCCTTTTTAGGTATTTTACACCCAAATAAGCAAATACCAGTAATGATATCTCCAAGATTATTGAGATGGTGTTTGATGTTAGGTGGATCTGATTACAGTATCACATATCGACCTGGGAAAAAGCATGCTAATGCCGATTGTCTGAGTCGATTGCCCTTACCAGGTGTGACTGATGAACCTGAACCACCAGGTGATATTTTATTTGAAGCTTGTGAGGTTCCGCTTTTAGGTGCCATGCGAGTACAAAAAATGTCAAAAAATTAGATGGTTGCAACATGGATGGCCAGATAAAGTTGATGACAGTGCATTTGTTCCGTATATTTAACCCCGAAATGAAATGTCGGTTCATAAAAATTGTTTGCTTTGGGGAAGTAGAGTGGTTATATCATCCATTATTAGGGATGAAATACTACAACTATTGCACTCTAATCATCCGGGCATGTGTGCTATGAAAGCGCTTGGCAGAAGCGGCAGAAGTTCTCTATATCTGTATCCAGATATAGAGAACTTCTGAATGTGTCGATGCCAAAGTGCATTGTCATCGACGACAAAGCGATGTGCAAAATTTCAACACGATTGGATATCTTGAACTGGGTCAATTTTGACTTTCTAAGTTTGTGGAAACGAAGTGAAGTCAGTATAAAGAATTTAAAAAGTAAATAAGTGAAGTTTTATGTATGTAGAATTAAAATTTATTTAAAATAATCCAAGTTTGAGGATTAGAAAGCAAATTTCTAACTAATTTTTTATAATGCTGTATTTTTCTTTGTTTTTATGTAAAATATCAACTTAGGTAACCCCATCATGTCAAGTTGAAGTGGATCGAAAGCATGTAAATATTTTATGAGATAATTTTTTTTTTTTTTTGTGCTTATAAAAAAATTCCGGGATCCCGGGAATATGAAAAATTTTGTCCCGGGATTTGAAAATTGCGGGAAATGAGAAGCCCTAATATAAACGTTAATAAATAAAAAAATTAAAATTGGAAATAAGGTTCGGGGTCACTAAAACGCAAATGAATAAGAATTTAATTTAAACTGTTGAAATAAGTGGTAATATCACTTTTAAATTGATGAAAACTTTCTGGATTTTTTAAAGCTGAAGGAAAAGAATTCCAAGTAAGGACTCTTGCGGTGAAGCTCTTACTCATTTTAGCAGTTCTTTGAAGTGGAATTAATAGATTGATTTATCTGGTGGACCGAAGTGATTGAAAACTTTCAGCCATATATATTGGTTGATTCGATTGTTTTATTTTAAAATACAAAAGCATAGATCTTATTAAAAGATAATCACTGAAGTTTCAATTAATAAATTCCTTTACGAAATGGGAAACGTGCGATCTAGGCTTAAGCGAAAAAACATATCTAATTGCTCTATTAAAACAAACTTTTAGTCGGCTTAGAGACGTTTCAGTTGCAGAGGAGAAAATTTCACAGCCATAACAGAAGTGGGGCATGATAATACTCTTCACCAATCTAGCCTTTACCTCCTTTGACAGGAATATTTTAGCACTAAACAGACATCTGAGTTTTTGAGACACTTTGGAGGTTACCATGCTGATGTGGTCATCAAAATGGAGTGTTCTGTCAAGAATAATGCCAAGGCTTTTAACCTTAGCCGATAGTGCAATTTGAGACCCACAAAGTTTAATTGGGTGTAGCAAATGATCGATATTTCTGTTGAAAAAAGCAATAGCCTGGGTTTTAGAATTATTTAATACAAAAAAAAGATTAATGGCGTCAATACCAATATTTTGTGAATCCAAATCACAAGAGTGAAGTAGTTGAACATCGTCCGCAAACAGGGACCACCTCAGGTAAATCATTTATAAAGAGGGAGCAAAATAGTGGTCCTAAAATGGTGCCCTGAGCAATACCCTTCTCTAGCTCAACAACATCAGAAAGTTTGCCATCAAGAAAAACTCGCTGCACCCTGTTGTGCATTATTGAAACACATAAGTTGGCAGCCCTAGCAGAAAAACCGAATTTACTTTTCAACTTCGCACAGAGAATCGCATGATTAATTCTATCAAAGGCCTTACTAAAGTCCAGCAGAAGGAGGACTAATCTTCTATCAATACTCCTACGAATGTGTTCAGTGATATCTAGAATATGGTTTTTCCTAAATCCTGATTGGTACTTAGACAGGAGGGAGTGTTCATCGATATGTTTAAGGATTTGGTCTTTAGCTATAATTTCAAAAATTTTAGAAAAAGCGGGAAGAATAGAAATAGGACGAAAATCTGTAGCAGATTTTTTAATAGGGATTACTTTTGCAGTTTTCCATGCTGTAGGAAAATGAGAATAGATAAATATGGAATTTAGAAAAAAAAAGGATATGCTGCGGTATTAAAGAGAATATTTCCTTCAGAAATCTGATACTAATTCCATCCAAGCCAACTGCATTGAAGGAAATTCTACTAAAAGCTGAGGATAATTCGTCCATTGTTATCTCGTGAAAATTGAAAGGATTTTCAACCTCTGGCAATTGTTGATCAAATCTTGATGAAGAACCACTATTTTGAATTTGGGCAAACCTAGTGTTAAGTTGGTCAGCAGTGAAATCAAGCGAACCAACATTATTAGACGAATTTTGAGCGACACTAAATTCTTTGATTTTGGTCCAGAATTGTTTGCTGTCCTTTACATTTTTAAAAAGATTATCGGCAAACTGGATTTTCGCCTTGCGAATTGCACTGTTGACTTTATTTCTGAGGGGTTCTCTTGGTAAGCGCGAAAAGCAAGGTTGCGAAGATCTTTCAAAATTTTAACTTGTGTTGTTGGAAACCAATCCCCATTTTTCCTCTTGAATAGCTTGACTAGCACATGTTTATCATAAAGTTCCCTAAAAATGTTGTTCAGAAAAAGAAGTTGGGCACTGGGATATATGGATTCGTATAGGAAAGAAAAATTTGTGTTTATAAGGTCGGAGTGCAAATTATTAGAGTTAATCACTGAGTAGTCACGATAAAAAATATTTTCGGTTTGTTTCGAAATGGGAAGGAAGGTTAAGCGATAGAAAAATTAAAGCGTGCTTTGAAATTCCTGGTACCTAAAACTGGTCACTCAGATCTATAATGTTTGTATCACTTATGATAGCAAAATCGATTAAAGAATAGCTATTAGGATGTGTATCATAGCCCAATTGACCAGGTTTGGAACATTTTGACCATTGTACCCAATATACCAAGAATCCAAGAAATCTACCTTCAGAAAATCCTAATTAATTAGGTACATTTTTTTTATTTTTGACCATTTTCATATGAAAAATGTGTGGATTTCTAAAAATTTTCATTTACAATTTCCATGGAAATCCATTTGGATTTCCTGCTGAAATGGTCAATTGGGAGTGGGTGGCAGATGAATTATGGAAGAGAGAACAATGGCGATTAACGATGTTTGATGCATCATTGAGCAATGCTGGTTTAAGGTCAGTATTAAAGTCACCTAAAACAACAAAATTGGGATAAGATGAGGCTATGTCCCCCAGGACATCATCAATAAGAGAAAAATTACCATTTGGAAGGTATATAACACCGATTACAATCTTTCTATAAACCAGATCAATCTCAACGAATAAATAGGAAAAGTTTAAGTCACGCTCGTCAGAAGAGCATATATATTTAAATTTAATTTTATCAGAAATGTCGAAAGCAATACCTCCGCCACGAACGTCTAATGTTCTATCATTTCTAATGATTTTGTATCCACTGATATGAACTGCGTTATCACTATGAACATTCTTTTTAAGCCATGTTTCTGAAATTGCAACGATGTCCAGATGATTTCCATCCATAATTTCTTTAATCTCATCAAATTTATATGTTTTGTATGCCGGGTTCATACTTTGTGCATTAAAATGGCCAATATTAAAGTTATTTTTATGATTTTCAAGAGAATATTTCAAGTGGCAATTATCATTTGCGTTGTGACCTCTTGCGTTAATATTTATATACGTATATAAATATACATAAAAAATTATCAAAGGAACATATGAGGTGTATTTCCAAAGGCAAATATCTACTAAGTGATTTACTAAACCTAAAAATAAATAAAAAACAATTATAACAAATTGAAAAAGTTTTACTAATTTATACATTATAATTCATTTATTAATTATCTTTTTTTTCTCTTATCTGAGTTAAATGAAGCTCCTAAACAAAAATAAAAAATATTAACAAAAATAAAAAATATTAAAAATAGAATAAAGTAATATTATAAAGAAGCTTTCCATGGAGAGAAGAAGAAGTTAATAAGTTTGAGAAAAAATTAACAAATAGAAATCAAATAAAAAAAAATGAAAAATTAGAGTAGTAATATTACATATAATCCATAAAAAAACAAGCTTTGAGTTTCAACTATCTTCTCTCTTCCGGAAAAACCCTACAGAATTGAAAAAATTGAATAACTATATAACCCATTAAGAAAAAATCTTTTTTTACGAAAATTCATGATCCACAATAGATGCATAAAAAAATGTAAACTAAAAAATAAAACTAGAAAATAAAATATGAGAAGCAAAAAGTTTCAAATTTAAAATTACATAAATGATTTGATTGAATTATTTAAAATATTGAAAAAATAATAATGTAAATGTAAAGCTAAAGTTATTATAATGAAAAACGTGATGCCAATGAGTTGAGATCTTCTGTAGTAGATACAGAGTGTTTAGTGTCGCCATGTAGAATCAGATGAACTTGATGAATTTTAATGGAAAGTGACTTCATTTTCTTCTCTTTCAGAAGGTTCCGGCATTTTTTATGCAGATTCGCGATATTTGGTGTTAAATTGTGGTTTAAAAAAATTCGAGACGAAATCTCACTTGATTGATCGACGTCCTGAAGCGTCAAAATTTTTTTCTGTTTCAAGCCCAAAAAATAATTCACTATCTCGTCCTTTTTAGATATTAGCCCTTATCATGGAAGACGCTGTCGCTTGTCGCCAAAGTCGTCTTTTAGAGTCGCCGACGACTCTTTTTCGTATTAGGGAAGGCGACTAATTTTCAAGCGAATCTAACTTACAAGGGGCCTTCAACTTGATGCGATAACACTTGATTTTTTTGTGAATAACAGCAACACCTAAATAAAAAACGTAAAAATTTCAAAAATTTTTGAAGTTAAAATTCAAAAAAATTGATTTTAATAAATAAAAAACTTATATTTACGTCGTTTTTCAGAATTCTTAGTTGACTAAGAATTTTTCAAACTTTTTCAAAACATATTATTCAAAAACATTTTTTTTTCAAATTTGAATCATGAAAATAATATACTAGTCGTCTACTTGAAAGCAGGCGAAAGTAAATTTATTAAAAAGTCGACAAAAGCGACTTCAATAATACGGATTTTCAATTGATTGTCGTCTAGTGTCGCCCAGGCGACTAGACGACAAATCGGCTGAAGGCGGCAGCAACTTCCATGATACCAAATTGTCGCTTTTGGCGACTGGCGACGGCGACGGCGACAGCGCCTTCCATGATAAGGGTTATTGATGATAGCTTAACCAAAAAAGATAATCTGTCAGAACGAAGCCACATGCAACTGTCAATATCAGTGGTGTTTAGGGGGAAATTCAGTTTTTGCGATATTTTATTAAAAGCCGACTTTCAATCGGCTAGAGTCGATGGGAAACCGGTAACAATGAGATCAATACGACTGTCAGTATCTCAGTATTGCTTTTTAAGATAGACATTTTTGTATTGATCGAATCGATTGTTGCTTTTGTTTTCCGTATTTCTTTTTTTATTGTGGCAATATTGTCTTTGACAGTTTGCAATCATAAATTTGTTACAGATTCATTAAATTGGTCAACTTTATTTGACAAAGTGTCAATGTTTTCTTTACAATCGAGAAATTCAATACTGATAGGTGCCACCGCCTTATCAACTTTATCGGATACCATTTAGAGAGGTGGTCAGTCTTATTAGCAAGTTGGTTGTTTGCATTTTTAAATATATTAATAAAAGATAAAATACTTTTGTTACCAGTATCTGCCATGCATAAAGAGCAGCTCCAAGTTATTGACTTATTTTCACTTGATACGCCGCCACAATCCATGTGGAATGATTTTTCACACAAACAGCATTGAATTACTTCATTACCTTTAACTTGGAGGAGACAAATGGCGCATTTAGGTCTCGGTGGCATTATTACCTTAATAATTATATCCTTCGCCAATCAATTAAATAGCTATTATGTAGACAGTTAACTGCTTGATGTCAATGAATACTCCAGATGAAAATAATTACTGGCTATATGCTGATGTAAATTTGGTTGTTTTATAATTTCTTAATAGAAATTAAAATTTTTTTCATTTTTATTTTTTATACTACTCTTAAATGACCTTCACCATATTAAATAAAAGAATATTGAATAAAAATTTATTCTCAAAAAGATAAAAGAAAAAAAAAACTGCTTTAATTTGAAGAAAGATAAATTTTTTTCTTCTATTATTTCATCTCGAGAGGTAAAAAAAAAGAAAAAAGAAATTTAGTGCAGTTACTTTAAAAATAAAAGAATATTATTTATTTAGTTTTAGGGAGCTTCAAAAAATACGTATTTATTCGTTGAACATCAAACATTTCAGATGAAATTAAAAGTTTTTATGTTAAAAATTGTATTAAAGGTAAAGCAGTTGCGCCATACCATCCTTCCAGCAACGGACAAGCTGAACGAATGGTTGAAACAGCAAAGGAGATAATTGCGAATTTAGAGGGTGAGTGGGAATTAAGGCTTGCTAGATTCTTGTTCAAGCAACATTACACGCCACATGCTACAACGGGAAAAGCACCGTCAGAGTTGTTGATGGATAGACGCCTTAGATCACCGTTAGATAGGATTAATCCGGATAATATTAGGTAAAAAAATACAATCCAAAACGGCGAAAATGACACTGCTGTTCGAACGTTTAATGTAGGAGATTTATTCTACTCGCATGGTGAGAAGTGGTTGAAGGATTGATATGTCGGGTGCTGTATCATATGTGGCACAATTAAACAACGGCCAAATTGTGAGACGTCATGTTAACCAAATTATGCGCCGTTACGAGAAGGTTACAAACATTGAAAATTTGCCGAACAAAAGTGCAATGGCCCAAGAAGAGGTGTCACCGACAGATAGGTTAGTTGTTTCATTAAGGGTAGAAAATACAGCAGATGAAAGGGTAAATAATGATGGTAATGGATAATGGAGTTTAATGATGTTAATGGTAACGTCATATTGGAGGATGGTGATCAGAGGATAGTTTCGTCAAGTAGTAGGTGATGGTGTGGTTGAACCACGTCGTTCCAATAGAGATCGTAGACCACCAAAGTGACTTGGGGATTTTGTTTAAAGGGGAAGATATGTAGTATATTGCGTTAATGAATCAAGTAAGCCGTGATACAAGTGTCAGTTTTTAACATGTAATGTGGATTGCCATTGGTATTGCGTCATTCCTACAGTTAACAAGCGTTATAAAGAAAAATCAAATTTATAAATTAAAGGAATTAATAAAGATCATTTTATTTGTATTTAATAATACTTTACGTTTTTTAATTTATAACAGCACTCAGTGCCGCAATCAGAAACAATTTTTCTCATAAATTAGAACGAAATGTTCGAAGATAGCGTGCGCAATAGTATTGGCTTTCTTGTTTTGAAGAGAGATTGTTATTAGATATTTTGTGAGATCACATATTAGTGTGATACTATATAAATTATTATTAATCGTTTTTGGAAACGGCCCAATTGTGTCGATAATAATAGTATCGAACGCTTTTTGGGGCGTTTTCGTTATTACTAAAGGTTCGATGTTTTTATTTTTCGCTTTGTTCAACTGACATTGTTCACAATTTCTGACATACGTTGCTACATCTTTTTTCATTCCTTTCCAAAAAAAAATTGATCTTAATTTTGCATAAAGTTTTTTTTGACCTGAATGACCATCAAAAATAGGATCATTGTGGTATTTATACAATAATTTATTTTTGTGACTTGAATTGTAAATATTTTTGGGTCGATCTACCAATTGTATTTGTAATTTACTTAAAATTTCCTTAGAAATTTTAAAAAAGTGTTTAATTGTAAAAATATTAAAAATTTTGTCATCAGTATTTATTTGTATTTTGAAAATATTTGTATCATTTAATTTCATCTCTAATTCTTTTAAAAATAATTTTAAAATTACTTCTTTTTCTAAGATTTTATTTTATTTCGATTTTGACTCTAATGTCAAAGAACAATTAATATTAGCTTAATCGATTTTACATACGAGTTTTCTTTTTTTTTATACTTTTCAACATTCTAGTTCATTAAAAATTAACTGAGGAACCTTGTAATTGTATTTATCATCATACTTATATTGCAACTTTTTCGTTTATATAGTCCGTACTAAATATCTCGTGAATTTTCATTTAATGGTACCTGATGAAAATCAGAATGACTGAAAAAAACTTTGACCTACGTAAATTATCTAAAATGTCCTCCTTTCTTGGCAAAGGGTACTTGTCGGCAATTAGTTTTTTATTAACTAATCTATAGTCGATACATCAGCGCCATTTTTTATCTGAGTCTTTTTTGGGAACTAAAATAATAGGACTATTATAGTTAAGGTCATTTTGTAAAAGGTACCTGACTATCTATTTTCTGCTTTTGTGTATAAGGTAGTCTATAGTTTTTTATATAAACTGGTTTGTTATCATTTATTCTAAGATTTTGTGTGTAAAAATTGTTGATACTTATTTAATCTGGTTTAATTTTTTTTTTTTTTTGAAAATTCTTTGCAAAGGTTTAATAATTTTTTCTGATAAGATGTTTTAATGTGTTTTGCAATGATATGCAGAAGTTCTTTAGTTCTTTCTGAAGAAGTTGTGTTAGATTCATTCGAATCTAATTTAAGGATGTTAAAATCTGACAAAGGTTGTGTTTTTAATGAGATATTTTGAGGAATAATTTGAACTTTGTTTAAAACTTTAATTAGAGGTTTACTTGAAGCTACTATAGTCCGAGAAACGAAAGTATTAGGGGCAATTTCTTGGTCTAAAACTACACAAGAAGAACTATTTTGAAGAGAAAATCTTCGAATTACTTGGCATCTCGCTGGTAGAACCATTGAATTATCTTAAGGACCTTCTAATATAGATAATGAAATCGAAGAAACACTAGTATTTAACGTTAATCTGATTGAATTGTAGTCAATTTGACATTTGTAAAATTTAGTGAAGTCTTTTCCTAAAATGCCGTCTGATGGAATGTTGAAGTTATCCGAGACGACATGTAGTAAGCAAGTTAAGATTTGATTGTAAATGTAAAAATTTATTGAAATTTATTGAAAGACTCTTGATTGGGTTTTGGGTTATACCCGAAATACAAATTATATTATGAGGATTTAATTTATTTTTTAAATTGAAATTTTGGCTAATCGAAGAAATTTTAATGAGAGAAATGTCAGCTTGAGTGTCGACTAAGAAAGTGGAACCATCTTGATTTAAATTTGAATATAAAACTATGTAGTATGAGAAACTAGGATTTATGTTGAAAATGTTTTTTGAAGATGAGTTTACGTTACGATGAGCATGATTCCAATTTTGTTTCAAAGGCGTAAAATTATGTCTAATTGGAAATTTTGTCTAACTGGGGTAAAATTTTGCTTTGAAAGGGTTAATGTTTGTCCCTCAACCCTTCCTGGGGGGCTCCGTAGTTTTCCGTATATCTAACGTTTCGATTTTGGTATTGGTAATTATTATTACCACGATAATCATTATTACCACGATTATTATTATTGCCGCGATTATAATCATTACCACGGTTATAATTATTACCACGATTGTTATTTTCATTTCTAAAAGTATTATCATTTTGATTATATCTAAAATTATTGTTTCTATATCTAGAATTATTATGAAAGTCTTCATTTGAATTAAAGGAATTATTCGATCTACCATTACTAACGTTTTGATACGATCTATTTTGATTTGGTCTTGATGTGAAACTAAAATCTATTTCTACTAAAAAATTTTCAACTACTTCTTTATGATTACTGAAGTTAGTTGATGATAGAACTGGTTAAATCTGTTCGAGCGTTATGCCTACATATCTCAACAGTTTTTTCGATTGTAAGTTCATTCGCCATTGGCTTTATCAGCAAAATTTTGTAATGAGGTTTTATCAGTTCGTAGAGCTTTTATTTTGCCTTCTATTTTCAGGCTTTATTGCACGTTGAAGATCTAATTTAATTGCTTTATGTTATTTCCATTTTCTGAATTGCTTCCCTAGCTAGACCTTCTAACTTTGATAAAATAAAGGTAGTTAATAAAGTTCTGGGTTGCTAAACTATTTAATAAGTCTATAGAATCAATAAACGATTTCAAAGCTAGAGGGTTGCCACTGTAATTTCTATTGATCGTTGATCCGGCTAAAAGTTCGATGTTGGTTATATCCGCCATATCAGTTTCTGTGGTATCTTTAACAGTATCTGTAGAAATTTGAGACGAATCTGTTATTGTACTATCGCTATCGGAAATATCTGAAGTGGTACTATCGCTATGAGAATTATTATATAGTTCAACAGTATGGTGTACCTTAACTAATTTCACGTCTTCACTGGTTTGTTCTATTTCGATAACACCTTTTGCTAAAATGTTCCTAGGAATTAGGTGTGGACAATTTAAGGCTTTGAAGCTTAACCCTAGTTTATTATAGCCAATATAACAATTTTTTGTAATGATATCTTGCTCTTCTTCTTTCGTTTCAATAAAACTATTTAGTAAACAATCTATATATGTATTATAGGTAAGCGCAGGCCCGGTCCTAGCTGATTCGGCGCCCTGTGCCGATTTTGAAAATTGCGCCCATAAGCATAGTATAAGTCATTTTCACGTCACCATTGAGGTAGAGCAGGCCTGCGCAACCCAAAACATAAGCGAGCCAATTTTAAGAAATATCAAAAATTAAAGAGCCGCAAATTTTTGTAATAATTATAAATGTATATAAGAAAATCAATATATTTAATTTTTGATTTATATACTGTTTTAAAATATTAAAAATTTTATACATTGTTCAAAATATATAATTCTTCAAAATTAATTGTAATTTTAATGATGACACCCTTAATTGATTTGTTCAATTCTCGTCCGTCATTGAAACTCGATGTTTATTTTTACAAAATAATAAAAATTCTTTATTTGTAGTTTACAGTCGAAAAAAATTCTTGATTTGTAATTTAGGGTGCAGGAAAATTCTTTATTTGTAGTTTAGAATGAAAAAAGTTTAGGCCGGGTGAAAAAAAAAATTTTGTCAGAATTGTTCTTCGAGCCGAATGCAGTGTAAAAAAATGATTTCCGGAGCCGCATAAATTTATGTTAAGAGCCGCAGTTTGAAGTATGAAGTAGACTATACTAAAGCGCTTTTTTTAACGAGGTATTCCCAGTAGGTCTAGTGCTAGTCCTCAAATAAATATACATACACTAGGTAGAAAAAGTCTGCGTACCGGCTCGTTTTCTTATTTTTTGTTCCACATGTTCCCAGTTTTTGATGTCATTTAAAAGGACTCTGTAAAAAAAAATTTTTTATCAAAATTTAAATTTTGAGAAATATCAATTTTTCGAAAAGTCTGCGTACAGCCAGTTTTAATGCCGCTAGTGTGTCCAACCCCGATAATCGAGTAACCGAGTACTCGTCGATTTTGAGGATTTTCGTATTACTCGGTTAACCGGTTAATTTCATCGAGTAACCGAGTAGTTAGTTTTTAGTTATCTTTTAAGCAAAATAAACAAACATTTGTTTATTACATTGGAATTTTGGTACACGGATTTCCGTGCAAAAATGTATTTCGCCCTTTACGACACCAAAAACACACGAAAACACTGAAATTTGAGCTTGGACAAAGAATTGAAGCTTCTAGAATACAATAGAGGCATACGTTCCGTACAACTAGAAAGGTTGTACAACTACTATTAATTATGAAATTGACCTACTGCGTCCAAGCGAGTTTTTTTGTAGCTGGTACGATGAAAACTAAAATCCGAAATCGAACGAGCCCGGAAACATTAAATTTACTAATTTTCCTTATATGTTATTTCCAAAATAAATAATCCGTATACACGGTATTAAATTAAAACACGGTAATTAACACGGTATTGTTTTAGTAGTATTGCAGTTGCAGTATTGTTCTGTTAGTACTTACATATTTATTATTTTATTTTTATCTTTTAATTATTGTAATATGCAATTTAACAATGTTTATTAATAATATTAAACAGATGTGCTAGAACGAGCTTCGGAAATTCGTTTTCAGTTCGCAGCTCGAGAATGTGGAATGCTCTTCGATCAAAATTGTTCCCGACAGCTGGCGCACGTTTGACTTACGATTTGCGCCGCTTAAGAAAAGTGTACATGATTACTGTCCCACTTTTAAATCCCGTCTAAACTTCCTTTCCATTACCAAATCCATACTTCTTTAAATATGAGGGGTATCCCACCTAGTGATTAGGTTACTTTAATATAAAAAAAAAACTTTAATAAGAAGATTAAACCATAAACTCAAATTTTATTTTTTATTTTTATCTTAATTTAGTTTCGAGTAACGTAACCGAGTAACCGAGTACTCGTTCAATTTTTGGTACAATACTCGAATAACCGAGTATTAAAAAAACTCGAGTAATTTGGATACACTAGCCGCGTCTCAAAAATTAACTAATAATGCCATTTGAAAGGCAATTGAATGTAGATAATTTTGCGCCATATAATTTTATCCCTACGATAAGTGAAAGTGTCAAAAATCGCCTTTGAAAATCATAAAAAGAAGCGGTTCTAACCCATTTTCCAGCAGTTCTAAGCTATTCCTATGACTTTCAAAGACAATTTTTTACACTTTCCCTTATCGTACAGATAAAATTATATGGCGCAAAATTATCTACATTCAATTGCCTTTCAAGGCTGTACTCAGACAGTTCCAAAAATTGATATGATTTCTCAAAATTTAAATTTTGAAAAATTTTAATTTTGAAAAATTTAGATTTTGAAGAAAAAAAAAAATGTTTTCATAAAAAAAACTTTTTTCATAGAGTACTTTTAAATGACATCAAAAACTGGGAACATGTTGAACAAAAAATAAGAAACGAGCCCGTACGCAGACTTTTCTACCTAGTGTATACCAAAAAAAAATTTTTACATAAATACTATGTTGATTTTATTCTATGCTGAATTCTCATTTGCACATTATACAATGTGCAATTTGATCACGGTATACAAAAAAAATTGTATACTGTGTTGATTTTTTTCTGGGTAGAGTTTTTTTGTGAACAGTAGCACAGTAGTCAATTTCGAATGGATTTGCATATTCTTGACTACAAATCGATTGGCGCCCTATTCGTTAGGCGCCCTGTGCAAGTGCACATCATGCACATATAGCAGGACCGGCCCTGGGTAAGCGTTATCTCAGTTTTTATTTCTTTTAATGTACTAGGTTGCTTCTATTTTAAGAATTCGTTTAGTTGGCCGTAAAAAAATCTTCTTTGCATAAATAACTTTATTGTATTGGAAATAGTTTCCATAAAATGTTTTGGAGCAAAGAAACTCCAAAAAAAAATTTGATTACTGGAAAAAAATATATAAATTTGTTCGATACTAAGTATGGATAGATTTAAGCATAGAATGAAGGAAGAATTGTAGCACGTAGTATTTTGAAAAATTGTGAGAAACATAAAAAAATTATTGATACTAAATATAGAAATCATTCAAATGTAGAATTTACCATGTTTTCTAGCACGTAGTAATTAATTTTTTTTTTTTTTTTTTTAATTTGTAAACAATTGTCAGTTGTAACAAATTGAAATCAATTGAACAAGTATTATTTCTTTTAAAAAAAAATTTATTTTTCAGATCCTGTAATTTTTATATTAAAAAAAAAAATTTTCGATTTCCAAAAAAATAACTTAAACTAATGTATTTTATGTACGTTCAATTTAAATTGCATTTAAATAATTATTTATTTTTTATTTATTAATTTTATTTTTTTTTATATCATTATTTCAAATTTCACGTCACCAGCCCTGGAGAGTGGTATTTTAGCTTTATTTCTGCGTTTGAGATTTTTTATTATCTTTTTCCTTTACTTCAGAATCCAAGCAAATATGTTCCAGTATTTTAAAGGCTCATTTGGGCTAAAAAACTCAAAATTTAAAAAATCCGCCTCCCCTACCTTGGAGCCAGTTATATACTCTCTAACATATCAAAAAATCACTTCAGTCGAGATTGTATTAACTCTAGAATCAAAGCAAAACCAAGACCCATTTTCCGCATTGAGGGCTCTTATTAGTTTGTTGTGTGTAGTTCCATTTTTATTTACTTAAATATTTTAACAATTCTGCTGATTTAGTGTGAAAGTATTTTTTTTAAATTATTGGAGGTTGCAATTAGCATAAGCATATGTTTTTAATTAATTAAATAATTTTTGTTTCATTTTTATAATAATTATTAATGGTATTTTTTATTTTGAGAAATATTATTTTTTGGAATACCGGTATTAAAACCGGGATCCCGGTATCAGTAAAGCTCAATAGCGAAATACCGGTATTGGTTTTTTTTGCTTTTTTTGCAATCCCTACTACTTACTGCTTGTTGTAATTTTTTTTTTTTCGATTTATGCTGATGTTCTTTTTGTTTTTGTTGCTTCGTTGTAATGTTACAGCTGTTGTTAATATTGTTTTTAAATATATCTTTATATTTATTTGTTGTTTTTATAATGGGAGTTCGAAAAGAATTATAGAATAATTCGATTCGCTTTTTGAATACCTATAGTTTTTTTTTTTTTTTTATTTATTTATTTTTAATTTTTTTAATTTATTTTTGTCGAATTATTTTTAATTTTTAATTAAAGATCAAGAAAAATTTTAGAACATTTTTTTTTGATTTTGTTTATTTATTTTTTTTTGAAAAGACAGCAATAGTTCAAAAAAAATGTATGGAGTGATAGAAAATGCATTATTTTGCGTTATTATTATAGGAATATTTTGAGTTGTTATTTCAAAATGAAAAAATATGTATTTGAGTTTTTATTTATTAGTGGTAGTTTCTATTTTGAAAAAAAAATGTCTGCCATAAATTTGTATGGTTTTGTGTTGTTTGACTTTGAAAAAGTTCAAGGTTGTATGAAAGATATTCCAAAGTTATTGAGTAATTCTGTAGGGGGTAAAAATTCGTTTTCATTCGACTCATTCGGCATTCGAGCTCGAAAAAACCGATATGGTTTTTAACATTTCAATACTCAAAAAAATTATTGGCCTCACAATAATCATTTGTCATTTATAAAAACAAAATAATTTGGCGCGAAATAAAAATATACAAAAAAATTTTTTTTCAAAATAGGTAACTCCGGTGGAATTAAGATTAAAAATTTTGGGTAGGGAGCTACGGTTAGGTGGTGCCGGCTCAAAATATACAACAATTTTTTTTTTCAAAATAGGTAGCTTTGGTGAAATAAAGACTACCTGACCAAAATTTTGGGTTGGGAGCTACGGTTAAGGTCTTCCTGGCTAAAAATATAAAAAAAAAATTGTTCAAAATAGGTAGCTCCGGTGAAATAAAGATTAACTGACGAAAAATTTTGGGTAGGGAGCTACGGTTAAGGTCTTCCCTGCTCAAAATATGCGAACATTTTTTTTTTTTTAAGGAAACATAATACATTAATTGACTTGTCGGTTAGATTTGATCGTTTTTTGGAGCAAATATTTGACGAAGTAAAAAACACCCGTTCGCTCTCCGTAGATGTTGCTTGTGTAGAATTAAGAGCATTAAATAATTTTTCGAAATTTGATGTCATCTTACCAGTTCCTTCAAACAACAACATTGCTTTCCTCAATATTTGGTTGAAGTTGAAAGTAGTAGTAGTTGGGGTAGGTACACAATTTTTTTTCGATTCTTCTATTGCAATTTTTAATTTTCTTTTTAATTCTACTTCTGTCTCTGAAATCGAAATGGATTTCGATACAATATCGATGGTAATAACAATTACAATTTCAGCATCATCATCATTATCATTTAAATCATATGGCGAAAAAAGGCACATACTTATGGATAAAAAAAAATGTTCATAAAAACAGTCTCTCTTAGTTAAATATCCAAATAGCGCCTCCTATGGCGAAAAAGAATATAAACAATGTAAATAAAGGGATTGTCAATTTGTTTTTTATCAGAAAGTAGTAGAACTTGGAGTTTTGCCATATGTCAATAAAAATTATCACAACGAAAATCCCGGGAAAAAATTTCTAAATTCCCGGGATTCGGGAAATGTAAAACTAAGTAATTTATCGGGAAATTTATCCCGGGAAATCGCGGGAGTAACACACTAATTGAAACCAGTGTTGCCAATCTTTATAAATAAATAAAAGTTCTTTATAATTATAAATAAAAGCTTCCAGAGTACTATCTACTTATAAAAATTAATCTGTTAATCTGATGGACCTTATTTTTTCAAGTTAATAAAAGCTTTACAAAATAACACACAGCCTGTGCATAATAATAGTCATACTCATACATATTATGTCAATTAAATGATATTGTTAAATTATAATCAATTGACCATATATGTGTTTATAAAACAAAAAGGAAAACATTATTTCTCCATCAAATAATATTCAAGGTGATTTAAAAATATAATGTAATATTTAATATAAGCTTATACTACTTATACATATATATATTTTTCAATTTAATAATAAAAAAAAAAATTATCTGTCAAAAACTATAAGTATAATAGTGCAGTAAGTTTTTATTGAAAAACTTTTATTGAACTTTTTTTTAACAAATTTTTACTCGCAATTTTCAGTTCTTCATCCTTCCATTATGAATTTTACAATTTATTATATCACGAATATAAATTTTAGATGACATGTCAGGAATTTTTTTTATACATATATATAAAAATTTTCCGATCTGACCGTATAATTTTAGTATTGTATTTGTATATATATATGTATATAGTATTGCCCCTTTAGCATTTAGGGAAAAAAAATTATTTCACCTTCAATGGTGTTTAAATTACATAAAATTTATGGGAACCAAAATTTCATTTATATGTCATTTAATTTAAAAAAAAATATATAAATGGATATAATATAAGTATCTAACTATAATAATATTAATAAGAATAAAAAAAAATAAAGTAAAATAAAATAAATTTATTATTTAGTTTTTCCCTAAAGTCATTTTCAATTACAGAAATACGAGAAAATAATAAAAAAAAAATTAAATAAATATAATAACTAAAAAAGAATTTTATTTTGAGTTTATAAGTTAATTTTTATTTTATCCAATCGATTGCTCTTATTATAATATCATTCTATTCAGTTTTTTTAATTTTTTTTTTTTATTTTAAATTGATGATGAATAGAGTGTGAAAATTTGTGTGTTTACAAAATTCCACCAATCCACTTACAATGAATAAAAAGCAGATGAAAATAAATAAAAAAAAATTATAGATATTCCATTACAAATTTTATTTCGCGATAAAAAAAAAATATTTCCTTTCATTGTTGGCCACATAGCAGTTTATTTTCTTAAAAAAATTTTTTTTTTTTTGTTTTTTACAAGTGGTACTAAAAATTTTATTTGGGCATCATTCAATAGTTTATATAAAAACGAAAAAAATTGTCAATTAATAAAAAAAAAAAAAATTATGAATTTTATGCAAGCTACTTAAAAGTGTAAACTAAATATAACTACAATTATAAATCAACTAGTTGATTGTTAAGCTTCAATTATCTATTCCCTATAATAGCTCTAAGTTTTATACTTTTAGTTTTATGTTTTTTTTTGCTATAAGAATTTATAAGAATTTATATTATAACCTGAAAATCATATAATATTTAGCTCATTTTCTGTTTATCATAATATTAAATTCAATATTACAGTAAAAGAGGCATAAGATCTAATGTATCTTATCTAATCTAAAGTATCTAATGTTATGTATTTTATTTATTTATTTATATCTAATAGAGTGTCTTTAAATAGTATTAATCAAATACAAACAGCATTATCACAAATAACATTAACTCTGCGTTTTCTTTTCCCAATATGAAATTTATTTATACAATTAGAAAAAAATTTTGAGTTATAACTTCAAGCCTTAGTGCAAACATTTTCCAGTAATAATTTTCTGGAAAATTAAAAAAAAAGCAACATAAAACTAAAAAAAAAAAAAACTAAAAATCCAATTAGAAAAGTTTTCTTCAAAAATTATAATAGTAATTTATAATTTTCTTCCAAAGAAAATTATATTTGAAAAGAATAATGGCTTAAGCCAAAAACCCATGACAAAAGCATAACACCAACAACAAACATAAAAGAAGAAAAAGATTTTGTAAATTTCAAAGACTTTATTTTATTGTTTGGTGAAATCTCAAAGGGCTCCAGATATACTGCCTTCGAATGCACAGAAAAAATCTATAAATTATTGCAAGGAAATTGAAAAATAAATGCAAAGAAGAAAAAAAAAAAAAAGAAGATAATACATACTTTTTTTTTTCAATAAAATAATGTTTTAAAAAATATATTCTTTTATTTTCAATAGTTTTGTTAAGCATAAAAAATAAAAAAGAAGATTTGTAAATTTTTATATACATTTTTTTTTTTTTTGTCATATACTTTTGACTTAAAATAGTCAATTTTCCCATCTGGTAGTTTTCTCTTGTGAATACATACATAAAAATTTTTTTTTGACATTAATATTTTTTGTATATACACACATATTAAGTTATTCTAAAATTGGGGTTGGAGGGTTAAGCAAAAATTTGTTAAAAATTTAAGCATAAATTTTAGTATAGATATGTTAGTTATTATTAGACTGCGGATTAATATGAAATTTTTCGTTTTTAGTTTAAAATGAGAATAAACTTTGAATATCGTCTTCTAAAAAATTCTAAAAGAGATTTTCGTTAACATATCGAAATATGTATAAAATATGCAAAAAATATGCAAATATATGCAAACATATGCAAACACATGCAAAATATGCAGAAAAATACATTAGAGAAAATAACAATTAGTGAAAAATACTTATTATTTCATTTCAAAATTAGTTTATTCCATTGATAAAAATATTCAATTATAATTCAAATCGCAATAAATTATAATTTTTTTCCAATATTATCAATATTTCTCACAATATACTGGTACTGCAGAAAATTTAAGTACCAATATTGGTAGGTGAACTGACATAACCGCGAATTCCATAACCGCGAAAATTTTTTGTCATAACCGCGAAACTAGAATTTGTATGAGTTTCGCGGTTATAACAAAAATGTTTGTTATAACCACGAAACTAATTTTATTTTTGTCATAACCGCAAATTCGCGGTATTTCGCGGTTATAAAAAAATGTCTGTTATAACCGCGAAATGATAAAAATCGAATTTTTGTGTTTCGCGGTTACAACAAAATTTTTTGTTATAACCGCAAACTATATTTTTTCGCGGTTATGAAAAAATAAAATATAAGACCTTTTTCGCGGTTATGAAACTTTAATTTTTTATTTCGCGGTAATGACAAAAATTTTTCGCGGTTAATACATTCGCGGTTATGTCATGTAGCCACTATACTGGTACTGAAATTTTTTTGCAGTACCAGTACATTGTAGAAAAATATTGCAGTATTTTTGCAGTACCAGTACATTGTGAGAAAATACTGCAATATTTTTACAGTAGTAGTATACTGGTACTGAATATTGAATTCAGCACAAAAATACTTAAATTTTGTCAGCTTTTTCAAAGGTAAATGTATGCTGCGTTTCATTGAAGATGAATTTGCATGCCGAAAAAGACCTATCGACATCATATGATGTGGTAGAAGCATATCTAAAATATTCGCTGTACTTTCCAGAACAACAATTTATTAAATTGAAAAATATATGGATTTACATTTAGTACTTCACGGAACTTTGTGTGTTCTTCTTCTCCTTAAAAACCTGGAATTTTCTCAAATGATAAATATTAATATATATTCGCCAGAACAAATCAAAAATTGTTACCTTTTCGACGAAAAATTGACGATTACAACTACACAAAACTTCGAAACCACATTTTAAAATTTTAAAAACCAAATCAATGAAGATGCATTTTAGTAAAATCACTTTTTTATCGTCAATTTTTCGCATTATTTTTGATAATTTATTTTGGAATTCGGTAGGAAGTACTTCTATAATATTATTTATTACTACTAAAGAAACAATAGTAATTTTTTAACTTTACAAGATAAAAAACAAGATATGTAAAATATACGTAGGTATGCAAAATATGCAAATATGCAAAAATATGCAAAAATATGCAGAATATGTAGATATAAATACGTTTCAAATAATTTCTTTTTACACAAAACGTGCTTATCTGTTTCTCTTTTTCTTCTAGGCTTATTCTGTACGAATATGCAATTGCATATAAATCCGCAGTCTATAGTTATTATAGTTCCAAGACTAAGAAATTTTCGATGAAATAAACTTAATTATGTATTTAACAAAGATAAACATATTCAAGACTATATAAAAATGTAGTCATTATTGTACTCATGATTTAAACAGAAAACAGGGAAAAAATTAACAGATATTTCTGTGATTAAAGATAAATAGTTTTCGAACTAAAAATATTGGACAGTGTTGACCAGTTTCAAATTTTAGTTTGATCGCTTAAAATTTGTCTATTAAATATCTTGATTGACTTACAGGATGTACGTATATAGTATAGGACAGAAATCTAGTTTCTAAAATTTAAATGTTTTTTTTTGTAAAACTTTATTTCAATGGGAGCCTGTGACCGACACTTCAATGGCATGAAGAAGACTTTCTTTAAATTATAATTTTGAGAAGATAACAATAATAATCAACAATTTCACGATAACAAAAAAATTTGAAAAAGGATTTTCTAAAAAAAAAAAAATAGAAAAATGAAAATTTTCTTTTGTAAAGAAGAAATGTGTTTTCTTTTTCTTTCTTTTTTTTTTTGGTTTATTTTTATTTAAATTTTTTTTTTTCGATGATGAATGTATATTTTATTGAACTTGCAACAAGGCAAAAAAAAAATATTATTCGTATTTGATTCAATAAACATATATTTTGAAAAGTTTAAAATAAAGTTGACAAAAATTTTATGAAAAGATACATTTTGAACATAAAAATATAAAAAGTATATGAATTTTCCCCAAAAAAAAAAATTTATTGATAACAATTGCATAAAAATGTTCTTTTTTTTTATTAAAATTCTTCTTAAAGTGTATTATTATTATTTTTTTTTAAATTCCATTTATGTATTACAGAAAACTGCAATTGCTGATGTCATATTTATTGAAAATTGAATGTTACTGTTAAAAGGAAAATTCTTGTTATTTCTTTTGGTTATTTGAATTATTATTATTATTTTTTGTTGTTAATTTAACCCTCAAAAACATGTTTTATGAATTTTTATTTTACATATATTGATATTAAATTGTGTAAATCAAAAAAAAAAAAAGTTTTCGAATATTTAAATATTATTTTTATTAATTCATATTCTCAACACTTATACGGTTGTACGAATATGTGTAGTGCTGGCAGGCTGACCAGTCAATGCACTTCTATTATTTTAACAAAAAACTAGATTTCTAAATAATCGTTGTTTTTTAAAATCCAATCAAAAATTGACTTCATTTAAGAAAATTAATTAAACTCCGTTAGTTTAGAAGAAATTATTAGAATATATCACTATCAATCAAAAAAGCATAGTTGGATTCAAGTTAGTAACAATAGTGTCTTTATTCTTTGAATATTTTTTTATAATTTAATATCCAAAAAAAATTTAAAGCAATTATTTATAAATTTTGAGTTTCTAAATATACATTTTTTAATTAAATTTTAATAAAAACATAAATTTCCCAATGTATAACAAAATCAATTTATACCTATAGCTGCATTTTAAAGTCAAACTATATTATATTCAAACTATGTATATAGTATATAAAATAATTGCATAAATAATTAAATTCAGCTTAATTATATTTTCTTTAGAGTTACTATTTTAATCAATATTGAAGTTATATATTTTACGCTTTATCAATTTATATTAATCGTCTATCTATATAAATAACTTTATATTTTAGTTCACTGATATTGCCGTTTTATTGCAGCCAAAAGTTTATCTTACTATAATATTGATACTGTTTTGTTGTTATCTTTTTTTATTTTTTTTCGCTTGTTATTACGTTTATATGTCTAGAAAGTTAAATATCTTTAAGATAAATTATCTGTCGATTATTTGCCGACAGGTAGAATCAAAGAGTATACATCAATCATTAAATTTTCTTCTCATTTTTTTTTTTTTTGGTATTTTATCTTGGAAAAATAATATAATATTTAAATATATCTATATATATATGTATTATATTGTATATAAATGTGTATTTGTATCTATCTGTACATTGTATGTTCATAAATAAAACTTTAATGAAATAATTTAACAAGTAAAATCTTAAATAAATAGAAAAAAAATAAATAAAAATAACAAATTGAAATCTTTGCGAAATAAGGAAAGTGTTAATTAGTTTATTTTTCTGAAAATTAGAAGTCTATATAATATATAGTACATGCATATAAATATTATATTTTCCTTTAATTAAAAGACGGTATAATTCTGACAATATTTAGTTTGATTTTGAATAAAAATGTTATTTGAAAATAAATTTCAGAAAATCTCTAACAACATAGTATTGTTGATATTGTGTATATAGAATGCGTATAAAGGTTGTTCAGATAATTTATTGACATTATTTAAGAAATTAAACCAATTAATTGATAAAAAAAAATTTTTGTTGATCGGTACTATTTAATTTTAATTTTTGTGTATAGCCACGAATATATTTTAATCTTTAATTTATGTCAATTTTGTAATAGTTTTGATTAAAATACGTCCCAAGTGAGAAAGTGTAGTATAGACATTATATTTTAAGTTAATTTTTCTTTTAACCTGGCAAATATATATAAATAAAATATGAAAAATTCAAGCTTTGAAAAGTGTGTGATGATTTGAAGACACATTTTTAGAAAAAAAAAAAAAACCTAAAGCCTTTTATGCGTTAAATAATTAACAATTAATGTAAACTTTAACACCCTTTTAGTTTAACATTATACACAGCTTAGGGTAATTACATAACATTTTATTTAAATTTTTTACTGTTTGTTAAAAACGATTATCGGAAATGTTTTTTTTTTTTTTTTATTAATTGTTATAATAATTTGCATAAAAAATTCATTATATATTCATTAAATTAATTTACATTGGTAGTAAATTAAGAAATAGTTGGAGATTTTTATTTTTATTTTAATTTTTTTTTTCCTGTATTATATTTATATATTTCCTGTTTTATTATATAAAAATTCTGTTATAAGATTATAGCAAAAGAAAATATATGAATTTCATATTCACGAATAAATCTAAAATAGCCATATTTTTATAGGTCTAATAAAATATGAAAATAAAAAAAAAATTAAACAATTTGCACGATTTTCCACTTTTTTTTTTTGCAAATGAAAAAAAATAATATTTACAAGCTACCTGTAGACTTCTTAACTCAATTGAGTTCTTTCCAAGAGATCCGATGGTCAAGATTTTATTTATTTTTTTTTTTAATTCATGATAAATATTTAGTAAATACAATAGGACTACCAAAGCTTTCAAGTTTTTAGGGGAGTTCTCGTTTTTAAAGCAATAAATAAAACATACAAATTTAAGATTTTTTCTAATTCGACATTAAAACATTAAGATGCGGTCCTTATTTTATATACTATATATTATGATTGTCTCCTCGGTTTGTCGAACATATTCAACAGATTCATTGCCAAACATAAACTAAGTGAATAATTTACTTTATTATTATTATTATTATTTTTTATTTTATTTCTTTTTACGATCCTTGTTTATTTTTCTTTAACTTTCTGTTTCTAATTTTACTTAAATTACCTAGCTAGGTATGTATATTTATATGTAATTTTTTTTTTAAATAAAAAAGAAAAATAAATACTTAAATAAGAAAATAATTTTATTCTTTTCTTTTGCAGGATAATGTATTGTATTCTTTATAATAATGAAATTAGTGTTTGCGGTAAGAGTATAATAAAATTTTAAGCAAAAATATACAAAAAGTAATTATTTTGTAATAATATGTTAAACCAAATGATTTTTTTTTCTTAATTTTAACTGAAAAATAATCAACAAATAGTTTTTGAATATTTATGATAAGCAATTTTCATTTTAATTAGTAAATATAATAAGAAGAAATAGGAAAAAAAAACAAAATTTAAAAAGTCGTTATATAAAGTATTTAAAGTCTATATTAAAAAAAACACAAGAGCTGTCATGAGACACCCGATTGGAACGTAGTTCCTTAGCGTACATATAAATAATTCTCATTTTCCACGAATTTAAAAATTTATTAGTTTAAAAAAAAAATTTAAAAAAATATACAAGCCCTGCATCATAATACCTCGAACCACTTTTTGTTTCGTTTTGTTCTACTTTTTCCCAGTTTTCGTTAGTTTTGTAGTTTTTTTATTTAAACAAATCTACAGTTTTAGTATGACTTGAGTGGCTGGTTAAAAACTTCATTTCAATATTGTATTACATAAATTATAAAGTACCGAATGCCCTTATGGGGAAATATTATACTGACAAAATTAGTATGAAAATCTAAATTTTATTTGAAATATAAAATATTAATTAGTTAATAATAAAAAATTAATATTTTATTAATATTTTATAAAATCAATTAAAATTTAAGTTTTCATCAAATCATATAAAATGCGACGGCGTCAACTCATTATTTAAACTTTAAAAAAATTAACAGGTATCGTTAATTTACTTATAAATTTTAATTTTTTGTTTTTGTTGTTTGCAACACAAAAAAAAAACAAATATCATAGCCAAAATGGCAAAGTATCGAAATATCTAACGCCGACAGACGACTTGACTTACCTTGGTACCGAAAAGCGCCTTTATATTGGCAAAATAATACTGACAAAATTATACAAGATTTTTATTTACATTGAAATTAGTATGAAAATCTAAATTTTATTTGAACTATAAAATATTAATTAGTTAATAATAAAAAATTAATATTTTCTAAATATTTTATAAATTGAAATAAAATTTAAGTTTATCAATTTTCATACAAAGTTCAATAAAAAACACAAGAGCCGGCGGGACGTCTGATAGATGTGGAACATTGGATAGATAACTTTGATAGAATTTTTGATTTTAATTTTATAAATTTCATTGGATGTTCACTATTGTTTTTGTTTTATTTCCATTAATTATTAATGCAAACCAAAGAACACAATATTTATTAAAATAACTAAAAAATATTTAAATACCTAAATTTTTTTTATAGCATGAACGGATTTCTTTAATGTATCATAAGATTATTAGAAAATAAGTTTGGAAAGGTTATTAGTTAGTTTTTTTTCTGTATGAAAAAAAAACTTTCTCATTTCATTCGTACGACGGTGTATGCCCAATCAATCTGTATGCATTTTAATAAATTTTCATTGTAGCATAATAAAGTCAACCACTGATTTGCACTAAGCGACAAGACAACAACAAAAAGCGAAACAAATATTTAATTTCAAACTTGCAATTGAAAAGAGAAAAACTATCCAAAAAAAAGCTTTAAGCGACGGGAGTTTATTTTTTTTATTTACAAAATAAAAAAATATCGAATAATAAGAAAATTTATTTTTTGTTTTATATTAAAAAAAAAAATATTTAAAATTAAAATAAATTTAACATTCAAATTCAATAGTGAATTTAAATCATTTTTAAAAAATTAAAAATTTCAACAAAATAAAAATAATTTTTTTTTTTAACTTTTTTTTTTTTTGTTTATCATATGTTAGCGACACTTAGTGTTCAAATTTTTAATAAATTTTTCCACAAGAGCGTCTGATAAGGAACTACGTTCCAAAATAAACAAATACAACGGAACTAGAAAAATTGATCTTCTTGCGAATGATAAATAACACGGAAGTGCGTTTAAAAACTTAGAATAAAAGGAAATAGAGGGATCTTATTTCAAAATAACAAAATTATTAAGAGTCTGCTTCTTGCATGAAACCACAAATTGGTATTTGCAAATATTTAATAAATTTTTATTCTCTAATAATGCAAATAAATAATATTCCCGCAAAAATAAAAAAAAATAAAATTCTTATTTCCACAAAATTTACAAGTTGTTTTAATCATCTCTAGGTTTTTTTTTTTTTTTTTTTCAATTAATGCTCAACGAATTATTATGATTTATGATACGAATTGAAAATTCTTTTATTTTTCGAAAAAAAATTTTATAAAGTTGCAACAAAGTTTCAACTGTCTTAATAAAAAAATATATATATAATTTAAAATTTTATGGATTTTTTTTATAATAGTTTTTAGGTTTTTTTTTTTCGTTTAGTTCGATAAAAGTAAATACTGAAATCATTTGTGCACGCAAATAAAAAAATTTCACAATTTTATTTCATATTTTTTTATTTAAATTTATTTTTAGTTTTAATTTTTTATTCTCTCTAGTAAAATTAAACGCTTAGTGAGTACTGTTTTTCTAAACAATACTATTTTGTTCAACATCGTTTGAAAATCTACTACAGCCTTTATTAAATTTCAATTTTATGCCATTGTCGTATGCAAAAAATTTATTTTTTTTGCACAAAAAAGAGTCTAACATGAGACGGCTGTTCTATGATTAAAATTGAACAAAAGAATTAAGCAATAAAATGAATACCGCACAAGAAACAAACATTTGTAAATTTAACATATTTGCAGCAATGAAAAATAAAAGAAAACTCTGTAAACTTTCTTGCATTTGTATTTAGAAAGGTTAAAATTTGATGATAAATTTCAGTGAATTTTTAGTTATTCTTGTCTTGTATACTATTAATTGTATCTTTAAAAAATATATTTATCTAAAATATTTTTTTATTAATATAACAATGGTATATAATAAAGTTGATTGATAAAAAAAATTATAAGACGAATTATTTCAGAAACTATTTTTAATGCGTCGATTTACGATAGTTGGAATAACTGATTCGATCAATTCCTATGATCATTGGCTGAAGAAGCGAAACTTCACCAAAAATTAATTTTTACACAATATATGGAACCACATGAAAGTTTTTCAGTATTAAAAGCAATGCAAACATGGTCGCCGTCAGTATGGTGCTGATAGTGCAACAACACAACCATTGTTTGATGAAATGTAGAACCTTTTCAACTTTATATACTTCTGTATTGTGTTTAAAAATTACACTGACTAAGATAAGCTAAATTTTTGCAAATAACTTAAAATCCAAAACAATGCTAAATGTAGGAAGCTGAAGAATGAATTCGCAATATGCCTAAAATTTGATGAAATCAATAATAATTTGCACACGAACGATCTTACACAAATTTCTAACGGCGCCCATGAGTGCAAATGGAAACTATTATAGACTGTGATGATTTTCTTAAACCATTTGGGTAGTTCCACGGAAACTGGCCGATTCGATGTTACCACACTTTTTTGGGCAAACTGTATAAATATTAAAAATTCCAATATTAAAAATACTTTATATGAATTATTACCATTTAGGACAAATAAAAAAAATATGTAAATATTTACTGTTATTAGCAAAAATTGCAGCATAAAGACTGATTTTGTCATTACCGTGGCTGTTACTAAGTAATTTTTTCGTATTCAAAACTAAAATTTGTTATTTTAATATTCAATACTTCACAAATTTTATTATTAAAAAAATAATATATGAAAGGCTCTCTAAAATTTAAAAAAAGTTAAGAAAGTACGGTTCTAATTGGTTTTTTTAATTATTTTATTAGTGTTACCGTGTCAGTAAGGGTTTCAAACCTTTTGTGAATTACGTGAAAAAAAAATGAATACAATTAATATAATTTAAAATCACGATTTCAGTTGGCTAAGTAAATACATTTTTTCTTGATATTATAATAGCTGTGATATTTAAATCGAGTAAAATAAACCGGTAGTGAACAGTTATTTCAAAATTTTCTATAATTCACACCTATTTTGTCATTACCGTGGTAAGTGTTTTTTTAATTGAAATAATAAAAAATATTTTTTAATCAATTTTGTTTAGATTTCTCTGTTTTTTTTCTTTTAATTTAATTGATTAAGAATTTTATTTCGTAATTTTTCCAATAAATTAAGGAAAAACAGCTTTTTTGTCCTTACCGTGGTGTCATTCTCGTGGTTCGTTTTCTTACACGGGAATGACTTTTCGGTACAAATTCTTTGAAAAATCGAAAAATTCGAAAAATGCGGAGTTCCCTTTGAGAATAAGTTCGAAATTATCTGAAGCATATAACAAATACTCATTTAAGTCTCAAAAATATTTTTTTTATTTACATTTTTTATTTAGTTTTCCGCCTGTTTATCATAACTCTTTTGTCTTTTATTTTACACTATATTCACACTATTACTAAGCATATATTTTTATTCACTACAACACACAATAATGTTTGGAAGCAATATATTTTAACTTATTATCCTTTTGAAATTTTTATATCGCATGTGAAATTCTCTTGATAGTTTTATTTTTCTATTTTTCCTATATAGTATACTGTATAATAAATTTTGGTTTATTTTACACACTCAATTAAGTTTAGCCCCAAAGTAATTTAAGTATTCTTACATCTTTGTATTATTTTTAATATATGAAAAAGAAAATTTTCTGCATCCTTATTTAAAGTTTGTATAAAATAAAATAAAAAAACAAAAAAAAATAAATAATGAAAAATTTCATAGGATTTAATATTTTTTCTGGCGATTTCCTTCGAATATAAAAAAAAAAACTAAAAAATTTAAAAAAAAAATAAAAATTAAATTTTCTTGTTTTTTTTTTGTTATATGTATTATGTTTTATGCTTATCAAACCCTTTAATCGAATTAAGAGCTCTAATTTATTTCGCTTTTTACTTGAAGCTCTGAATAAAGTTTAAGCAGATTGTTCATCCAATTTTTGATCATCTTATAGAAAGAACACAAAAACAAGTGAATAAACACAACTGTCTACTGCATTATTATATACTTCTATATTACTATGCTTTTTTAATAGGGAGAAAAAAAGTTGAATAAAAACTAAATAATTTTACATAAATTATGTATGATAACAGTTTGTTCTGATTAATTAAAATTACAGAATTATTTTACTTTTTTTTTCCTCTTTCTACATTTTTTTTAAATGAACCTCGAAATGAACTCAATATATTTATTATTATAATTTAGTGTGGAAGTGAAAGTGAATTTTGTATCAAAACAAAAAAAGTGCTGTAATTAATTTGCATTTATGAAAAAAAAAAACCCATAGTTAAGTTGTAATTGTTTTTTAATTTATTACGATTTATATGAATTTATTAAATTTATTAAAAAAGGTGAAAGAATAATAAGGATGAATTGGCTTCCACGCTTTTTGTGAAGTAATTTTTCTTTTCAAATTAGATTTTAGCTATGACTTCATATGTCAATATTGGATCTTGAACGTATGTTATTTGAAATTATGAACTTGTTTGCAAGAAATTTTAATTATTTCTATTTATTTATGAGCTTTGAGATCAAAAAATGTTCTAAATTATGTTTTGAATATATTTTCTTTTATATTGGATCTTGAACTCATAGGTTATTTGAAATTATGAACTAATTTGCGAGAACTTTAAATTAATACTTCTGATTTGAACCTGTGAAAAACTTAAGTACATATATTATGTATTTAAAATGATTTACCTTCATTTGTTCGTAATAAATCTAAATGAAGGTCTACCATTTAAAATAGATAATTTTTAACAAAATATACTGTGAAGCTTTAAGAAAGCAAAAAAATAAATAAAATTATTAACGTGATTCCTAAATTAAAAATAAATTTCTTGAAAAAAAAATAACTACATAAAATAATTTTTTTTTTCTTCAACCTCAAAAACCAACCAGTAAAGTTCAGCATATTTCACCTCAGTGACATAAATTACTACATTTTTTTTTCTCATTATTATAATGTACTTGCATAAATTTAACTTGCTAACCACTCAGTAATTTTTCACAATGGGTGTAAACCTCAATCAAGTTCCGGATTTTTTCTGGGTTTTTGTAGTTTTGAGATATCATGCTGAGTACTTGCAATAATTTTTCTTCGAACTTTTTTTTTTAATTTTTTTTGGCGACCAACACAATTTACACAATTTTTTTTTTTTTGCTTTTTTTCCTTTTAGTTTAAAATAATATTGAAAATATTGTAAAAATGTTGGAAAAACCAATAAAACAAGACGCAAAAAATTAATATAAAATTATTTGAAATTTAAGATAGGTTTGTAGAACAAATCGCTGGTAAGAAACTGCAAAGGTGAGAAACGATATTTTTCAATGCTAAGACCTGATTCAATGCTAAGGCCAATTTTAACCAGTATATTATGTATTTCACATCCTTGCAGACTTGTGGTGATATATTTTGTTCGTTTTTTTTGGAAGACTGTGAAACAACTATGAATTCCATATAAATACTTAAACTTTGGAATCTTAAAAATTGTATTGCAAATTTTTTTTTTTTATTAAAGTTACCAAATCACTAGGTGGGATACCTTTTATACTTAAAGAAGTATGGATTTGATAATGGGGACATGAAGTTTAGACGAGATTAAAAAGTGGGACAGTCAGTAGGTAATCATTTACAATTTTCTTAAAGCGGCGCAAATAATAAATTAAGCGTCTACCAGCTGCCGGGAACAACTTTAATGGGAGAGCATTCCATATTCTCGAAGTGCGAATTGAAAACTATTCTCCGAAGCTCGTTCTATCACATCTGGGAATTTTGACGAAATATGGGTGTGACGTTGAAGCAGGACGTGTTTGGCGTGATAATACTTGAAGTTGAGGAAGTAGGGTCTTTACTTCCAGGGAACACGTATCCATTCCAACAAGGTATTTATAAAAAATGGAAAGTGAACCAACCTACATTCGACGGTGGTTGAGTGATGTTAATGAGCTGGTGGCTTGGTGATTGTTAATCAATCTAATAGCCCTTCTCTAAACTTGTCCAGGTATTCAAGATAGGTTTTGGGAGCACCAGCCCATATATGCGAATTGTATTCTAATTTTGGTCGTATGTAGGATTTGTAAATATTTAAGAGATCAGAGGGGGAAAAGTATTGTTTACATCTTTTTAAAAACCCATTTCGGTGCGTTTTTTTGCCGTTTCAAAAATATGAATTTTCAGGCTTAAATCGCTAGTTATTTTCGAACCTAAAATGTCAAGGCTTCCAGATTTGGCAATACTTTCTCCTTGAAAGGAAAATTGGGGATCAAAAGTTGACAGCTTTCTGGAAATTAGGCAGCATTGAGTTTTGGATGCATTAAACTCAACTCTATTGAGAAGACCCCATTGTGAAATTTTGGAAAGGTCATGATTAATGCTACTTTGTAAAAAATTGCGTTTAGTATTTGAAGAAGCTGATTTCCTATTAATAAAATCGTAGCATACTACCAAGTTACTGTCATCGGCGAAGCTGTGGATGGGGTTTAGAGTAGATTGCAGAAGATCATTAATGAAAATTAAAAATAGGGTTGGAGATAGAACACACCCTTGCGGTACACCGTGTTAATGTTGAAAGTATGAGATTGGTTACCATCCACAACAGCACAAATAGAACGGCCAGACAAAAAGTTGCTGATCCAATTGACAAAGGCTGATCCTAGACCCATTGATTTAACTTTAGAAATCAGGGCCGAGTGCCACACTCGATCGAAAGCCTTAGCTATATTCCAACCAACAACACAAACCTCACCGGAGTTGTGAAGACTGGTGTTGAGCTTGTCGGACAAATATGTCATCAGATCACCAGTCGATCTGTTCGAGCGAAAACCATATTGTTGGTCACTTAGCAATTTGTTGCTTTCAAGGTATTTTTTAACTTTACTATTAATGAGAGAGAGTATAGAAGTTGGAGAGTATAGAAGTTGGAGAGAATAGAAGTAAGCGCAATAGGCCTGTAGTTTGATGGATCGCATTTATCGCCTTTTTTTCGAATAGGCTGAACATGCACAATTAATTAAATATTATGGAAAACCGATTTCAGGTGATTGTAATTAAAAATCACTTGAAATTCTAGTATTGGTTTTCGTGTAATTTTTTTTTTGATATTGACTTTTGAAAACGCTGGAGCACTGAAAAAAATTAAATAAAAAAAAAGAATTATGAATTTATACGGAATTGACATCCTGCTGTTATTTTTACGCAAAGTTAAGTTAAAAAAAAAAGAAAGAAATCCTAAAATGAATAAAAAAAAAATTTCTTTTTTTTTTTTATATTTTTTAATAAAGTTAAATGTTGGAAAATGCATAAAAATAAATAAATAATTGAAAATTAAAAAGAAAAATAAATATATATTTTGATTCTGTTGTTGAATTCCAAATTGCTCAGATTCAGTGATTTGAATAAAAATTTGCCATATATATATACATATAAACAAAATTTATTGTGTTGCGCGGGAAGGAAGGAAGGATACTATTTTAACAATGTTTGACTATAAAATATCTAAAAGAAAAATTCAGGCATTAATTTTAACTTTATAATAGTAAGTTTGCAAATTTTTTAATTTTTTTTTTAACAATAAAATATAAAAGTTTTTGTTCTCTCTTACATAAATACATAATTTTTTATTATTTAAATAATTGTTAAAAACATTAATCTTTAATATATGGTCTTGAATTTCGAAATAAATTAAATCAGCAATTTCCACTATGACTTTAAGTCACGAATTTTTGTGTTTAGTGATACCATCTTTTATATTTAATATTTATACCTATAGTTATTTATTTTTTATTAAAGTCGACAGAATTTTCTGAATAAATCTGTGTGTAATTTCGTACCAGAAGGTGTGGCTATAAAAGGGCCGACCGCAACGCTTTCTGGCTTAAAAATTTTGTAAACTTATTAAACATTTATTTTATGTTTAAAACTATATTAAGTAAGTGCCAATAGGAAGTATAGATCTAATTTGGAATGTAAAAAGTCTTATTTACAGCTGATAATTGAAGATTTTTGCAAATGATAAGGATTATTAATTTTTTTTTTGTCCAAAACGTATTAGTTTTCAGTCAATTTGAATGAATTTAAAATATTTTTAATTTTAATATAAAAATTGCTATGTTGAAATTAGTTTCAAGCTTTTCGGACAACACTGACCGTTTATGTTTCTGGAGCAAAATGTTCATTTTGTGAAAATTCTTTATTTTCAAAACTAAATTAATGTTTAAAAAAAATTAAAACAAAAATATTTATACCTATATATAAATTTATGATAATTTATCTTTTCACATTAAAAGAAAATATATATTATTATTTTTTATTTTTTTAATAAAACAGCTCTCGTATAAAATTATTGCTATTACAATTACAAAAATGGAATATATATAAAAAAAATAAAATATACATATTTTGTATAAAATAAAATAATAATAAAAAAAAAATTTTTAGTTGATGTTGATAATAATCGGTGTGTATAAAGTTTATAGCCTAACAATAAAAACAGAATGAATAAAAAAAAAAATTTTTAAGATGCAATTAATTCCAAATAAAATTCTAATAACAAAAAAACGACACAAAAATTATCATAAAATCCGGCAAAAAATATATATATATATATATAAAAACAATCCATTAAATACAGATCCTTAAACTTTTTACGAATTTATTTATTCATTTTTTTTTTTTTTTTTAATATTTTTTGAGAGCACTTTTTGATCCTTAAAGTTCCTTTTTTTTTAATTTTCATTTAAACTTTGAACTTTTTATTTTTTTTTTTTTTTTTATTTTGTTTAATGTTGACTAAAACTCGCACAGGCAAAATAGAACGGTTTTGAAAACATTCAAAATTGCATATTTAAAGAAAAAAAAATTGTTAAAAATTTATATAGTTTTAAAAACTAAATAAAACAAAAAAAAATTTCGTTAAAGAATTTAAAGAAAAAAAAATTAAATTTTTTGTTCAATGGTTTATTACTTTATTTTTAACTTATAACTTAAATTTTTCTTTGACAGTTCTCTGCGAAGAAAACACACAGCTGTAACAATAATAAACTATATTACATAAGTTATTCGTAAATAGAAAGAAAAAGATTTTTTTTTATGTTTTTAGATAATATTATCCAAATAAACAAATATAAAATTAATATGAGTATCGAATGATACTACTGATTTGGAAGCTAACTTTGACGGAACTTTTCATTTCCATTTTCTTGTCGTCTTTTGAAATGTTCGCAAAATCCTAACGAAATCTATTGTAGGTTTTTAAATTTGGAAGATAATCTTAAAGAAACAGATAGACTGTTATTGGCTTAGATCTCTATTAAATTCATATGAAAAAGGTCATAAGAAAATTGAAAACTTATTTTAAAGACCAACTTAATAGCTGCCAAAAATTTTAAAGACAACCGCTTTCTTGAAACCAATAGATAATATAAAAATCAAATATTTTTCCAATATCAAAATAAAAATTGTTTTTTTATTAAATTGATTTTGTTCTTGATGATTGGTAAAGATAAAAAAAACTTATTATTTAAAAGTGATAAATTTATACATAAAAGTGATAAAATTACTTCATACAAAAAAGGTGTAATCATTATAAACGAAAATATTATTATAGGTATTAAACAATTATGAAGTGAATTAATCCTGATAAAAAAAAAACAGAATTTTTTCTTTTTAAATTGTACACTATGTTTTGCTTCTCTGTTATCCTCAAATATTTAAAATATATAAAATAGTAAGTAGCTAAACAGATTTAAACTAATTTTATATATTATACTTATATTTTTATTATATATTCATTGAAACTTTTAGCGCGGATTAACTTATGTTTTTCTTTAATTTTCCATTTTTTTTTTCACTTTACAGATATGGAAATTACTTATAAAAGTAGTACGTACATACATACATATATATAAAGGAAATTAAAGTGAAATAATTTATAGAATAAGATTTGCAACAGGGTGATAAATTTAATTAATAAAGAAATTTATTTCTCATTAAGAGCATAAAAATTAAGTGAACCAAGAGGTAATTAATTGAAATGGTAATTATTTAATGGAGGAAAAAAAAAAAAAATTTTAATATGTTAAAAGAAAAACGCTATGGTTGAAGCTAAATTTTGCTGTAAGATTATAATAAAAAAAAAGAAAGAAAAAAACGGATACTTATAGAAACATAATGGTAAAAAAAAAGATAAGTAGAAGAAGTGTTGAATATAAAATGTCATTATTTTAACTGAATGAAACTATAATAATTATAATTTTTATGTAGGTTTCTATAAATTGTTTTAATTATGATCAGCTTTCTCTTCCTTGAATTAACTTTTAGGCATAATCGTTTTTGTTTTATTTTTATAACTTCTGTATAATATCAATTTTCGAAACAAAGATTGTTCTAAAGTGTTTGTTTGTAGGATAAGAGAGGGCTGTGAGTGAAAAACATATATTCACAATATATAGAATTATAGAAATAAATATAAAATTGATTTTCGTTTCTCTCACTTAAGTACATATAAATAAATATGGCAAAGATCACACAGTTTATTTCATATAAATTAATTGAAAAATTTTTAATGTATACACTCTAAATAGTTTTTGATGTAAACTTACGTCAATTATCGATGACAATTTATTACCTTCGATAATCAACGTAAATTTACATTAGAAAATAATTACATATTTTTGGTGTAAATTACATTACTCTATAAAAAAGTAGTTTTACACCAAATTTTACGCTAAAATGTCGCGAAATTAGTTCCAACAGAATAAATTTAAACATAAAGTCGTAAAATTAAACTAAAAATTACGCCAAAAGGTTGTAAATTTAATCCAAAGATTTAAATTTACACCAAAAAGTCGTTAATATTTTTATATTAATTCCGCCTATAATCGACCACTTATGAATGCAAAAAGACTGCCGTAAATGACAGATTGGAGAAGAGTGCTGTAATTGGTCTATTACAAACGAGTTGTGTCATGATGTAGTATTTTGTGTATTGTTTTTGTGATTAGAAAATAAATAATCTAAGTTGGTAACCCTGATCTTATGAAGAAAATTGATGAAATATTATTTGAAATTCATTATTTAAAATTGCTTTTTGCTTTTTATTTGCTTCAATGGTCTCTTATAGGCGGAAATAATATAAAGTAACATACTTAACTCGAGTCTAAGGAGGTAATTAATGTCTCAGTGGATAAAATTTCCTCGGGCTACCTCCCTCGGACATTTTATTCACTTCGACTGTAATTACCTCATTACGGCTCTAGTTAAGTAATATACTACTATTAAAAAAAAATAAAAATTAATAATTTTTTTTAAATTAATAATTTTTTTTTTTAATTTTTTTTTGAATTTGTTTTTTATTATTGTTTTTAATTTTTTATTTTAAAATTTTATTTATTAATATTTTTTTGTATTCTAATTTCATCGAGGTTCTTCTTGTTTAAGTTTTATTATGCCGTCTTCGGTATTCGAACCTCGCTATTTCGAATTGCAATCCAACAGCTTTACCAAACATTTACGGTATTAAAATTTTATATATGAGTAAAATAGAAAAAATAAATTATGTATACCTGTTAACAAGTAAAAACCTTACATCGTTATTATATAAACAAAAATACAATAATAGTTTTAAAACCTTACATCGTTATAATAATAATAATAATAATAATAATAATAATAATAATAATAATAATAATAATAATAATAATAATAATAATAATAATAATAATAATAATAATAATTCAGTTTATTTACAAATTCAAATTACAATTCTTAATATGTATACATAAATCATTTATAAATTTAATAAACAATAATGACAATAACTATTAGTTGTCTGTCACGACTGGCTTTCTTATACCTAAGTTTCTATGATTTCCATTTTTATCGATTTCCTATATTTCCCATAATAATTTATCAATCCTTTCAATTACAACTTTTTTTTTTTTTTTTTTTTTTTATTTACTCTGACCATATTTTCAAAAAAGAAAAGAAAAGAAAACACCATTATTAGTAGTTAAACTCAGCTGTAAGAGCCGCTCTACCAAGCTTCTATAATAAATTTACTAAGTACATCAAATGGTCCATTATTTAAAAGCATCAAGACTTCAGATTCCATGAAAACAAATTTTTTTAAATGAAATTTTTTTTAAATATTTAATTAGTGGGTATGTCCCGAGGAAGTGTACGACTGTCTCACTTTCCCTTAAGTTACACAGTGAGCACAATCTAGTCTCCCCTTCTCTCCATCTATTCGCATTTAGCCCTAGCCATCCAGCACGTGCCTTAAAAATCCAACTAATTTTCCTGATATCTAAGGTTTTATTAAAATATTTCCTTCCCTCTACATAATCAAGCATGTGGTAAACTCCGTTATTAGACGTGGTGCGCGCCTTATCTAAATCCTCAACTTGTTTCATGTCCCTTACTCTTTTACACATTTCCTCGAGATTAGCTTTCCACTCTTTTTCTCTACCTTCCCACGGTCTCCATTGTATACCTAATCTATTTCCTAAAACATTTAAATTTTGATACCAATCTATTCCTTCATTTATTGAGACTTTTGCTAAAATATTCGGTAGCCTGGAATCACTATATCTATATAGAATTTTCATAATATATACCAAATGACATCTCAATGTATACAGAAACATATGTGTAGTGCCAGTTTCCATTCTAATAATATAGCTGGGAATAGTTTGAGGAAGATGTAAAAATTTTTTTATTTCTAGGTCTTCTTACTCCTACCTACCCCAAATCTGTGCAGCATAACACGCCATTGTGCCGGACACTGATTGAAATAATTTTATTTTATCGTCAAATGTCACTTCCCTTTTGCAAATATATTTATTCCAAACTAAATTTAACCCTATTTTGGATGCATTAATTTTATCTTTAAGGTGGTGTTTGATATTCAGGGTTGGTGTCAACGTCATACCTAGATATTTGTAACTATTTACAATTTCTATTTCTGTTCCCGCCCACGTCCATTTTTCGTTGTTAGCTCTTCTACCTCCAGTTTCCTTTAGAATCATTATCTTTGATTTGGTTAAATTTACTGTTAAATCCCATTTTTACAGTAGTTTTTCAACTGAATAATCATATTTTGAAGTATTAGTGGGTCATCAGCTAGAATGACAATATCGTCAGCAAAAGCGAGAATTTTGATTAGAATTTCACCAATTTGAATTCCACTATCTAGCTCATCATACAAATCATTTATCATCAGGGCAAAAAGTAAAGGGCTTAGCACACACCCCTGCTTTACACCTCTCGTTGTTTTGAACCAATCGGAAAAATTCTGCCCATCCCAAACTGCTGATTCAGAACCCTGGTAAATCCTTTGTAATAGATCGACAAATCTAGCTGATGCACCCGGTTTTTTCATTTTGTAAAATAACTTTTGTCTATTTATCCCATCAAAAGCAGATTTGAGATCTACAAAAAAGCAGAATATTTTTTTCGTGCCTCTTTTCCATTTCAATTTAACTATACTGAAAAAGTTAAAAAGGTTATCAAAGGTTGAATAGCCCTTTCTAAATCCGGCTTGAAACTCTTTCAATATGTTACGTGACTCCCCCCATTGAACCAATCTTTTATTCAAAATACTTTAGAATAATTTTCCTATGCTATTAACAAAAGAAATACCCCTATCGTTGGCCACTTTGCAAACTTCGCCATTATTATATATTGGCCATATAATCGATTTTTTGAAAGTATCTTCTATTTCACTTCCTTGTAAAATGTTATTATATAGTTTTACTAATAATTTTCCTAATGCATCGGTAGAGAATTTTAGGAATTCTGCGGGAATTCTGTCTTCTCCTGCCGCCTTCCCATCTTTCATTTCGAACATACTTTTATTTAGTTCATCTAACGTAATCTCACAATCTAATTCTTCAATAAAATCCACTACAACGAAATTTGGAACTAAGCTCATCTGAAACTCTAATTCGATATTATATGACTAAAATAATTTTGAAGATCGCTACATGGAACTGCCCCGAATCTTTTTCAACCTTTCTCCTATTAATCTATAATATCTATCTTTTTCTTCCTTACATATATTTTTAAATTTTCTATTATTTAAAAAGTATTGTTCCCTATCCGCAGCATACTTTGTTCTTCTATATAAATTTAGCCACTTAAAAGCTATCTTTCTGGCCTTAACACATGAACTGTTAAACCACTTTTGCTTAAAAACAGGTGCTTTCCCACCATGATCAGATTGTCCTACATCCTTTATAATATCTACTAGTATCTTACTTTTAATATTAATATTATTGTCCAATTCATTTAGCTTACGATTTAGTTTTATCCTATAATCTTTAATTTTATTCCTATTCCATTTCAGTTTTGGTTATAATTTTTTTTTGTTCGTTACTAGTGGAATATGATCCTATCATTTCGATTGGCATGTGATCGGAATATAATATATCTTTAATGTTAAATTTTTCGATGTAAGGTAATAAGTCTCATCCAACTATACTTAATTCGTTCACTGAAGAACCCATTGCGCCTATGAATGTAAATTTACCGTCCAAATCATTTTCAAATCTCCCGTTTAGTATTATAGTCCCCATATCATTTACTAATTCTAAAAGTTTTCTTCCTCTAGTATTAACCGATTTATCTTGAGAGAAACAAATATTTTTAAGACAAGGGTTGAGATCGCTAATTTCATCTGTAATAATTTGGTTTTCACCTATCTGCACATTAAAATCTCCAATGAGCGAAAGATTAATATTAGAAGTTTCTACTAGATCTTTTAATTGATTGAATTCGCTATTTCAATTATTATAATTTAAATAACGTTGTACTATGTGATGATTTTCCTCACTAATTTTTATTTGAACAATATCAAAATTATTTGTTTTCAGGAAATTAATATTCTTACTTCCTTTTTTGCTCCCTAAAAGCATTCCTCCGCTGGCACGTCCTCTAGAGGCTGCTATTACAGCTGGCTTCCATACCACGTTATAGTCAAAAAAATAATTTTCATATAATTTGATATCACTTTCCAATACATGGCTTTCATATAAAAAAAAACAAATCGTAACCTCGAATAAACCTAAAAAAATCATTAAATAAAGTTTTATTACTAAGACCGTTTATATTGTATGACAAAATTTTTATTTTATTAATACTTATATCTAAATCTAAATCGTGACAGACGCTTTCTTGCTACTTATTTAAAAATTTATCAAAATTTTCCAATTCATTATACAAAGTACCGAAATCTCTATTGTACAATTTTTCCAGTTCTTCAATTCCATCATTTTTATCACTATTTAACTTATCATTTCTATGCCCAGTAGAATTTTTTTTGTTCAATTATCATGATATCACCTCTTACTTTGATGTTCTTAGTTCTATCTTTATTATTAATTATTTTTCGAATTTTTAGAAGAATTCTTCTTTTTTTTCTAGGGCTTTTCTAGTCAAATATCTTTCTACGCTTATTTTTGTTCCTTTTAATAGCTTAGTTTTTTGCAAAATTACTTTTACATCTTTTGTTTTACCAAATTTAACTAGAATTCCAGACTTAACTGATTGCTTTCCAATTCGTATGGTTTTCTCAATCACAATTTCTTCTGGGATTAATAGAACATCCTTACCAGGGCTGCCAGATGGAACGAATGAAATTTCCTCAAATTTTCAAGAAATTTCCCCAAAATAGGCACTTTTTTAAAAAAAATTCCTGAAATAATTTTTTTATATTTTTGTGTACTAAAATTTTTTTTTTGTCCTAAATTAGAATAAAAAAAATTGTATAACGGTTTTACTCACTTCAGTTTTTCCCCAAAAACAGCTTATTTTTGCAAGATTTCCTCAAATTTTTAATGTATTCAGATTTTATGCGGTACTTATATGTTGTAAATCAAAAAGTTTAGTTCCAACAATAGATTTTGAGTTCATCGTACATAGAAGAATATGGTAATGACATCAATTTCTTAAAATTATTAAGGTAAAAAAAATTTACGAGTCTGATTGCCAACGTTAGCACAATATTTCTGAATTTCTTCAAATTTTCCTCAGAAAAAAATGTTTTCCTCAAATATTTCCCCACGTTTTTTTTAACTTTTTTTTTTCCCCCGAAATTGAAAATTTCCTCAGTTTGGGGAAAAAATTCCCCAATCTGGCAGCCCTGATCCTTACATAGCTTTCTAATTGTTTCTTCATCATTATCAGTTATTTCTACGCCCCGCCATATTAATCCTTTAGCACAGTTTTTCTTTTCTAAATCTTCCACTTTGTTCTCCATTTCGACATGCTCCTATTACACTCTACGATGTAAATTTACACTGTGTGGTTTATTAATTTAAGCCATAGAGGAGCAAATTAAGTCGTACAGTGTAAATTTACACTACAGAAGGCAAATTTACATTGTGTGGTACACAATAAATAAATTTATATTGTGTGTACACCATAAATTTACACTACGTGGCTTAATATTGTGACCCATAGAAAGTAAATTTACACCATAAACTGTAATCGTACAATATATGGTTTAAACATTTAAGCCGCAGATTGTAAATATACATCTATGGTTTAAATTTTTAAGCAAAAATATGTAAATATACCTTTATTTTTAATGTAAAAATAACACAATTTGCTTAAATTTATATTTTTTTCTTTATATTATTTTTTTTACGCCCTTATCGGTTGAATTTTAAATAATGGACGGTATTTTACATCAAAAATTACCATTATTATCGTTGTAAAATAACGACCAAATAGTTCTATTTTCTAGAGTGTATCCATGAAAGATTCATTAAGAGTCTGCTTTATATAAATTTTCTGACTATAGCTACTTTTAGATCTAATTTCTAGTTATTTCTAAGAAAATATAAACAAATTTTTATCATTCAAAAATGCAAATAAAAAAATTAACAAAATTATAATATATTGAACAAATTCCTTTCATTACATGTACATACATACATACATACATACATACATTTTAAAATCATTAAATTTCTGTATTCTGCAACAAGACGTTTAAATTTTTTAACCATATTAAAGCAAATATTATGTGTTGTTTAAATTTGAGTAAAACAAAGTTAAATATATCGCACGTTTCTTCATATAAAAAAAAGAAAGAAATTTCTAAAAGTACACAAAACCGAAAATGAAGTTGTTATGAGAATAAAGGAACTATACGTATATATGACGACGTTACAAAATTACATGCAAAGAACATTATAAATACATATTAAATATCGTATATTGACACTCTAGAAAATCGATAGTTTTGGTCGTAATTTTACGTCGATTATTATGGTTATTTTTGATGTAATATTACCCTCGTTATTTAAGATTCAACTGATAAAGGCGTAAAAAAATAAAAATCACAAAAAATAGTAAATTTGTACAAGTTGTGTATTTTTTACATTAAAAATAAGTGTAAATTTATTCGTCGTTGTTTAAAAATTTACTCTTTTTGTGTAAATTTACCTTGTTGGCTTAAAAATATGCACTGCTTGGTAATTAATTTTTCTTATGCCGTCTTCGGGATTCGGACCTGCGTCCTTAGCATTGTAATCCGCCAACGCACAGTGCGGCCGGAGGCCGCTTTGTGCGGCCAAAAGTCCAAAATAAAAGTTTTTAGTTAGGGGTTTTTTGTCATCAAGTTGGCTAAAGGAGTCCCCTAGAAGACGAAAAATGTTGAGAGTGAGATCTCTTGCCTCGAATCCCCTTCATAATCTCAGTCTGAATGTGACCGTTGCGGTACGTGTAGCCAGGTATAAGAAAAATCGTCTAACGGACGCTTCCATTGAACATCGTATACAAGTTTTTACTGCATAGTAAATCTAACGCAAAAAAATGGATTCCACACCTGTAGGTAAGTAAAATAAGTAAAAAAATGTCTGCATATAAAATACTAAATAGTAAATTGTTAGAAAGAGATAAGTCAGGACTATTTTTTAAATTAAAAAAAAAATAAAAAATGATGTTGTTGAGTGAAAACTTTTTTATCTTGATAGATCTTGCTCTCTAAGTTATTGAATGTTGTTAATTATAGTATTATGTACCAAAAAAAACAAAATTCAGCTGCCCGTTGAGTTTTTTTGTGCATTTACACATCTGGAACTGTCTAATATAACTATGATAAGCGTGTGCGCGCGTTTGTGTGTATAAGAGTTTCTGTTTTCGTGCGCGGGCAAAGTACTTACATACCTATACATATATCCATCATATATAGATATATATCCTATGTACAGTGCGTGGTACTAACAGAAATCAGAAGTGCCTTGTGTTTGCAACGAGTTTAATGTAGATATTTGTTGTGAATATTTAATGCAAAAGTGTTATTTGTTTTTTAGGTTTCAGTACTTCGACGGAAGGTGAAATTACAAGACTGGATCTGTTTAATATAATTAATAAAGGAATAAAAGCAGATATCAAAAATATATATATAAAAAATTCGTAAATATTTTGTGTTACACATGCAGAGTAAATTACGATTATCGATGGTAATAAATTGCCATCGATAATCGTGGTAATTTTACATCAAAAACTTTCTAGAGTGTATGTATATAAGTGAAGCGTTAAAAAGTAAATGAAATTTTGTTCTTTTTCTTTTGCATTTTATGTATTCAAATTTTGTATAAGCTTTTTCTTATTATTTTTGTTTTTTTTTTTCGTGTTCACGATAAACTTTCTAAATATCGCTGTTAAAGAAACCACAACCAAATTGATAAATGTAATCCTTTAACGACTTTTTGAATAAATTCCATGAGTTATCAAGCTTGTCAGTGTGTGAATATTTTTAAAATTTGGTACATAAACTTATAACATTTTTTTATTTTTGAGTAATATAAAGGAGAGACACTACTTCTTCAATGATGGGCTTAGAATAATTTTTTTTATGAAAAACTGTCACATTTTTTTTTTTTTAATTTTTGTTATTTAAAAAAATAATTGTTCCAAATAGGCAGTATTTTACTTAACAATATTTTACTGAAAATCAAACTAAGTTTTATACCCCAGAGGTATTATATTTGTACATGTATAGTTTTTCCCAAATTTGAAGGTAAATATTTCTTAATGTAGTAATTGCAGATACATATAAAGATACTTTTATCTTAAAATGTTTATGATATAGTTTAACTAATAATATTTAACTAACAAAGAAGGAGAATTGGTTTCTGAATTTTAATCAGATACCTCGAACAACCGTGTTCTGTTTTTCATGGAACTGTTACAATATTTTTGTTTTCTTTTATATTATTTAGAATTTTATTTATATTTTTATTTTTTGTACTAGCGGAAGTTGTTTAAATAAAAATTAATATTCTCAGATTTCTTCATTTATTTTAATAAATATACATAATATAAATATTTGATACATATGTGATAAGCATAGTGTTATGGTTATGTATTTATTTTTATTTATATTTTGTTTATACTAAAATAGTGCAGTGAAAACATACTATTTTACCATTTTCATATATAATTAACTCAAATATTTTTAATTAAAGATTATATAAATTATTATGAAAAGTTCAAATAATGATAAAGTTTTACATACTATACAGTGACATGATTGTATATTTAAAAAAATATAAAATGGTAGTCCATAAATTAAGTAGGGCGCCCGTTTTCAACATTTCAATTTTAAATAGTTTTCATTAGATTTTATGGGGTGCTAAAACTATTTATATTTTGTTCCGTTAATATCATGTATCAATACCATTTAGTGGTGCAAAATGTATAAATTTTATATGATCAGCCGATTGAGAGCCTTTAACTTCAACACCCAAAATCGTTGACTCTAATCAAGTTGTTAGTGAACGAGATTGATTGCGCACATTTTGGAATTCGAAGAATTGAAAACTATTAGGTACCAGAGAACTGCGTAATACTATTCATAAACAAAAACAAATCACTCGCAATATTTCAATACAGAATAATACCAATTACAGAAAAAAAAAATGAGCTATTCATATTCTACTTGCATATAAGAAACACTTATATTACATTGACTTGCAAAACAACAATATCTACTCAATACCACTTGATGTTGATTTGTTTTTGTTATGAATGCTATGAATGCAGCAAGTGCCTAATATAAAAACAATACGTATGAATGAAAAAAATATCATCTAATTAAGTATAGGTACATTTTTAACAATTTTTTTAGGAAATTTTTAGGAAATTTTTACGAAATATTTGATTTTTTTTTAGGAAATTAAATTTCCTTAGAAGATTACCCAATTCATTCAATATACGTAATACATATTTCACTATTCACTATACTTGCGAATAGAAATTTGACTTGATACAAAAAACTCAATACAATTCTAATGTATTGAAAAAATATTATGAATCATATATTCACACTTGTTTCTATTTTGAGTTGAACTATTCATATATTGAATAAATCAAGTGTATTCACGAGTGATTTGTAATACAAGTGTACTCATGCATTTCTCTGTTAGGTACCTAGTTCATTAGTTATAAGAGACAAAATCAAACCTTGTGGAAAAAAGCAAAAAAAAAAAATAAAAAATAAAACATACCAGAAGCACTGAAAATAGTCTAATCTTGTGCAAAATTTAGTTGACTATCTTAATAATTTGATGGTTATCTAAAAAAAATTTTTTTTTGGCTTTTTTTAAATAAAAATTGAAAAATTTGTCATGAGCTAGAAAAAAAAAAAGAAGAAAAATCTCGAAATTTTTTTATTATTTAATGTTTTTATTTTTATATTGCAATTATTATATATATAAAAAAATTACATTATAAATTAGAGAAAAAAAATCGGAATCTGAATAAATCTCGAAATAAATTTGTTTTCTTATTTTAGCATTCATTTTCATATTTTTTGTTCTTAAATTTCTCGTATCGCTCCGGATTTATATTTTATTGTCGCCAAATATCTGGTATTATATTGCTTCCTCTTTGCTTTCGATTTTCGGTCTATGAAATGTAGAAAAATTTCCTATTAATTAAAATTTCTTACTCATGACATTTCATGTAATTTTTTAAATCAATAAAATTTACTAATTATTTTTCAATAATTTGAAAAAGTTGACATACATGGTCATGATTTAAATAATAAACGACCTCCCTTTGTGTTTTAATTTCTTTTTTTTTTTTGCATAAATTATCAAATAAATATATTCTCACTCTTGACAATCAAAAACTTTACTTACCATTTTTGTTCTCAAAAACAACAAAATAAATTTTTTTTTAACAAAATTTAGATGGATTTCATTTTTTATATAAATTAGTAACCGTTTTGTAAATTAATTTTTGTTTTCTTTTTTTTGTTTTTAACTAAAAATGCATATTTTACTTAAAATATCATGACAACCAAAAACAGTAAAAAAACCGATACAATGAAGGGACAGCCAGACACCAAAATTTGATCTTAAAAATAGAACAAATAATTTTACACTGTCCAATAATTATTTTTGTAATTCATTGCACTTAAATAGTTCAAATTTTCTTTTGCCGACAACAAATTTTGTATGGAGACATAATGGAAGCTTTTTTTCAAAGTTAAAAAAAAAAATGATTTCTTCCAAAAATTATTAATTATTATTAATATTTAGGTTTATAATAAAATAAAGAATTGCTTTTGATACTTTTTTTATTACTTTTTTATTTTTCAAAAACCCCGACACAATTTTCCCTTAGGTTTGATTTTGTCCCATAAGCATTTTAGTGTAGGACTGATTGGCGAAAGAAAATTTAATGAAAATATATATAGCGCGTTTTTTTTTTTTTATTGTTGATGGAAAACGAGCTAAAATTAAAAAAAAAATAATAATAATAAAATCTTCTATTCACGGGAATCGAGGTTTTCTCAGAGGTAATGAGTTCCATAGCAAGAGAAAGCTGAAAGAAATTTATTTTCGTAAGTTTTTTTTTCATTGCCCACTGCTGAACCCTGAGAACTATAATTAAATTATATGCAATATAATTAGCAAATTCAGTAATAGAGTTTTTAATTATTTTGTAAAATAAAATACCATATATGTGTAAATAAATATGTATATATATATAAGTTCAACAACTTTTGACAAATGATTTCAATTTTCCTAATTCCAATTCTAAAAAAAAGAAGAAAACTTGATAAAAAATAAAATCTATTTTAACTTTCGAAACTTTTATTTTAAATTAAATACACACAAATCGAATTACGGTCAATAATATAGTTATGAGAAAAATAAAATTAATTTTTTTTTTTATGTTCAAAAAAAAAAAAAATTACAAATTTACATAAAACTGAAATTATTTTTAATGCGGTCCCATTAATTTGCAAAAAATATTTCGCTAATATTATGTGTATAGAAAAGAACAAAAGTGTGATCAACAATTTTGACATTCAAAATTACACAATTTGTAAAAATTATAAAAATTAAAAAAATAAAGTTTCCATGATGGTTTTTTTTTATTTTTTTTATTTTTATTATTTATCATTTATGCTTAATCCATTTGTTCATTTCCATATAAAAACCATCATTTGGGTTTTTCTTTTGATGAGAAATAAAATAAAAAAAAATACAAAATTCCCAGCAAAAAAAAAAACCAAGACAAAAAAAAAAATAAATAAACCCTTCAGGAAAATCTCATTGGAAAATTTAATTCCATTGTTTTGTTTTTATCGATACATTAAATGCTAAGTACTCCCGGCAGTTTTTTTTTTCTTTTTTTTTTTGTAAGGATTTTTCTTTAAGAAAAAGAAGTAAAAAAATCTAGTTAATCCCACCGCCACCCTTATATTGTGATATGGTAATAAAGTTGAAGATTATAATATTCTGTTTAATGAACTATATACGTAGTATAGTTTCTGCATAAAAATAATAATTTTAAGTACACCTAATTCTTTTTAAATTGCATAAATACGTTTTGGAGAAATATTTCGTGAGCGCGTAAATAAAGAATTATGTTTGAGTCATCATTTAATTAATACAAAATGCCTTAAATTAAAACGCAAATATCGGACGTTTACTATACTTAAATATTTCATAAATAGCCGTATAATTTGTTCGTGCTTTGTGAATACAAAAGAACAAGAGAGGGCTTATGAATTTTTTCCCTTAACCATACTTTTTTGTGGAAAATATCTGACATTTAAATATTTTCAAATTTCATAAAACGTTGTTTCTAAATTAGTTGTTTTCATTTTTATTTTTTTTATTTTTGTTTTTACTAAAAATTGTAAAATATTTTTCCAGCCAAGGAAAATACTTTTTTCTTTTAAATCTTTTCGATGCCGAATCAAAAAAAAAATAATATCATTTTACGATTACACTCAAAAAGAAAATGAGAAAATACTTAATATTTTTTTACTTTATTTTTTTTTTTCTAGGAAAAAAAAATCTACATATATATGTATATGTATATAAAAGGCTAAATGCGAAATCTACATAATCGATTTTTGGTAATCAGAGGGAGTTTTGACAGGGTGGTAGAAACAAATCTAAATCAGTTACAGGCAACGATAAAAAAAAAAAAAATGAAAATAAGTAAACGAGTGGCATTTTCACGAGTTTGCATGTTTTTGTAATTTGTTTAATGGAATTTGATTTTCCAAATGGATGAGAAAAAAAAATTATAACAAACGAATGTAAAATTTATATCTTCTCTTTCGATATAAATATACATACATACAAATATACAATATTAATCCGTCTTAGTTTTGTAAAATGTAGTACTATCTATCTATTTATTTTTTTTTTTCGTCCCAAATGAAAATGAAGAAAAAAATAATAAATAAATAAAAAACAATTTTTTCTTTTTTTTTAAAACTATTTCTTCGTTTTCTTCTTTGATTCCTCAAATATATAAGTATAAAAAAAAGAAGAAAATTATAAGTTTTTAAAAAATATACATAATTTTGCAAAAAAAAATAGTTGATTTGACTTTTACATTTTGTCATTGTAAATTTATTTATTTATATTTTTTATTTACAATATAATTTATTTTTTAATTCATTCAGCGGCATCAATATTAATTTAATTTTTTCTTATTTTGTCTGTTCAAAAATATTTCGATCAAATGAGGTATAAATAAAAAAAAACCAAAAACCAAAAATTATTTTCATTGACGCGCAAAAATCAAAAATTATCTTCATTGTAAAGACAGGAAATAAAAAAATATAACTACGAACGTGGAACTTTTTGCTTGTTGTTGTTAAACAATTGTAAGTCTTTACATAAATTGATTCTGGCCAATTTTTGAACTATAAAATAAAACAGAGTTTAATTTGGAAAAAAAAAAAAATACATAGTTTCTATCGAACGAATGGTTTTATTTACTTATGTAAAGTACTCATATTCATATCACACATTCATATCCTTGAGAAAGATTTTAAAAAAAAATTTCATCCATGGGGATTAATTTTGTATACGACATCGAACTTTTTCTATGAACCACAAAGGTTTGATTCTATAAGTATATAATGATTATATGAACAGCAGAAAAAATGTTTTTAAAAAAAAAATTTTTTCTGCGCATGTTGACTTTAAACCTTACGCTGCCGCAGCCATAATTTTGGTACATCGTCGCACTCAGTTCAAATCGAACTAATGAATGATTTAAGCATGATTAGCTATTTGTCATAGGAAGGAAATCAGAACTAACTAATTTTTTATTTTTAATAGACATTAAAATTTCGCAAACTTATTTTCTACAAAAAAAATAAATAAAAATTTGTGTAATTTATTTTTTGCTTGCTATAGAAAAACAATAAAAACTATACTTAGTTTTGATGAAGCAACTTTTGGTACACATCATTTCCGTTTTTGGATGAGGTGTTTTATATTTAATAATAAAAATTGAAAATTATGAATTTACACTGTCAGAAAATAACATAGTTTTAGTTATAATTTTATCTGTAGCCTATTTTATAACTGATTTTCCCATGAATTTTTTTTTTTTTTTAGTGTATATAATAACATAAATTTTATAAGAAAAATGCAATCACTTTATTTTTGACATAAACATAATTATATAATAATAATAAATTTTAACTGATTGGATAGAAATTCTAAAAAAAATTGACATTTAAGCGTAAAATGATTATTCTGAAATGACCAATGAATCGAATTAAATAAATTAATAACGTCATGAACATTCTTATTATTTTAGTTTTTTTTTTTTTTTAACTTTAATATTTGATTAAAGAATTATGAATTTTTATTTTTTTTTATATGACGTGTATTTTATAAACTTTCGTTTAAAGTTTTCCTATACGAGTAGTATACAGTATATTTTGAAAAATGAGAAAAATCATTGGTACGTGAAATTTTGTTGGAAAAAGAAAATAATACGGAGCTGAACTAAAAAAAAAAAAAACTAAAAATAAAAACTTTTTTTTTTATATTTTCTAGAATAATTCACAATTTTTGACTTTTTAATACCATTAAATTTTATTTTCTTTTTTTATTTTTCATAGTTTTTAAAATAGTCAATAGCGGTTAATTCAATGTCCTGTGATTTTTTTTTTTTTTGGATCTATATATAGTTTTTTCCTGATACATGGATACTATATTATATACATGTTATCAATATTATTAGGATTGTGCATAGTTTTTGTTCTTTTACTTTCTATTTTGGTACATTCATACAGAAACATAATGTATTTAACAATTGTATCATCTAATTTAATCGATTTAAGTGGCATAGTTCATATGACATTTGATATATGAATATGCTTTTAATTTTTTTTTATTATAAAGAGATATCTGCAAAATGTAGTTTATAAATTGGGGAAATCAGGTCTGTTCATTGATTTCAATGATATTTATATGGGATTAAAGAAAAATCCGTAGAGAAAATAGAATAAAAACTTTGTGTATTCCAATTTTTGTTTGAACGAATGTGAATATTAAAATAAAGTTTAAGGCTTATTATCGATATTTCAATATGAAATACTTTACCCGGATTACTAACTTTCGTCGAAATCCATACACATATTTAAAAACATATTTGATACCTTTTATATATAAGTTTATGATGAAAATTATTTCCGTCCGGTTACAAGTTTCTATCCTAATTAAGATTGACATTAAAAAGATGGAAGTTTACTAAGTACTTTATTAAAAGCATTTTAGTGACAAACAGACGAATATTAAAAGAAAACATATAGTTCGGTTTTTCCTGTTTTGGTGGAAAATAGTATCTTTTATATTGTGACAGCACTTTGTATATTATACAAATTCCTTTTAAATCACACCAGATCCAGAGAGCACATCATTTATTCAGATTTCATTTAAATATGAAGTATAGGTTGTAGGAGTAATTTTTAATCAATATCTCTTGGTACAATGTCATTGCTATTGAAGAAAAACAAAAAACGAAAACCCTAATAAATATTTGTTTCTAGAGCAAAAAAAAAATAAAAAAGAAGAAAAAAATTATTATGGCAAGAAATCTTCGTGGTCAGACAGTTCAAATATCCTGCTACCGCTGCTGCTGATGCTGCTGCTAATAACATTCTATTTATATATTATATACACATACATTTTTTATATTGTATAGATATCTTTTTGCATTACCGTAATTGCAATTTTTGGTACTCAGAAGAATCAAGTAATATTATTTAAAAAAATAAAAATAAAAACATTATAAAAGTTTAGAAATTTTTATTTCGATTATTGTGTGCAATGTGATGCTGCTATTATTAGTTTTATTTTTATTTTTTATTTTATTTTATTTTGTTTCATCATTTTCATTTTGCAATACTTTAAAACAAAAAGTTAGTTAGTTCAAATAAAATTTATCCTTCAAAAAAACAAAAAAAAAAAAAGATATCAAACACATACATTTTATTGGAAGATAACGTCTAAATCAATGTCTTCAAAAAAACCAAAACCAACAAAAATATATTTATTCCTTATTTTAATTCATAGTGTTTATATGGGTTTTGGTTTTTTAAAAATATTTATCGACTTTTTTTTTGTTTTAGTATTTATTTAGTTTTTTTTAAACTTTATACTTTTTAAAAGAAATCGAATAATAATATTCCCGCCAAATAACCACATAAGATTTTTTTGTAAACCACAATAAAAAAAAAATTGGAAACATAAAGCATGACAAACAAATTTCTATATGGTATCTATTTGAAGTTTAATTTCATTAATTGCGTACCTATTCAGTTTTAAATGTCAATGAAAATAATGAAACCAAAAAGGATGTTATTTAAATCTCAACCTAAACGTATGCTGGAAAAAATTTCTATGGGATTCAGCATTAATTCAATTTAAACTAAAATAGCTCGGAAATTTTAAATTTCCGGCTCTATTTCAAAATTTTTGAGGTTTTTGGCACTATTTCAATTCAAAGATAAAAGCCGGTGCTGTTTCAGTTTGGACAATTCTGCGCTAATTCAAAAGAAAATTAAATTAGCACCGGTAGATAAATAAAATTGAATTGTTCCTTAATTAAAATGTTAATAGTATAAAAATTACGGAGCAATAGCATTTTTTTTTTTTCGGCACAAATTCAATAATAATTTATATATTAAAAAGTAAAGCTGGCTTTTCTTGCTATAGCAAATAGCTAATCTTTCACCCAGTAACTACTTCGATCTCACTTTTAGAAACAGCTGCACAGAAATTATAGAAATTACGTTTTTTTTAATTTAATTAAAAACACCTAAAATGAAAATATGTGAACAAAATATTGAATAAAAAATCTGACTTGTGTGAACAAAGCTAAAATGTAAAAACTGTCGTCAACTTATGTGCTTGAATATCTGGTGTACTTTTTTGTCTCAGTTATGTTTGAACCAAAGAAGTATACCCACTTTTTCCACAGTCGTGATACTTTTTTTCTACAAATTCTCATGCTTCCACTATTTTGGAATTAACTACAACGTTCATACTAATAGGTTCAATATACACTGATTAGAAAAATTTGTGCAATGTTTGAAATTAAAAAAAAAAAAAAACCTTTATAAGCAAAAAAAACAAAAAAAAAGGAAAAAAACTTTTTAGACATCTTAAAGAATTTTTAATATGTTTTATGGTTTAATAAAACAGATTGTAATAAATAAACTCGTCAAAGTTTGGATTAGTTGCAAAGTTGGACAGTAAAAGAAAAGTTATGTTATAAAAGGGATTTTGTTATTTTTTGTTTTTATCATCCACCTGTTAGAGCCAAAATGATTTTTATTATTTTCATTAAGAAAACTTATATACATTCACGTTTAGGTATATACATATATATACATACATGCGTTATTTTTTTAAGAAAGCATATGCAATAAAGTGGTAATTTTAAGAAAATCACCAGTGAGTGCTTATAAAATTTATCTGTACTAAAATTGAAGGAAAAAAAAATTAAAAACATAAAATTATCTGTTTTTATTTTTAAAGTTTTGAATTAATGTCTTAAGATTTAAGATGAATTATTTTCGTTTACGAAGGTTTCATTATATTATATAAAATATTTATAATTTAATTGAGTATTTATATGAGTTCCAAAGTTTTTTGGGGATGCAAATTTTTTTTCTGTTTCAATGTATAATATTTTGTTCTTACAAACGAACTTAAACTTAAAAGGTTTCCATTAAAGTTTATATTGTCTTCATTTTAGGGGTCAATTGTGTTGAAAATTTTTCAAAGAAATCGTTTCTGATTTTTGTTAAAATCTCAACATTGAAAACAATTAAATTTCTGTGAAAGTTGATTTGCAATACCATAGATTAAGAATACACAAAGATGGTTAGCTTCATACAACATTTTTTTTCAACATTTTTGGTATTTTTATGTGAAGGTGTTAGTAAAACTAAATAAAATTCTTTACATATATTGATAATTATCACGTATTTTATTTTGTTTTAGTAACACATTCACATAAAAACACCAAAAATAATGTTGTATGAAGCTAACCATTTTTGTTTATTCTTAATCTATGGCAATACTTAAACAAAAAAGTAGTAATTCTACCAAAAATAATTAAAATCTAAAACTGATATTAGCAATGATTTATTTTCAAAAGAAATATCAGCTCGCTTATCAACAAAATGCACATACTATACTTAGATATCGAAAATCATTTTCATTGCCAAGGAATTTCATTCAAAAAGAAAAATTTATGACCAAATAAATTTTTATATTATATTCACATATGAATTTAATTCGGAAATTATTTTTTTTTGTATATAGGCAAAAGAAAAACTATATAAAATTTCATGCCAAAATGAGGAAGAAAAAAAAAAAAAAATAACCGAAATTGCACCCTCATTCTAATCACGCAATTTATTTAGATACGAAAATAATAATATTCTCACACCATTCAAACAATTATGACCAATATACGATTGGGAATTATGTGCGTATATACTACATATTACATTATTATCTTTAATATATACATATGTATGTATATTTAGAGATCTTCAGATAAAATATGTCTACATTTTATATATCATAAAAATGGGGGTTAAAAAAAGGGGACCTCTATGTGTAATCAACCTTATAATAATTTTTATGTAACAAAACAAATCTCAAAACGAACTAAATTTTCCAGTTTATATACGAGTATATATATAATTTTTTTTTATTTTTTTCTATTTTTAGTTTTGAATTTTTCAATATGAAAATCCTTAACCTAGAGAAATAATGAAAAAAAAAAAAATTTCAGACCAAGAAATTATAGTTATTTGTTATCAAGTCACTGGAGAGAAGAAAAAAAAATTATACGCTTATGTAGAACTATGTATATATATTTATATATAATAAGAAACCTAATATATATTATATTGTACTTTTATATGCATACATAAATAAAATATTTAAGATATATGGATTGAAAAAGGACCTTTTTATTTCAAACAAATAAATCAAAAGCTTATGTAGGCCTTACTGATTAAGTTTTAGATACATACAAATAATATCGAAATATATTTTCGTTTAATTCTGCTGAAATTGAACTCTTTATATTATAAAAATATATGTATAAAAAAAATTATTAAATTTAGAATTTGCGCCATATCATACGATTATGAATTTAGTATATAGAAAATGCTTATAATAATTTTAAGTTAAAATTTATAAATTTCTAAATTCGTTAGAAATTTAATGGTCATAGCATTTACAACCCGCTCTCAATATTATGGCTGTTCCACATATTTTTAATTTAATCGAAATGTTTGCTTTATAAATTAACGAATTTTTCTTTTGAACATTTCTTCCCAATAATATAATTTTTATATTATTATTAAAAAAGCACTTATTAAATAGTCTGTACTCAATATTAGATCTCAGGTTATTTAATCTTTTTCATTTTATTAGCTTTAAAAATACACAATAACGATTTTGTTAATGTTCATCATTTTTTTTTTTTTTTAACAATTTCTTGAAATATAATTCTAAAATGATATTGATGAGTACATTTAGGTATATATGGTTTGGGTCTATTATGAATGAGGAAAATCATATATCTTAATTATATAATATGGTTCTTATGAAATAAATTTGTGTTATTAAACGATTGAATTTGTCACATAAAAAAAATTATGTCTTTATTTTTGAAATCTTATTAAATACAAATAATTGAATAAAAAAAAAACTTCTAATAACTATAACATCGGACTAGTTTCTTTGCCTAAAGAAGTTAATTGTTTTTTTATATGTATGATATTATTGTTGGTTGCCATCGACGGAGTTTGATTTTTTTTTTTATTCATAACTAGATGAAATAAACAGATGAAACATATTAATTGAGGCTAAAATATGAACTCATCAGATCCCAAAATTTCATCTTTAAAGTCTGCTGGGCACCAAAAAACTTTCTAAAATATTCAATTCTAATTAACTACTACTCACATCGATATGATAATAGAATTTTTTTGTAAAGACCCCATTGTTTAATATAACTTTTCGTCGGACTTGGCTATTATCATAAATAATAATTATAAATAATTAATTGATTGAATTAGTATCCAACTTATTCTTGGAGATATTAAAAGATTCTTTTTTCTACTATGTCAATTAATCAATTTTCAGAATTTTTGAAGGTTTTATATAAATTAGAATTGGATCTTAAAATTTCGCAGTTGAAATCTCTATGAGCCGTTTTACACATTCCTTTTTTCAGGACTTTTTTCACTCCTTTTTACAGCACTTTTTTTGTCTTGATATTCCATCCCTTTTTAATTCATACAAAAAGTTGAGATAAAAGAAAAAGTCGTCAGGCATGAAAATTTTCTTGCCCGAATTTTTTTTCATTCATTTTTTTGATATGTTTTACATATTTGTCATTTATTTGACTGTTATTTTATTTTAATTTAAAAATAAAGTAATTTTTTTTTTCGTTTTATTTTAAATCTATTAATTTCACAGTAATTTCAAAAAGAAAATAATTTTATAAATAAAATTATTTATTTATAATATTCTTAAAATAAAAATAAGTATTATATTATTACATTCATATAATAAATACATATTTTCGGTATACATATATATATTTTTTAAATTCATATACATCTCGAAATGTCTAAGCAGTGTCATTTTTTTGCCTTTTGTGTAAAAGCATTGAAAAAAAAAGTCTTGAAAAAAAGAGTGTAAAAAGTCCTGAAAAAAGGAGTGTAAAAAGTCCTGAAAAAAGGAATGTGTAAAACGGCTCTAAGATTTCTACAATGCTCTTTTTAAAGGATGAGTCCAGACGGCATTCGTCTTTTCTAATCTCAACAAAAAAAAAAATTAAAATGATTAATTTGATTACTTTGAGGTTGACATATAACTTCAATTCCTATATATAAATACTTCCTCAGTACACATAATGCAAGAAATATTATTCCGATTTATTAAGCATAATTTTCTTGAACCTACAAAATACTATATTCCTGATAAAAAAAAAAATAAATTAAAAATTTAAAAAACCCCCGACAAACAATAATAAAAAAAGTATGAACACAAAAATTTTAAAACAAATAAAATAAACTACAACCTTGAAATTATGACCCTACGTAAGTACTTAAGAAATTTTTTGATTAAATGTTGTCGCGTCCGGAGATCGCTCTTTACCTTTAAAAATACCTACCTAAATAAAATGATATTAAAATGTTCTTCAGATCTTCGCGTCGGCTAGCTCTCTTCAGATTTGTAATTACTTCCAATATTTTTAAATATTTGGCATAAAAAAAAGTGCACCAAAATGTCAGTCAAGAAAATATACAGAGTAATTAGCTTAATTTTTTTAAATCAAATGTTAGTCAGAGGAATCGGATTAGGTTAGGTGTAAAATTATTTTTATTTCAAAATAAGGTCTACGGATTCCAAAAATTTCTCTAGACGTAAGTGAAGTTTACGTGTGCAAGAAACTTGTTGAGGGGGTAAAGGCGCCATAAACTCCAAATCCAAAAATGGTTTCGTGTTTCAGAGATATGGACCTCATAATGTATAAAAATGTTTAAAATAGAAAGCTGTTACGCTGAATGGGGGACAGCTGTCGCCTCCCTCAAACCCCTAGGGGTTTTTTTGCTTCCGACTTCGCGAAAAAAAGGGCAAATCGGAACTATTTTTTTACCTCAACGGTGTGTGGAAACAAAAAATCTAAAATAGTGAAAAAAAAATATTGTGATATTATATAAAACACCCTGTACTGTTAATGTATTGGTCTCACTAACATATGTAAGAGAGATACTTCCTTCTAGAGCTGGATTTACTCTTTCTTTAGTATTTATTCGTAGGTTCATCCATTCGGGAGCTACGATGCCACAGACAGACACACACACAGACAAGTCAAACGCATAACAATCCTTTGTTTTTGCGTCGGGGGTTAAAAACAAAAAAAAAAGCGTTTCACAAAAACTTAAATTATTAAAAATTCAATTTATTTTAAAATAACTGATTATTATTATTTATTTTTTAGATTTTGATTTGAAAAAGTCTTTTTTAATAACAAAAAAAAAATAAAAGGACATTATAAAGTGAAAGCTTTCATTTTCAGATAAAGAAATATAGAAAATAAGAAGACACAAAAAAAGGACTTCATATAAAAAAAAAACAACAACAAAATTATTAATAGAAAATGCAAAACTGCAATTAGAATTTGAACTAAACATCAATAAAATTCTATCTTGAATTCATTTATTCAATCTGATAGCATTGCAGTTTTCGGTTTTTGTTTTATTATTATTATTATTATTATTTTTTTGTGTTTTTAATGAATTTTTGCCAAATGAATTTTTCGTACCTTTTTTATTTTATTTTTTTTGAATTTTTTCCAGATATAGAGATTTATTATAGAAACCTATTATACCAACAGAATATACAAAAAAAAAAATATTTTTTATATTGAAAACTTCAAAGCCACTTAAACCTGTTGAATATTTGAAAATTTGATGACCAATCTTGAATTGGTATATGTAAATATAAATACAATACATAGATATAGATTTTTTACAATTGGAAGCATAAATCTGCATAAGAATGACACCATAGATTGGTTCTTCAAGAAATATACACTATAAAGAGAATTAAATTCTAGATGCATTTCAGTTATGTACAAAAAAACCGAATAATAAATCCCTTAACATTTTGTTATGACTTAAATGATAAAATTTCGTTTTTGTTATAATTATTTAATAAATTAAAAAAATATATATATAATTTGGCTTTTTTATTTTAGTCTTGTTATATTTGATAGTTTTTTATGACTTGTCGATTATAAAATTGACAATATATTTAGTACACAACAGTTGGGCGAGAAACTGTTAAAAAATTTTGACTCATCAAAATGTAGATATAAGTTTTTCCAAGCTAAATTTGTTGAACCCTATTTTATCTTACAGATTTAAATTTTATCCAATTTTTTTCCTATTGAATAAAACATTATCTTGTAATGCTTAGTGAAATTATTTTTGATCTATTTTCTATTATGTATATGGTTCGCCTTAGACAAAAAATTGAGTAATTTGCTATAACAAATTATATTTTTTTTTTGTTTTCTCAATCATAGAAAGAAAAAAAAAACCTTACATATTATAATATTAGAAAATTATATTTTACCGCATAACATATTATTCTTAAAAGCCAATTATTAAGGTTGCTTGCATGAATAAAGAAATTTTCAAGAGCATAATAAAAATAAAACATAAAAGAAAGAAATATTGAAACTTAACTATCCAGGTAAAACGTTTTACTCTCTATTTTCGATATAAAATTAATCCAAAAGTATACAGAACCACAATGAATATATATTCTCAACTGATACAATTTTTGGTATATTGTTTGGTTATTTCAATGGAAAATCATCCCAAAGAGCTTTTCATATGAACTTTTTTTTTTGTTTTGTTGCCTATTGAATGTTGTTGTTTATGTGTTTATGTTTATATGCATCATCCAATATATTGAAAAAGACCATCTGTCCATATTCATATAAACCACACAGATTTACGAAAATTCCAATAAATATATGCATCAATATTTATATAAAACTGAAAAATTACATTAACCATTTTTAATTTTTTTGAAAATTAAAAAAAAACGGGAATTTTAGTTATAAGTTAAAATTAAGTTTGCAAGATGGCTTAAATATGAGATTTTCAAGTTTTTCTGCAACAAATGTTGCCACAATTTTTGACAAATTAATTACGGCTAGGATTGCAGATAAAATCATTCTATTTTATTGAATAAATCGAACGTTTTATTTACAATTAGAATCAATTACTAGAATGCATCTCTTTGGTACTACTAAAATCTGTACCTATCACGATCTTTTCCATTTTACAAATTTTTATATTTTTTCAAAAATATGCAAATTTCATTTTAAATCAAAATTATATTCAATCTGTATATGTGATCCTTGTATGAAATTCTTTTAATCCAACATAAATAAAATTTTGTATCTAGAAATTCATTGAAAATGCATAAAATTGTTTAAATAACCAAAATTGAAAAATAGAAATTGAGGTGTTCAACAAAGAGCCATGTATTTTAAGGTTTTTTTTTTTTTTGTGATTCTGAATCTTTATCCATAATTGAAAATTTATATTTTTTTGGGGGTAGAAAAGAAAATTTATGTATATAAAAAAAAAGTTATTTGGAAATTTACCTTCCCACACATACCTATATCCCCAATGTGTATCCTCTTATTATTTTATGAACAAATTTATAAAATATTTTCGGTTTTCTTGGTTGTCTAAAGATGTGATGATTATTGCACAAAAACATAGAAACAAAAAAAAAACTTTTATTTTGCAATTTAAATTTTAATTTAATCTTTCTTTTTGACTAAATTTAATCCAAAATACCAAAATAAAAGAAATAAAATTTATCATTTTCAAGCTTAATTTTATATATATATACCTATATATATTTATCGTATATTTTTTTTTTATAATTATTAATGAATTTTATGTTGCATCATCAAGAAAAAGTAAATTGGAAACAAAAAATATGTTTTCAATATAGGAAAATTTTTGTACAAAGAATATTATTGTATATTTCTTTTTTATATTTTTTTTTATGTTTTGTGTAAATTTCATTAATATTATTGTTGCAGCATAAGTTGAATATAATTGATCTTTATACCTAAATAGAAATAAAATTATGTTGAACTTATGTTATTTATTATGAGCTTAAATAATATACCAGGAATTATAATTTTAAATCAAAATAAATTAATTTGTTTTCAAGATTCAACAGTTTTTAAGGAAATATTACAATGTATATATGTATAGTTTAAATTGATATTTTGACTTTAATCAATATACATATCCAATAATTCAAAAGTTTTGTATTATTCTACAAGATTTAGGCATCTCTGTGTTTTTGAACTGGAAATTGTTTTCCCATATTTCTCTAATCTAATAGTTTTTATAATAACACAAAAGAATTAGTTTTTGTTAAAATACATTTTTTTACACATTACACAAATTATAGTTGATATATAGTACTGTTCACTCAAAAAAATTCTATATGATAAACGTAAGTAATATAATATGTTTTTTATATAACTACATATCTGTATAAATAATTGTATAATATTATAAACAATTAAAAAAACAAATTTCATCATTCAATACCTATAGATAATTTTTTTTAAATTTCGTTAAACGTTTATTTTAAAAAGGATAATAATAAAACAATTTTCATTTAACAAACAGAAAAAAATTAAAAAACAAATATGATAAAGAAAAACTAATTTGTCTGAAAATTTATTTTTTGACATAAAAAGTTTGATAAGCATCATCTCTCCTCAATTTTGTATACATACAATTTACCACCTTTGGACATTTTTGAATTTATAAATTGAGTGTGAATTGCCTAAAATTCATTTATAGAGATAATACAATCTGCATTAAAATGATTGTTTAACATAAAATCAAATGAAAAATTGAAAAGATTCTCATTTTAATTTTGCTTTTACGTTCTTTATTTATACAGAGATATGAGTTAAAATGCTTAGTCATGTTTAAAAAAACAAAACAAAATATTATTATTGTTTTTCTAAAATTCTAATGAAATTAATTAAAAAATTTATATTATATATTCAGTTTAGTCGGAGGCGAAAATTAGATTTGAATAGAAATTTGAAATTGATTAATTAATTTAATAATTCGCATTAGTGACTGCAAATTGGCGACAAAATTCTAAAACCGGTTTTTCGATTTTTATTTTTAATAAAAACCGGATTTTTATTTTTTTTAAAACCTGTTTTTTTTTTAACTAAAACAATATTTTTTACCTGACTTTTTCACATTTTATTTGTAAAATTTTCCACAGATACTTTAAATGCAGTAATATAATTAATAATTCATATAATAAATAATTATACATTCATAATAAAATTATACATTCATTTTTAGACATTCTTTCTAAAATTTTAACAATAAGTTTAAGAATCGATGCTTTTGGAATTTGCACTTGAATTTTTTTCGGCTTCCATCACTTGGTATTTTTGATGAAGATACTGAAGTAAGATAGATAAATCTGTTCGTCTTTCTTTAATTCGGTATAATAGCTTTATTTTAATATCAAGTGCTAGCTGGCAACTACTTTTGTCCAAATGTAAGAGTACGAAAATGAAGGTCGCATCGACCGTCAGAAGGCTTGCATCTCGACAACATAGAGGATTTTACTGCCAATTTAACGGGTAAAACAACAGCAATAGTTTCTGATAGAAGTTTAAATTCATAATCCGAAAAAAAATAATGATTTCAAATCAATTAATGATTTTTCAACGTATGTTCGTAATTCATAAAATCGCTCCAACATGAAAAGTCAATCTGTTCCATAGCGTCTGGGAGTCTTAGATTTTTCCATATTCTAGTAGGGTACATTTTTTAAGGATTTCATCGTTTTTCACTGGCGATTTTCTAAAAATTTTACAACTTTTTATATCTTATGTATAAAAGGTAATAATCCTTTATAAGTAAGTTCTTATTGATTATATTCACCCTAAAATGAATTTAGTAATTTTTTTTTGGCACATTTTAATAACCGGTTTTTAAGGATAATAAAACCCGGTTTTTCGGTGGCTTAAATTAGCACAAAAAACCGGCTTTCCGGTTACCGGAAAAACCGGTATGCAATCACTAATTCGTATTGATGCTGCTAAATAGATTTTTGTTTTATATGGATATAAATTTGTTTTGTAAAAATTAATGGAAATTATAATATTTAATTAACATAAATATTTTTTGACATTCGATTACTGAGTTACTAACTATATACGTAATTATTATTGATTATATGAAAAGTAATTATAATTTTTGTACATGCGATAAACATGCGATTTTTGTACATGCGATCCCCGACGCGACAACATTTAATCAAAAAATTTCTTACGTACTTACGTAGGGTCATAATTTTAAGGTTGTAGTTTATTTTATTTGTTTTAAAATTTTTGCGTTCATACTATTTTTATTATTGTTTGTCGGGGGTTTTTTAAATTTTTAATTTAATTTTTTTATTTCATGCTTTTTATAGAAACCCCTTAAAAAAAATGTAACTCGCAATTTTGTGGTGGCGGCCATTTTGGATTTGAAATTTGTTATAGTGTATAGTATTCTTTTCATTTGATACCCTTATTGAGGGAGTTATAAAAAAATATGTAATCGGCCATTTTGTGGCGGCAGCCATTTTGGATTTGAAATTTGTTATAGTGTATAGTATTCTACTAGTCAACCCTTTTCATTTGATACCCTTATTGAGGGAGTTATAAAAAAATATGTAATCGGCCATTTTGTGGCGGCAGCCATTTTGGATTTGAAATTTGTTATAGTGTATAGTATTCTACTAGTCAACCCTTTTCATTTGATACCCTTATTGAGGGAGTTATAAAAAAATATGTAATCGGCCATTTTGTGGCGGCAGCCATTTTGGATTTGAAATATGTTATAGTGTATAGTATTCTACTAGTCAAATCCTTTCATTTGATACCCATATTGAGGGAGTTGTGAAAAAATACGTAATCCGCCATTTTGTGGCGGGGTCCATCTTTTACCGATTTTTATCAAACATAGCTAAGAACACTCCCGACTACACCTTTCAAACAAAAAAATAAAAATCAAAATCGGTTCTCCGTTCGGCAGCTACGATGCCACAGCCAGACACACAGCACGTCAAACGCATAATACCCCTTTGTTTTTGCGTCGGGGGTTAATAATTTTAATAAAATAAAATTTTCATAATTTTTCTGACAAACAAAAATAAGATTATTCCAAATCCGAACTTAATTCGAATAGAAAAAAGATAATAACGTAATCAATCACGCATCGAAATGAAGTTATGACAAAATACATTATTCTCTACATAACTTATATATTTTATTTATTTATTTTTTTTTTTTTTATTTTCATTTGTCGAATTTCTGAACAGAAATGACAACCGGTGGTCTGACCAACAATCATGTTGCGATATCAAAATCAGATGCAAAAAAAAAAAATTATAATACTATATATCTATATAAATGTATATACATATATTATAATTCTGTTCAGAGGAAAATTGTGTGCGAAAATTGTTTTCCCCACAGGCATGCAATTAAAACATTTTGAATTTATCTGCTTTATGATAATATAATTTCTAAAAAATTTAATTCAACATAGCACTTATATAAAATAATTGTCTATCTGGATTTTTATTCATTTTATCTTTTATATGGCAATAATAACTTTGTTATTATTGGATAAATTGTTTTATTTTTTTTTCAAACCTCCCCACACATTTAGAATGAATATAAATTTTTGGTTATTTTTTTTTTTAAATGCAATATGGTTATGGCACGAAAAATATATGAATTTTTTTTTTTTGTAGCTTTCGAAGGAAAAGTCTTAAGTTTCGTATATAGTCATTAAAGGAAGCGAAATTGGGTATTTATGAAGTTAATAACTTTGATCAGTCATCTGATGACATTTTTAATGATAATAAATAGACCACAGGCATATAGTATATATTGTAAATGTAAAGGTATATTATTATAAAAATAAACATGTGAAATGGCTCAAATTGTTAGAAAGAAAAGAGTTTCGAACAAATTTAAAACAAAATTTTTGTTTCTTCATGTA